>JASJOG010000026.1:2087500-2422500 GCA_030142905.1 Heliopora coerulea
GATCAGCAGAGCTTTACAAAGTCGTTTCCTAATCTTCTATCACAATATGTTCGTCGTAAAAAATGTTTGGCGGTCCTCCATTTCTCACATCACAAAAACCTTCAGTTAGCTAAAATGAATTGGTAGACTTTATGAAAAACCCCGTAAATTCCCTTTTTATCTGAGAATTCTTTTTACTTCCTTTGAAAAGATAGAAATACAAAACACTTGTCTATGTAAGTTCATAATTTCTCCTACCTTTGTATGTTTTATAAGAACAGTTAACTAAGGAAGGTGGAGCAGGGGGGGTGGAAGGGCTTTAGCTCCCCAACTTTTCCTCACAAGTTACTTACATAAGTTTTAAACATCCAAGTTACCAATGCATTGAAATTTCTTATGTTTGCTGCCATATAATTTTCATTTTATCCTATTAAATATGCCATTCTAGTAGTCTTAATTGAAAAATTTCCCAGAAGAGCACGCCCTTCATTCCTATATTTTTAGACAGTCACTTGAAATTTCACTCAGCTGTCCCAGGTTGATGTATTTATAACTTAATTACAGGTAATGCAGGTGATTCACTTGGTTGGCACAACGGAATGAAATTCACTACTAGAGACGTGGATAATGACAAACATGGTACAAACTGTGCTGTGACTTACCAAGGTGCCTGGTGGTATAACGCATGTCATGCCTCCAACTTGAATGGTTTGTACCGTAGTAGTCCTTACAATTCAACTGACAGCGTTAACTGGAATTCCTGGAAAAAATCTTCCTATTCTTTCAAGAATGCCGAAATGAAAATCCGTCCTCGACACTTTTAGAATTTGGTAGGTTAGAAGAGGATAGCCTTGTTACCTCACGATGGTCATAACATAAAGGTTTTACTTACTTTTGTGAACGGAAAGAAACAGTCCGTTCCAGTTTGTTTAAAGTTTACTGCCTTAAAAGAACCAGAATAAGTCAAATACATATGACATTATTATTTACATTCGTTACCTCTTTTCACACTTCTACTGCATATCGTCCCCTACCGTTCGCAGGCTAAACTGCGAAGCAACATTGCACACAGCTTACACTTGAAAGCTTTTTGTTAATTTTAATAAATATTCATTTTCTTTAAGCAAATATGAGCAAAAAAGTAGAGGAATTGCATGTTTGGTTTGTCCTTATCTTTTCGTTTTTTCCCAGGTCATCTCCAGCCTACCAGTGTTTTGCTTCTCAAACACAGGGTATAATATAACGAGGTTTTTCGTAAATACATATGACATTGAAGATAGTTTTTTTAGGGTTGGTGTTCATGGAACCACAGATAAATTTTATTTGTTGCAATTGTTTGTTGCAGCCATACAGGCATGTAACTGTGAAGTACGTAAATGTTATATCTAGGTTGAGATTCAAAAGACCAAAAAGCATTGACCATATTGGACTTCACATACAACTGCAGTTAATGAGATTGTTTTGTTAAAAGAACACCAACATGACCAACATCCGAGTCGAAGTTGAAGAAAAATTTGTCAGGACTTTTAAAGTCGTCTATTTTATGGAAGTGCTTTATGTGTAAAAAATTTTTAAAATAGGTTCCCACTGTATTGGCTGTTGGAAGTCTTTTTAAGTTAAATGAATACAATTGTTGAAAATAGCCAAAACCATTTTTTCAACTTCAAAATGTTGAATTTTGTGGGTGTGAAAAGAAAGTTTAAGACATTTTATACTTAGATAAATTTTATGATTCCTCGTTCAATATTTTTATGAACAACGTCTTGTACTTTAAGAAGTGCGAGGACAATGAAAGTGTGAAAATATCACGAGCACAGTTAATATAGTGACTGTGGGAGGGAGGTCATGTTTTTTAATATTTCAATGCAAACTTTAAACTTCGAGTGATGAGAATTGAAAAGAAACCCGAAATAATCTTTTTACAGTATATTCCAAACTTTACCTCCTGCTATCTAATACATAACAAAATTTCGATTATTTCGAGAAAATCTAGGTTTTCTTCGTCAGAATCAAATTCACTTGCTGTACTGCCCACGACTTGGGATGCAAAAATGGTGAGCTTCTGAAACATTTAGGCGGCGTCTTACTAGATAATTTATGTGTAGCGTTCCGAATTTACTGCAAATGACCATCAACAAAGGATTTAGATCATTTACGTAATATTTTAGTCCTGATGAAAAGTACGACGAGTGAGCTAGGTCTTAGTATCACTTGTAAGGGTTAATGAATGAACACGAGTGTGATAAAAGATTTAACATCGTCAGTGAAGCTTAATGGCCACGAGGGGCCGAAGACCCCGAGAGGACGTTCAAACTTCACGAGCGATGTTAAATTCTTAATTGAATAGTTTTTGTCCCTTTTTTTTCCAGTTAAAGGTCGAAGAGTTATTCATTCATTAGTATGCGATAAGCGTTTATCACACTGGTTTCTCAAGGAGAGAGGTTTGATAAGTCGTTATCACAATCTTGAATGCAAATGAGTGGAGTAAGGGATTTAGCGCTTCTGTTGAAACAACGCATTGTGGGTATGTCATGAGATAATTGATGAAGTCAGACCGTATTATCTCATGACACAACAACAACCCATTGTTTCAACAGAAGCGATTTTAATCCTTTATTCCACTAATTAGTATTCGAGAGTAAGATAACCGTAAATGGTTTGAACCTGGGAGAATCGTGACATGTTTGTGGAAATTGATCGTCCAGGTTAGTGTAGTCTTGAGAAAGACTGTTGGTTGAAGTGACTGACGTTTCGACAGTCTTAGCGGCGGTCATCTTCAGAGTCAAAAGGAGAGTAAATGTAAGGTTCGCCTGTATTTGTATCAGCCAGCTAAGGCTGTCGAAACGTCAGTCACTTCAACCAACAGTCTTTCTCAAGACTACACTAACCTGGACAATCAATTTCCTCAAACATGTCAGTAAGATAACCTTTGAAAAGAGTTTGATAACCACCTACCACACTGCTCTCCTTTCGAAACAGTGTGATAAACTGTTTATCGCATACTAATGAGTGAATATCTTGATTTCTAACGACCAACGTTTCTTCGACCTTAAAATAGCAAAAAAAGAAGGAACGATTTCATTGTGGGTGAGTCATGAGACGAAGTGGTTAATCAATGTTCACTCGTGTGATAAAGAATTTACCATCACAAATAAAGTTTAACGTGAAGAAGTGAAACTTCACTAGCGATGTTAAGTCCTTTATCACACTCATGAATATTGATTAACCCTTACTAATCATTTGCTAAGCGCTTTAGATGTCCAAGTTATATAAAGGGACCGAGGTCATATTGAGTAATGTTTTTTATGGCCAACAAAGGTTGTTTGCCAATGGGATTTGATTGTTACGTTAAGTATTAATGTCAGTGCTTCAGGACTTACATCAACCGACAAATTTACTGACTTTGTCGAATGATTTATTCAAAGACGTCGAGCTGTATTCAAACACACATGTGTCGGGTTTCAAAGATCGTAAAACTTCATGTTTATTACGAATACTTTATCTGAACATATCTTTAAGCAAAAATAATAACTACTTAACTGAGGAAGCCAAACTGTTGCTCGGAAGTGAACGGTCAACTTGTGGAGTCAAATACAACGACGAAGAGTTCCATTTCAAAGTACACGAGTGAGGAGAATTGAAGACGACGAAAAGATGGCTACCAATCTCAGGTAGAATTTCAGTAGATTTTTTGAGAAAAGTAGCTTGTTGAAATGTTTTGACTAATAAAATCTGTGTGAAAATTAGCCTTCGTTCTCACGGTTTTACTAAATATCTCATGTTCTTATTTTAAATTGTTTGTTGGAGGATTTGATTTCAGGTCCTCATTGAATGCAATAGACCTGTTCATGCTCAACGATGAATCATGGGTAATCAGGACAAAATTCAAAGGAACTAGTTGACATGTAACGTTTATGGACAAGTTTTTCTCCACTTACCTTACTTACCACTATTTCATGATTAAGTGTAAACCAATCCAGGGACATCTGAAGTGGTGGGCCAGCGAGGATAATCCCCCCAAAAAAGAAAGCAAATGATTGGTCGTGCCCCCCTCAATGTCTGTGGACTAGTCGCTTGTTAGTGAAATTTGATAACGCCTGTTTTCCAATTGTTTAACTTTACATCAACTTAACGTTGATGTTTTCCAATGGTTTAACGTTACTTTGAGTCCACTTATCGTTAAAACGCCTTATAGGCATCGGCTTTGCTTACGCGTTGTCGGTGAGCCACGTGGGCAAGTCTATTCATTTATTTGGTTTATCGGTACTATCGGTACACATTTCACGTTCGACTGTGCTCACGGCTGCATTTGAATTTCTCGCGGATAGTTCATAGTATTTGTTGTTGAGCCGACTGCAAAGGTCAGAGGCCAGGTACGTCTGCTAAACTGCATTTGTACCGTTCTTCAAATTGTTTGTCTTTCGACGCTATTTCAGGACACTATCGAATACAATGGAGAGGTTGCCGTTCAACGATGAATCATGTGTGGTCAGTGCAAAATTCAAAGAAAACAGATTATCCGCAGAAGTTAAGGAACGCGTTTTTCTCTGTCATTTATCCTGACTAATCCCATAATTCATTAACGAGAGTAAGTCGGTGTATATGTAAAAAAATCTTGGCAGTGGACAATAACTCGTTATTATCCAGTCCAGTCTCATACTTTGAAAAGATGAATAGCATCTACGAATGGTGTAAGTATATAATTCTGCGTAGAAAGTGATAAATAAAGTAAAAAGTTTAAAGGTTGATAACTGTCGTGACTGATCAAAAAGAAAGACTTTTGCTCGAAATGTTACAATTCTTTATGATCAGTGACGGCAGTTATCGACCTTTAAACTTAATAACATCAATGGCCAGTTCTCCTTATACACCTGCTAAATACAACTACCAGAATGCCTTTCGAAATATTGTTTGTAGTGTTAATATGAGGGATTGTCTTTTCATTCACTTTGGGAATTTAATGTTTGCATGAAAATAAAAAAAAAACAGAACGCGAGGTATTCTGGTAGTTGTGTTTAGCAGACGTAATAAAGGGAGCCGGCCATTGAAAAAACGTTGTAAAAAGATGAATATCGTCTATTTAAAATAGTCGCAATGAAACGACCACGCGGGAATCTCAAACGTAGACTAAAGACAAGTGCCCAGCACAAAACGCAAAACAAGAAAGGCTCCCGTATGCTATATGCTACCCATAGGCGTACGGGCCCTAATCACTTTGGGGGTCAGAGACGATCTGCCCGAATCGCCCTGCTCGAATGTTTAGTTAGAAAAAACCTAGGAAACAGAATTACATACTGCACACGGTATATATATGGCAACCTGAATGCACACTAATATCCAAACTCTTGTTCATCGTCACCGATTTTTGAAAATTTTTCTGTTTTAATCACGCTTAGAAATTTATTTTTCCCAATTCTACCTGAGCTATTTGCCCGAATCTGGTCCTCTGCAAATTCTTTTTGGGGAGCAGTTGCCCCCCTGCTCCCCAGCCCTTACACCTATGATGGTCCCGTTCCTGAAGTGATATAGTCGTGGAAGTTGTCGGTGGTTTGGTCGACGGTGGAAGGTGAGACATTTTTTAAAAAAAGTCTTTAAAACGGTGTGAGACGTAGATTTACTATCGTCGGGAGTGATTTAACTCTTATCCTAACCCTAATGCTAACCGTAAAAAGATGATATTCATCTAACCCTGAAAGATAACATTCATCCATTTAAGTGCATTTTCAAAATTAACGCTATTCATCTGTTCCAGGTTGAGATTGTGTTGCATTATCCTTTCTTGTTATGTTTCTGTTTGTTTTATTTAACCTGTTTCACGGTAAGCGTTATTGTAGTGTGTATTATAAAGGTTATAGCACTGTGCTATACAACCATTCCATCATCATTTTCCACAAGCGTCCGCTCTACCTTTTATGTTGTTATTCAGTTCATCCTACTCCGCCATCCTCTGGAAATCTCGAAATTCTGTCCCTTCCTTTATCACTCTTTAAAACGTGATTTCTACTGGACGGAATTTTCCGCCCAGACAAAATTCCATCTTTAATATTGTAATTAGTTCCATTTGAAGGCTCGTAAGCCATGTAAAAAATTTCATTCCCGTGGAAAATTTCACCTGGTGGAAATCAAGCCTTAGTGAAGTTTTCTTCGTTCTAGCTAAAATCCTCAGAAACATTTTCTGAGGATTTCACCTTAAAGAACGTTGGTATTTTGTATGCCATGACTGAAGCCTAGCATGAGTCTATGCGCAGGCTACTGAAACCTCGCACACGTGTGATTTAAATAAATAAAATTCATTATATTTGCTCAGAATAATTGCCATATAAAGGACAAGAACAAAAAGCTACATCTCCAACCTTAAGTATTTATTTAAACTGCTCAGTCATTAGAATGTCTTTGATGATTGTGCTCAAATTAAGTTAGATATTTTTGTCTGAAGTGTTTGTCCTACGAGAAAACCTATCCTATTACACTTCTCAGTTCTCCTTCGAAATCATAATATTGAGTTAGCCAAAGTCTTTTACCTGCAGGTACCATATTACAATTTAGACTAATGCATTATAAAGCAGATGCAGTTTATTTGACCTGGTAGTTTAACACAAGGCAGTTAAGTGTAAAAGACCGTTGTGGACAACGGATGATATTCAGACCATTGGAACATTCCTAAATTGTGATTATCACAGGAAGAAAAAATTGAAGTTGGAAGAAAGAGCAAAAAGGTGTCAAACAACAGGTATGACTTCCACTTAAACGCTATCCAGTAACAGTTTTTCTAACTTCTTCAAATGCAAACTTAATTTCCAATTCCTCAACACGTTATGCAGCTAAAAATGTCTGAATCGGTGTCTAAAAAACGGGAAAGTCCGAGTTTTTCCTTATCATAGAGGCAATCAATAAGAAACCTCGTTAGACAACGGAAATATAATCAAAAACATCAAGAGAAAACCTGTTTATCTGGCGACCCTTTTCCAGCAAAGTTAAATAACATTTGTTAATTTTAATGTCGACTTAGGATAGGATTGAAAGAAAAAAAAACCCAATTCGTCTAAAAAGTGTTGTGACTCTTGTCACAGTTTTGGCGTGTTCCGTAAAAAATTTATTAAGAATTTAAAAAACACGCATAAAAATGTTCAATTTTTGCCCTTTAAATTCGTAGAAAATGTGTGCTTTCATAAATCAAGTTCGCATTGGCTCTCCTGCTCAATCGTGTTTGTAAATGAACCATTTTTTCACCATAAATGGCCGATTTTCGTGGTTAGAGTGGTAACACCGAATTGGAAATATCATTTTCCTCTTGAAGTATCTCACTATAAAACCGCAAAAAGCCCCATTCACCAAATAGTGAAAAAAGAAAGGAGGAAGAATTTGGTGGAGGGTAACCATAAAATATGTGAAAATTTTATGAAAAATATTTTGCTCAAAATGTTATATTCGAAGAGCTCCTATCCATCTCCGGTATTCTATAATTTGATGAGTTATTGTTATGAAGTTTGAAGATAATTTAATTTTAATTCGTTGTTATCATATCATTATCTTTCCCGTCCGAGATAACTCCTCTTGAAGCAAGTGCTTAAACCACCGAGACAATGAGACTCGGATGCCGATCGCAGGTTACAAATTTGTGCTAGCTGGACGAACATAGGTACTGACTTAACGATACCTAAGTTAAAGCAGCACTGATATAATTCTCGATTGACTTTAATGATAATTATTTATTAATGTCTTTCATTTAACGACGGAGTGAACGGGTGTAATGGATGTACGTTTGCCATGCACACTCAAAGCCACAGAAAATAATTTTGCTCCAAGAATGGTGATCGAACCTGCGGCTTTCTGATATTCAGCAAGACGCTCTCAGTATAATGAACTATACCAGGAGTCAATATACACATAAATAGAGCTTGGATACATGCTGACCAGGTGGTCGCCTCAATATCACCATAATTCATTTAAGTTTACATATGCATCATGCATATGTTAACTTAAAGTTGAGACAGATGAAATGCGAAAGTTCTTTTAACTCAAATCGTCCAAAAGTATGTCCTACCTTCAAGCAGGAAATGAAGCCATAACCTGATTAGCAGTGAGAAACTCTTACCGTTGAGCTATCGAAATTTAAATGGAGGACGATTTATTAAAATGTGTGCTGGCAGGATTGACGGACCTATTATGTCCTTGAATTAGGTATTTGGTAGGCGAAAATGCTTCTGTTTCTTATGTGGAATAAAATTTCATATGCCAAAACCTTCTAATTCCATATGTTTTTCAAATGTGAAATAAAATGTGAAATTTTCCTAAGGGTAAACTTTTGTTTTCTTTTTGATGTCTGGTTTTTTGATGTTTTTTTTACAGCAATTAATGTAAATACTGACAAGGATTATATCGTGCGCGTTGGGACCTGGTTAGTGGTGATGAACTTTCCAATATACCACGCTTGGAAAGTGATATTTGTTGCTCTTGCCGTATGTTTCACCACCGTTCAAGCCACGACTTCCAATGCTGCCTACTTAACGGTGGCCGAAGGTAACTTTGAGCCATTGAAGTCAGGTAAAAGTAACTAACAGCCTCTGAGGTCAGGTAACCGTATGGAGACTGGCATTGGAAAATATGTATTTGATTACCTGACATGCTCTCACCTAAGATTCAGGGTAATCCTGAAATGTCAACGGACCTAAGAATCAGGTTTATTCTGAATGTTATGGTCAAGATTAGGATTAGGGTTAAGGTTAAACGTAGGAGCACAAGTAAAAGGAGGTGCTCTAACGCATACTTAACTCAAATGAAAGGTGACTAGTTTCTTTCTATACTCTACCCAGGCCAACGACTCGTCGATTCATTGATCTATGAAAAAGAAGTAGAAAGTGTGGTAGAATGCGCCCTTTTATGTATGTCAGAACAATGTCGGTGTAAATCCATCAACTGTGAGAGAGACGGAGGAAAGCATAGTCAGGGAAAAATAAAGTGTCAACTGAACCATCAAAGAAAGGTGGATAAACCGGAAAAACTTGTGGCGGATGTCACGTTCAATTACTTAGAACCATTTGAAGTAAGCCGGAAAAAATGTGTTAATGACTGTTGTAAATGAAAGGACTAGATCATAGATATGTTTCCCTAAAGCTAGGGCAATAGTTTTCAGTTTTTTTCATAAAATACCCTAAGACCCAGTACAAAAACCGAGCTTATCATGCGCCAAACCTAATTTATGGTATTAGGCGTATTCAAACTGCGTAGACGACAACATGCCAGATCGGAAAAGACGATGAACGACTATTTTTTGAATCGAAAACAATATATAAATGTTTTTCCTGTTTGATACGACGTATGATCGTAGACGAAGAGCTTGAGAAATGGATATTACAACATTGTTGGATATTAGGTCCGCTGCCCATGCGGCAGTTGAGAGAAAATCTGAAGAATGTTCGTTCTGGAGAAAGTGATGTCGAAATAAAATAATCGCAAATTTAATGTACGGTTTCTTTTCTTGATCAGGCTATTTAACTTTTTGGCAGCCAATGGGTCCGTATACGACACGACATTTATTCTTCGGGTTTTTAGACACGAGAAATGAAGAAAAAAAAAGAAATGCGAAAATTCTTAGTTATAACATTGTTAACAGGCGACCAAAACAAACTAGCGAAAGGAGCTTCCCGTGTCTGCTCCTCGCTCCTACTCTCCCACAAGGGGACAGCGAGTTCACGCGAGCAGAATCTCTCCAGAGTCCCACTCACATCGGTCTACCCACACGTGGGCTCCAAGATTCTTGGTACATTACATTTTGATATATACTCGCAGAGTTGTCCAGTTCCCTCTTCATGTGGGACGGTTGCTGTCATCTCAAATGAAGATATTGCGCAAAATCGCAAGTTAAGTGGATTGACCTAACAGATTTGAAAATGATCCACCATCAAAGGGTTTACAGCAATTCTGATATCATATTCCTTGGCGTCCTGGCATACTCGAGCATACTTAATATAATCATATTTCTGTCTTCTTGTATTTCAATTTTTCGTTTCTTCCTTCGCCACATTCAAGAAATCGACACGCGCTTTCGCAAGTGTCTGAAAACAACATAATTATGTAGTCATGAGACAACTGACCACAATAAACGAGTGCTCGCAGTCGCCAATTCAGTTCCACGAATTAAGTTCGACGTTCTATAAGAACGTCGAACTTAGTCGACCTTAATATTAATTAGGTTCGGCACGTGATAAGCTCTGCGTTTGAATTGAGCGTAAGACAGTAAATCTAATTGTAGAATAGTCTTTACTCTTAATGCGAATTATATTGCAAAAAAAATTGATTTTAGTCAGCCTTTTGGTTGAAATAGTTTGATTGGGAAAGAAAAAAAAAGATTTAAAAAAACAAAAAGAAAACAAACTAAGCGTTATTGTTTTTTTATGAAAGAGAACAGGACTGTACTTAAGCTTTGTATTTGACATACCGAGAAGCTTGAAAGCACGCATGATGACTGCTCACTAGAACTAATATCTCGTTTTGCGCTGAAGAAATTGTTTACTTCTTGCGTGATTGCTAATTCAATTTTACTTTATACTGCTTCATTGTTTACTAACAAACGATTTATGGAATGTTACAGATAAAAGAAAATAAGTTCTCCACACCTGAGTGGTGCTCAAGAGAAAATCGTGGTAAGTGAATTTAAGATAATACATTTTGTGTGACCCCTTGATATGACGAAATTTGCTTTTTAGCATTCCCTGTTAGTTATTTTTTTATATTCCTACATGCATATTTACCATCCTAATCTCCCAATTACCTACCTACCTACCTACCTAACTACCTACTCGCCTAACTGCGTACGTAGCTACCTTTCTTCCAATCCGACTCACAGGGTCAGCCTAGCAAACACATTTACATGCTGCAATAGCCCTGCCGCCAGCGTTACCCTGGTAAACTTTGAGGGGAAATTTAGTCCCCTGGTTACCTTGCAACTTATGTATATGAAACATAAGAGGGCAATAAACTAGGGTATTGCATCTATTTCGCTTAACACTGCTAGAGTAACACTACTCCCACGCAAACCGGTCCAAAGTTGGTTATGACTCATTCTCAGTTTAGTATTCATAATCACGTTTTTAAACCAACTCCCGTTAAAGGTAAAATGAATGTGCTTTGTCAGCTTTTGTAACTCATTGATGTTGACTTGCTAAACAAGTCCAAATATTCCCTATATTTACCCATATAACGAACATCTAAACTAACAACTTCGTTGAGAACAATAGTTAAAACCTTGTCATAGCATTCAGGATCAGCTAATTAGCCATAGGCTGCCATCGATTCCTTGCTTACCTTAAACTAAAGCCATTCTTGTTCAGAAATCTACAGATGGTCCTTCAATGAACCACATTCGCATTCCGGAATTTAGATTCCTTACCGAAAAATTTCCATCTATTCTGGAAAGTTCTAATCAGCATCCTTTCTCTTTTCCTCTTGTTCAACAACTTGTGCCGACCAATCTCCTGATTGTTTCCGGGAAGTTTCCCTTAAATTGCGTTGCTTAGTGCCATTGATTTAGAAACTCAACGTTTTCTGACAACTTCATTATAACTTGGACTTGTGATGTGGTCTCGGTAAAGCACTAGCATACTGAATCAATGCTGTGTAAAAGCTGTAAAAAGGTTCATTTTGTTGACAGCTCTCATTACTCTCAAAAGGATTTGGTGGAGTTCGGCATGTTGTTTTTCGATCATCAGATACACCAATGGAAATTAACCGTCGTGACCAAATGTATAAAGAAAGTAAATAGTCAATGAAACTGTCTCTTGGCAATTACGAAACTTAAGGCACTTACATGTGGACAATCTCTATGTAATTTTTTGTTTATTTTTAAGATTTTTTACGCTCATTTAAGGATGGCGGATTCACTTGTGACGTTCCATAATTGTGGCCAAAAATATTGGGACAACTCTTAAAAATAAATACGTTTTGCACTTATCCTCTTTAATTTTTTTTACTATAAATATCAATGTCCAGCAGAAAATACTTGATAAGGTATTCTATGCTGGGCATTGATTTAATACTAAGATCATGTTTTCCGTTTGGTGAATCGATTGCCGTACCTCCTTCTTGTTGTAAGTATTCGGTCAATTCTTTTCGTCGCTTGTGACACAGGAGGGACGAAGCAACACTTCAGGTTATGCAAGAATGGCGTCTCTAGGGACGCAATTAGAGAGGGGTTGGGGATTGTGACCCCTAACCTCTTTGTGAGAAATCTGATGTGTGCCTTTTAAGCGATACCTTTTCCCCTTCATTTCCAAAAACCTTGGAGATCTACTTCACTTGAAATGATCGAAATCGCCCCGACGATGCCTTCATTCTACCGTCCGACCGCTGCCCTTCGAAATTCGTATTGAGCCTCTGCGTCTCGGAATATCTTATGCCACGTTTGTTTACAGTATGGCGAGATCGTTGAGAAGCGGTGTGTCTTAATTGAATTCAGATTACGGCTGGCTGAAGGGTTTGCCAATACAAATACTATCCACGGTCATATCGGTTATATCCAACGGAAATTCATAAGTGCTTCCACGAAGCAACTGTGACACTAATATGATATGAGCAATGCAGTTATTGTTTTATCGTTTTGTTGGAGAAAGACCGTTGGATACAAACGTACGTGACGGAACTGATAAAGGTGAGACTAGTTCCCATACTAGTTGACTTATGGTAACTTTGTCGTGAGAGTCTGCAGCCCTTTTACAACACTAGTCACTAGACCACACCTGACGAGCGTGACAGGCTCAGCTTGCCATACGAAAGAAATTTGTAGTAAACCTTTATGAAGTAAGCCAAGTTTACCTTGTCTTGCTATTGTAATTCGCTCTACTCTGGTATTGAGCACTCTCTTCGTACGATTTTTAATAAAATCTCACTTATCTATCTATCTGTCTATCTATCTCTGTCTGTCTGTCTGTCTATCTATCTGTCTGTCTGTCTATCTGTCTGTCTGTCTGTCTGTCTGTCTATCTGTCTGTCTGTCTGTCTGTCTGTCTGTCTGTCTATCTATCTATCTGTCTGTCTATCTGTCTGTCTGTCTGTCTATCTGTCTATCTGTCTATCTGTCTGTCTATCTGTCTATTTATCTATCTATCTATCTATCTATCTATATATATATATAAGAATTTAGCTTAAGAGTTAGTGGTTGCTACTCGGAGTTTCACATTTGGTGCGATCTTCCGGTGCGATATTCGCACCAAGCGTGAAACTCCGACTAGCAACTACAAGCTGTCAAACTACATTCTTTTATACTTGAGCTTTACCTCCATGGTATCGAGCACTCTACGATACATCATGAACAACGTCACCATACTTGCATATATATATATATATACACTTATGATATTTTTAATATTTTGAGTTACTACTCGGAGTTTCACTCTCTTTCAGATCTGAAGATCGTGAATATATAAATATAATATATATTGTATATAATATATATAATATATAATATATATAATATATAATATATACAATATATAAATAATACAATACATATAAATATATACATATGTATTATATTATTTATATATATGTAAAGATAAATGTAAACGACAAGTGAACTTTCCAAAATACTTTATTTTGCAACGCGTTTCACCACTCTAGCAGTGGCTCATCAGCTCATAATTAATAATTGTGACGTCATTCTTACGAGTATTGTAAATTGTCTGTAGTTAGGTAATTAGGTTGAGTTAAGAGAGGGTTTAAACTTCCTTATAAAATATTGTTCTTTTGATCTACGAGTATCATCACTTTGCCCACTCATTTTATAAAAATGAAAAACAGTAAATTTTATTGTTTTGTTTGCTGCACATTGTGCAATGTATGCACTGACCGGAAGTACGAGGTATTTTTCGTCGCGTATTTGTTGTTGGTGTAGGGTCATTCTCTCCCGTAGTTTTTTCCTTCTTTCACATATGTAATTGTCGCTGCAGCCCATCCAGGTAAGGTCATATAATAAAAATTTGCCGTTACAATCAATGCCATGTGTTACTTTAAAGGGCTAGTTGGTGGCTTTAAAAGTAAATGAATTACAGACGATTATCTGTTCACATGTTGTGCAACGTTTTCCTCCACAATGTGAAACTGTGTCCTGGGTTTTGTCTGTAAATTTTGATCTTACTAGTAGCTGTCTTAGGTTGGGTGGTTGTCTTCTACGAGGAATGAATTTTGATCCTCCTAAAAAGGATTTCATCCGAGGGCTGTTTCTTAGTATTGTGAGTCCTGTCTCTAGCAATGTGGTGATTGGCGGATTATTTGGATTGGATGTTGTGACCAATATGAGGGTGTTTTGAGTGGATGGAGGAGCTCGGATTGTTCTTAGTTCATCTTGCTTAATTGTCTTAGCTTTAGTCGTTCCGTTGTTTATTAGGTCTTTTGGATAGCCTTTTTTAATGAGCAGGTCACTAAGTTCTTGCAGTCGTTTTTCTTTGTCGTTATCTGTATCCACGAGTTAGCATATCCTGCGGGCTGTTTTATGGGGAATGTTTCTTTTGATATGTCGTGGGTGATTTGATGAGTAATCCAAGTATTGGTCTGTGTCTGTAATTTTATAGTTTATATCTGTTATGAGTAGATCCTGCTTCTTTTTAATCAGTACATCCAAAAATGTTATCTGTCCTGTGTTGTGTTCAATTGTGAACTTTATATTTGAATTCAATGGGTTCAATAACTTATGAAATTTCTTCAGATATTCTTCTCCAAAGACCCAGTTTATATAGCAGTCGTCCAACTATGGAAACCAGTTATTCTCAATATGATATCGAAGGTTTTCATAATGGTTTCGATGGGTACTGTGCGAGGTAATGTGTTAATGAACTCGGTGCTGTCTCTTAAGTTGCTTTTCAGGAAGGCGATCAACTGTTTAATTAGTATGTCGATCAAATTACTGAGATGACTGGTCGGACACATGGGTCCACGCACGATCGGTCTGAATGTTAAGTCGTGATGTTTTATATACTTACTTTTTCTATTCTTTGTGGTAGATATGATGGATTGACTTATTCGATAGTTAAAGTTTGTAAGGTATTGTTTCTCTGCATCTGTCAATTTCTTATTATGTTTATCAGTCAGTTCTTTTATCTTTTGTATTACTTTGTCATAAACGTCTTTTTAAGTCTGGTATAAGTTTCTTCATCACTTAGTGTTTCTGGAATTTTACTGGCGTAGTATTCCCTGTTCATAATTACTACTGCTCCTCCTTTGTCAGCTTGTTTTATACATAATATCTCTGTTTTCCCTTAATTCTTTTAAGGTGTTCTATTTGCTCTTTGTGGTGCTTGTTTTTGTGTTTGTTGCAGGGTTTTGCTAGTTCTTCATCTGGAAATTTTGTGAGGAAGTCACTAAATAAGTCGAAAGCATTATCTCTATTTCTTGGAAGGATTTAGTTCCCTTTGTTTTTCACAATGTTTGGATTTTCTTCACTTAAACTTGTCTACTGTTGGAAATATTCTTGTAGTTTTACTTTTGGTATAAAATGTTTAATGTCGTTTCTTAATTCTTGGATGTTCTCTTTCGATGTTGGTGTGTACTTAAGTCCTCTGGAGAGCTGGCTAATTTGATGCACGGTGATATCGTTGTTGGAAAAATTGATTACTCTTACTGGTTCCTCGTAGTTCGTAGCCTGCTCTTTGTTGTCGGTTCTTAACTCGTGTGTGTGGGTGTAAAATTAAAAAAATGAGCAGTAGAACTTTATCGAGATTTAAAACACAAGGCGATAGCCAAATGTTTAATGTCAGTGTTAATGTTAATGTTAACGTTAACGTTAATGTTAATATGTTAATGTGACATCCCACATTTAATAGCAAACTACCACTAATTTACAATGTCAATTACAAGGTGAGAGTAACAAATAGAAAATGGTTAAAATATAATTTAAAATACAATAAAATACAGCTAAGATTTAAAAATTTATCCTACTTTAAAATGGAATAACATATGCACAGATAAACTTTAAATTTGAAATATGAAAAAATAGAGTCTTCTCTAAGATCCATCGAGAGTAGCATTGTATATATCAATAGTATATACTATTGGACTTTGTCTTAACCTCTCAGTTCTACATTTAAAATTATAAAATTTGTCTCCGTTAGATCTTGTCTCTTTCCCTCTTATTTGACCAACTGGCCTCGGCAACAACGCGTGTAATTTATGTGCAAGGTTTGATAGAGACCTTATCAAATAAATACACACATTATCGCTACGACTCTTACGGGTTTTAATGTTACTCTCGGTTAACGCCTGTTAATAGTCGATTTCCGGTTAAATTATCCTTAGAGCACGTTTCTGAATTCTTTCAATGTCTTTATATTGTTCCTTTGTTAGGCTACCGTTCCAAACTTGAGCTCCCTATTCAAGTGTCGACCTTATAATCGAAGTATAAAAGGCTTCTAGGTCTTCTTTTGGTGCATGATAACTTTTAAGAACTTTCAAAAAGTGTAATCTTTTCGCTGCCTTTCTGACAAAATAATCCGTATTTGTATTCCATTTAAGATCGTCGTTTGTCCATATACCGCGTAATTTATAAGAGTTCACTTTTTAAAAACATGATTCCCGATTTGTGTTGGTGGTATAACAGTTTTGTGTTTCTGCTAAAATCAATTACCGTATCTTTGCACTTCTTCAAGCTGAGCTCCATTCTTTGATTTTTCGTAAGTTGCATAATTCTATTAATCTTGCTTTGGGTATTACCGATTTGCACGCCCGACACGTGTTGCTGTGTGTCTATTACCTCAAACACAGTTGTGCCTTCCATAAACAAAGCAGTATCCTCGTCAATGATGTCATGGTTTTCATTTGTTCTCAGTAAGACCGATTTTATTCGTTTTTTTAAAGCTAAAAGCAATTTGTTGATTTGTACAAGGAAAGCAATAGTACCCAACTTACTACCTTGTGGTGCACCGACTTTTAGTCTCTTCAATTTGAGCATTTCGTTCCCATGTTTAGCGAAATGGGATCTTTTACTCAGATAGGATACGCGCCAGTTGACCAAAACATGTCTAGCACCGATTTCCCGTATGCTTTCAAGCACTCTTTTATGGTCTATCAGGTCAAAAACTTTTCGGAAGTCAAGAGATATTATTCTAACTAACCTGTGAGACTCATTCGTAGTTTTGTACCACTTGTGTGCTACGTTAGCAAGGGCATAGAGTGCCGATGATCCTGGAAGTTTCCCATACTGGAAATCACTGATTTTTCCATCTATCTCCTCACCCATCCATTTCACAGAGAACGATTTCTGCAATTTTGCCAAAACACTTGTTAATGAGATTATTCTCAACTCCTTAGCTAACGTGCATGGCATAGTTTAGGAACTCCACATACCTTGTAATCTTTCCAAATTCTTGAAAAAACCCCTTGTTTTAAATGATTTATTAAACATTTCAACTTAACGGATTGCAAACCATTCGGCAAAGATCCTTGCAGTAAAGTCACATTAACACATTAACATTAATTAAATGAGAACCCCAGTTAGATGACCGAAATGTGTTCTTTTTCACGCTGGTTTTTGGAAATCAAATCGTCAACAAGTTTATTTATTGACTTACAGGTAAAGATAGATCTGTACACATTCACAAGGGCAACTGAATTTAATGTTCAAGAGGGATTTCTCGCCAGGTTTTTGAATTTTCTACGTTAGATTTAGTTCACTTTCTCAGGGGCATCATTGGTACCTTTTAGGAGAAGAAACAATAAGTTTTTGACGGTTATGTAACGCCAACCAGTACGTCAGTAACCCTATCATTCATCAGTCACTTGTCAGTTGCTGCAACATCTAAAGGGTTAGTCCCCCACAAATATTTGTTTCCCATCAGTCCCCCCATACTCTACGCCTATGGTAGAGAAACGAATTTGGCACGCAAGGGGAGAGTTCATGCATTATTATCTTAGTCTTTATCCAAGTAAGATGTTTCACATCACACACGGTATAAAACATCAGATTTAAAGCCATCAACTTAAAAATTATGATCAAAGTTGTTTTCGGTATGAAGGGCATTTTTACGATATTTTTGGAAAATCTTTTCGAAAGCAATAAAATGAGCCGACATATCCTTTATTAGAAATAAATTTGCCATTTTGGTGTCAGCCTCTTTGAGCCGCTATCAAAGTAATTAACCTAAAAAACACATGGACTGTTAAGTTTAGTTGGATTAATATTTTAAAATGGATCCAGTTGAGGCAACGATAAGATTACAGAGGGAAAGGACCTTGGTTACAAATTCAATCCGCCATCATAGATTTTGACACTTTAAACTTGACATTTTCCTCAAATTAGATTTGTTTGACCTTATGTGTTAAATAATTATATATGATTTGACAAACAATTACTAAATTAAATGTAAAAGTACGAATGCAGTCACGAAATATAGATAAAGTTTGGGAAAAGTCATGGTTTTCAAATTGGACAACTTCAAAGCTGGCGTGCTATTCATAAGCCACAGGTTAATTCACAAGGAAAGAACCCGACCTGAGTTTCGAAGTGTTACTGACTTCGTCCCACTTTCCGCTCTTGATTTGTAGTAATATTTCGGTAAGTAGAGCGTCGGATTAGTAAACCTGGGGTCATTACTTCGAATTATAGTCCTCGTTAACTTGAGATTTTTTCTTCTAAGCCGGTGTGGGTTCTTGACTTTGTGATGCAATTTAATTTTAAAGGTTCAGTGTATCTTGGAGGGCGTTTTCAGCATAAAATCTGCAGCAATCCATGTACGCACATGTCGTAATCTCCTCTCAAAAGCTTAAACTCCAAATCAGCTCACTATTGAAGTAAGTTTTAATGGATTGCGAAGCGACTGAGGAGCAGTCCGTTCTTTTCTTTATAAGATTGACGTCTTGGACACCTACATATGTTTTCAATGGCTCCCTCTAACCCTCCGAGCATTTTATCGAAGCCAGACTCATATAAAAACTTCCACATGGTATTACCAGCTTCAGCAGTTTGGAAATAAAATTTTAGAAGTATTTTCACCCCGGATAACCTTTCGGTAACTTAATTAGGCAAGAGATTTTCATGAGTGATGTGCGAAGATAAAAAATTTTACTAGTTAGGTTCAACTCTGTTCTGTGATATTGACGATAGATATGTTAGTTTTTTCTTGAGAAACATTAAGAAAAAGAGAAAATAATCTTCTGTGAAACAAAATCTCAAAAGGATCAAAACAATCGACGTAAACGACGATATAAACTAGAGTTCTCAATTGCTACAAAGTAAATGGTGTTTTGAGCAACTCGTTCCGTTAGTATATGTCTTGTTGTATTAATTTGGTATCTCACAACAGTCTATCAGGAATCAAGGATCCAATCTGAGTCAATTTTCCCGGATTTTTTTTCACTTTAAAACAACAGGAAGTAAGGCTTGATTTAAAGGAGTAATATATTAAAAAATTGGTTAGTACAATATTTGTTTAAGGCTGTACTGTGCTATGCAATAAATTATTGCTTGTAGAACCACCATGTGAACCTTAATTTTCTTCGTCTGTGTCCAGAACACACTCTTTAACGTTATATTTAAACTAATAAAATTTATTTATGACATAAAACCACTTTGTTACAGCACCAAAAAGTTGTGCTGATTGGTACAAAAACGGAAAAAGACTGAATGGCGTCTACACAATTAATCCAGATGAACTGGGAACATTTGATGTTTGGTGTGACATGACAACTGGTGGAGGAGGTTGGATAGTTTTTCAAAGACGAATGGATGGAAGTGTTGACTTTTATCGTAACTGGACAGATTATAAAAACGGATTTGGTAATCTGAACGGCGAATTCTGGCTTGGACTGGATAAGATCAATCGACTATCAAAAAGCGGGCAAAATGTTCTAAGAGTTGATCTTGGAGACTTCGATAACGAGACACATTACGCTGTCTACAACACATTTGCAGTGTCGAATGAGACGGAGAGGTACGAATTGACCGTTGGATATTATTCAGGTAAGTGCAAGCGTTTCGGATAAAGGAAATTGACTGGTAACGAAAAACAAAAATGGTTAGTATGGTTAGGTTAAAATGGGAGGTTAGTATCATAGGCGTGGTTAAGGGGGGCTTGGGGATCCATACTCGTACATTATTTGCGGGTGTATTAGCCTAGTAATTTACACTGTTTTTGCGACACAAATCTCCAATCGTTAAGATCAAATGAGAAACCAAGCTTTAATAACACCAACATTTTATATTTTTCACTTTTTTTCTTAACAAAATTACCTTTGCTTGACAAAACTATTAGAAAACCAAAATTCTAGAATCAGGTTCTACGCTTACAGTATATGTGTGACACAGCTGTATTCCAATGCAGCGTCCATGCAGCTCTCATGATTGTAATCAGTCTTGTTGCTGACTTTTAATAAATATTGTTTTAGGGAAAAATAAAGTGTTTTAGGGGCAAACTCTTTCATTAAAATAATTATAAAAGAAACTAACGAAATATAGGTGATTGAGCCATTTCAAGCTGGAGCTTTTCACATTTTGGTACCTAGATGTATAGAAAAAAAGATTTGGTTAGGAAAGCTTAATGTGTGGCTGGACCGAAGAAAATAGTTTAGTCATTTCTTTTCGAATCTGAATTGTGATCGTTTGCAAAGGGTAAAAAGGTTCCTAAATCACCGTTTTCGATTGTATTACCTTTGACAGCAATCACATACTTCGGTTTCGTCAACGTATGGCTAATTTATTTTCTCGACCCACACACGCATTAAACTTTGTGCTATTTTTCGACCTGTTATTTGTTAATCTAACCGTTTTCGTTTCAAAGACTATATCCCTTTGCACCTGAGATCCCACGTTGTTTACAAAATTAACTTGCCAACACAGCATTTATCGCGTTGTATATAGGCGACACTTACCGCTATTTACAATCACATGCAGATCCCTGACCACATGAGTATTTCCACCTACACAGCCAAAAACCGCTATCACATTCTTCGGTTTCCAGTGTATTAGGCTCTCAGCTTTTGGTAAAGAAACCAGTCATCCCAAATCGTTTTCTGATTTTACTAATTTAAGGTCGGACAATCCCTAACTCGATGTCCTCATCAAAGAAAGTTAAAATTAACCCTTCTTTCCACAATAATATTTGGTCGTTTTCTTTCCGTCTATTTCTGATTTTTACGTTTTCTGTCTCTTAATGTTCGTCTTTGCTTCTGTTCTCTCACTTCCTATTATTTCCGGACTTCTTATTACGTAATAGCTAAGCATATGTAAGTGGAAGCCGTCTCATATATATTACTCTAATGATGTAACTTGAATGATTGCAAAACGTTTTGTGAATTAATATGTTTTTTTCCTTAAATAATTTGGGATTATGGCTTAAATGAAATTCATCTGCTAGGTAGTCCTTTTTCTAAATGTTACATCACTTCAAAAGTCTTTCACTGGTTTCTGAAGGATCAGCAGAGCTTTATAAGGTCGTTTCCTAATCTTCTATCACAATATGTTCGTCGTAAAAAATGTTTGGCGGTCCTCCATTTCTCACATCACAAAAACCTTCAGTTAGCTAAAATGGTAGACTTTATGAAAAACCACGTAAATATCTCTTTTTTATCTGAGAATTCTTTTTACCTCCTTTGAAAAGATAGAAATACAAAACACTTGTCTATGTAAGTTCAGAATTTCTCCTACCTTTGTATGTTTTATAAGAACAGTTAACTAAGGACGGTGGAGCCAGGGGGGTGGAAGGGCTTTAGCTCCTCAACTTTTCCTCACAAGTTACTTACATAAGTTGTAAACATCCAAGTTACCAACGCATTGAAATTTCTTATGTTTGCTGCCATATAATTTTCATTTTATCCTATTAAATATGCCATTCTAGTAGTCTTAATTGAAAAATTTCCCAGAAGAGCACGTCCTCCATTCCTATATTTTTAGACAGTCACTTGAAATTTCACTCAGCTGTCCCAGGTTGATGTATTTATAACTTAATTACAGGTAATGCAGGTGATTCACTTTCTTATCACAACGGAATGAAATTCACTACTAAAGACGTGGATAATGACAAACGTGGTAGTGGAAACTGTGCTGTGTCTTTCAAAGGTGCCTGGTGGTACAACAACTGTCATGCCTCCAACTTGAATGGTTTGTACAGTAGTAGTCAACACATCTCGGATGACAGCGTTAACTGGTATTACTGGAAAAATTCTTACTATTCTTTCAAGAATGCCGAAATGAAAATCCGTCCTCGTCACTTTTAGAATTTGGTAGGTTGCAAGAGCATAGCGTTGTCACCTCACAATGGTCATAACATAAAGGTTTTACTTACTTTTGTGAACGGAAAGAAACATTCCGTTCCAGTTTGTTTAAAGTGCACTGCCTTAAAACAATCAGAATAAGTCAAATACATATAAAATTATCATTTGCATTCGTTACCTCTTTTGACATTGGTACTGCATATCGTCCCCTACCTTTCGCAGGCTCAACTGCGAAGCAACATTGCACACTGCACGACACAGTTTACATTTGAAAGTTTTTTTGTTCGTTTTAATAAATATTCATATTCTGTAAGTAAATGTGAGCAATAAAGTAGAGATAATTGCATGTTTGGTTTGTCCTTATCTTTTCGTTTTTTCCCCAGGTCATCTCAAGTCTACCAGTGTTTTGCTTGTCAAACACAGGGCATAATATAATGGGATTTTAAGCAAAACATCGTAAATACATATGACATTGAAGATAATTTATTTAGGGTTGGTGTTCATGGAACCATAGATAAATTTTATTTATTGCAATTGTTAGTTGCAGCCATACAGGCATGTAACTGTAAAGTACTTAAATGTTATATCTAGGTTGAGATTCAAAAGACAAAAAAACATTGACCATATTGGACTTCACATACAACTGCAGTTAATGAGATTGTTTTGTTAAAAGAACACCAACATAGCCAACATGCAACTCAAAGTTGAAGAAAAATTTGTCAGGACTTTTAAAGTCGTCAATTTTATGGAATTGCTTTATGTTTAGATAATTTCTAAAATAGGTTCCCACTGGATTGGCTGTTGGAGGTCTTTTTAAGTTAAATGAATACAATTGTTGAAAATAGCCAAAACCATTTTTTCAACTACAAAACGTTAAATTTTGTGGGTGTGAAAAGAGGGTTTAAGCCATTTTATACTTAGGTAAATTTTATGATTCCCCGTTCAATATTTTTATGAACAACGTCTTGTACTTTAAGAAGTGCAAAGACGGTGAAAGTGTGAAAATATCACGAGCACAATTAATATGACTATGGGAGGGAGGTCATGGTTTTTTAACACTTCAATGCAAACATTGAACTTCCAGTGATGAGAATTGAAAAGAAACCAGGAGTAACGTTTTTACCGTGTCTTCCAAACTTTACCTCCTGCTATCTAATACATAAAAAAATTTCTATTATTTCGAGAAAATCTAGGTTTTCTTGGTCAGAATAAATTTCGCTTGCTTTGCTGTCCACGACTGGGGGTGCAAAAATGGTGAGCTTCTGACATATTTGGGCGACGAGTTACTAGATAATTTATGTGTAGCGTTCCGAATTTACTGCAAATGACCATTAACAAAGGATTTAGATCATTTACGTAATATTTTAGTCCTGATGAAAAGTACGACGTGTTAGCTAGGTCTTAGTGTTACTTGTAAGGGTTAATGAATGGTCACGAGTGTGATAAAAGATTTAAAATCGCCAGTGAAGCTTAATGGCCACGAGGGGCCGAAGACCCCGAGTGGACGTTCAAACTTCACGAGTGATATTAAATTCTTCATCACACGATTGAACATTGATTAACCAACTTATCTCATGACTCACTCATAATTAAATAGTTTTTGTTCCTTTTTTTCCAGTTAAAGGTCGAAGAGTTATTCACTCATTAGTATACGATGAGCGTTTATCGCACTGATTTCTCAAGGAGAGAGGTTTGATAAGTCGTTATAACACTCTTGAATACAAATGAGTGGACTAAGGGATTTAACGCTTCTGTTGAAACAACGAATTGTGGGTATGTCATGAGATAATTGATGAAATCATACCGTATTATCTCACGACATACCAACAACCTATTGTTTCAACAGAAGCACTTTTAATCCTTTATTCCACTGATTAATATTCGAGAGTGTGATAACCTTTGAAAAGAGCTTGATAACCACTTACCACACTGCTCTCCTTTCAAAACAGTGTGATAAACCGTTTATGGCATACTAATGAGTGAATATCTTGATTTCAAACGACCAACGTTTCTTCGACCTTAAAATGGTAAAAAAGAAGGAACGATTTCATTGTGGGTGAGTCATGAGACAAAGTGGTTAATCAATGTTCACTCGTGTGATAAAGAATTTACCATCACAAATGAAGTTTAACGTGAGGAAGTGAAACTTCTCTTGCGATGTTAAATCTTCATGATCACACTCGTGAATATTGATTATCCCTTATTAATTTTTTGCTCAGCGGTTTAGATGTCCAAGTTATATAAAGGGACCGAGGTCATATTGAATAACGTTTTTTTATGGCTAACAAAGGTGGTTTGCCAATAGGATTTGATTGTTACGTTAAATATTAATATCAGCGCGTCAGGACTTACATCAAGCGACAAATTTACAAAGACTTTGTCGAATGATTTATTCAAAGACGTCGAGCTGTATTCTAACGCGCATGTGTCGGGTTTCAAAGATCGCAAAACTTCATGTTTATTACAAATACTTTATCTGAACACACTTTAAGCAAAATAATAACTACTTAACTGAAGAAGCCAAACTGTTGCTCGGAAGCGAACGGTTAACTTGTGGAGTCAAATACAACGACGAAGAGTTCCACTCCAAAGAACACGAGTAAGGAGAATTCAAGACGACGAAAAGATGGCTACCAATCTCAGGTAGAATTTCAGTGGATTTTTAGAGAAAAGTAGCGTGTTGAAATGTTTTGACTAATAAAATCTGTGTGAAAATTAGCCTTCGTTCTCACGGTTTTACTAAATATCTCATGTTTTTGTTTTAAATTGTTTGTTGGAGGATTTGATTTCAGGTCCTCATTGAATGCAATAGACCTGTTCATGCTCAACGATGAATCATGGGTAATCAGGACAAAATTCAAAGGAAGTAGCTGACATGTAACGTTCATGGACAAGTTTTTCTCCTCTTACCTTACTTACCACTATTTCTTGATTTAGTATAAACCAATCCAGGGGCGTCGGAACTGGTGGGCCAACGAGGATAATCCCCCCCATAAAAGAAAGCAAATGACTGGTCGTTCCCTCCTCAATGTCTGTGGACTAGTCGCTGGTTAGTGAAATTTGATAACGCCTGTTTTCCAATTGTTTAACTTTACATCAACTTAAAGTTGATGTTTTCGAATGGTCTAACGTTACTTTGAGTCCAGTTATTGTTAAAACGCCTTAAAGAAATCGGTTTAGCTTGCGCGTTGTCGGTGAGCCACGTGGGCAAGTCTATTCATTTATTTGGTTTTACATCAAAATGTTTTTTTAAAACCCAGTCAACATTTAATATTGTTGACGAGCTACATATATGATTAATGAATCGTTGAACATGGAGTCCATTATTCTAACTAGACATAAACACGAATTTTCTTGAATCTTGCTAGCCTAGTGCGAACGATGAAGCAACTGGGTTGGTATTTTAGTCCCACAGAGAAGGTCACCATTCCTGTACCTGTGACACCTTCCCCAAATAATGAAATGAAAACTTTTGCTCCATACGCTTGTGCATGGAGGCATGGAGCAGGATTTATTGCACAAATTGTTACCAAGCCGCTTTTTGTCCGTCCACAATCAAACTTCTTCCGATGGCACTGGTCAAAATCGAGTCTAAACACTCTCAGTCCAATAACAGGATTATTTGTGCAGATTTTTTATTCCCTCAGTCTCTTTACTTTCCAGAGTTGTAGGCTATTTTCGGAAAACTTTCTTACGAGGAATTCGGTTTCACATAGAACTTTTAGTTGTAAATTTGTTGTCCGGATGCAATACGTGGTGGAAAAAACTTCTTGAAAAAGGTAAATAATCCAAGAAAATCTAGTTAATTTTTTCTACAAAATATCTGCGTGATCTTTTGGCGCATTTGGCATTGCGTGAAAAATTGGCGCTTACGGATAAGAACGGATAAGATACGCTTAAGAAGACTCCTTTTGCTTAAAGGACGTCGTCGTGGTTGAAGTAGACGTTTTAGATCTTAAGGTCCTTATTTCGATCATGGTTCGGCAAATTAGTCACGCCTAAATTTTCAGGCACGGGTACTGTTACATGTATATAGTAGATATTATATTTAGGATATATTGCTTTCGTGCATCAATATTGCTTTCGTGCATTTCGTGCATGAGTAATTTGCTTTCGTGCATGAGTCAAAACGCAACGCCTTAGCCTACAAGATAACGTAACGGACATCCTGTGCTGGAACAAGCTTTCACGCACCGTTTAACGTAAAGAAAATAGTCATAATCCTAACGTATAAAAGACAGAGCACAACTCAGCAGCGTATGCATTATTCATAAGGCGTTAGCCTGAATAACATCATTACGAACCGAAGTCTTAAAAGGAATTATCAATATCAAGAACCAAACAAATCAACAGAACCGAAGAAACCAAGAAGTCAAAGTCGTCAAAGAAATCAAAAGAACCAAAATCCAAGAGCGTACAGAGTGATCAAAGTTGTGCTCAGTCTCACAGCAGTTAATACATATTTCAAGGTTAGGAAGAATAAAGACGCTAATCTTTAAGTAATTCAAGTAAAGTAAAATAAATAGTTGAAAATATAGCTGGTTTTGTATTCTTTGTTGCGAGCAAATTGAACCAAAAGCAGCCACATAATTCAATAGGGACCGGCTCGTAACAGTACCAAGTTTTAAAACGTCCACACCGTTTACTCTGTGAAGATCACCTGTGCTGTGCCAAAAAATAACAGCACCTGTGCCCAAATTTTAGCCGTGCCGTGCTCAAAATGTTAACAGTGTAAGCGGAGTTTAAATGTAGAAGAAAACAAGTCTCACCAAACGTATTGTAAATAAGGGTATTAAGTAAAACACATCTGCGGTCAAAAACATTTTAGTTGACGAAGAGGAATTAACCAGATGTTGCTATGAAAACTGTGACGTTTCAAAATCATCACTAATTATTTTAACTTATTGAACCCCGAAACGATTTAATTCTCTTTTGTTAAAACTTTTCTTCACATATAGGAAATCAATAGGCAGATTTTTTTTTTTGATAAAAATCTGCAATGCCAAATTTTTTTCAAAGTTACCCCGACCCCAATTTTCCCGGTGAAAAATGGCACCATCAAGATTGCTTTTTTCTATTTCTTCAAAAACTTGCCCTATACTACACTAAACTACACTAAACTACGCTTCACTACATTGCACTGCGCTATACCATACTACTATATACGGCACTCTACCACACTGCAATGCACTGTACTCCACTGCACTGCACTATATGGTACTATACGGCACTATACTACCCTGGGAAGGGTAGTTCAAAAAGCGGTTAGCTTAATCAAGGATTAGCGAAAACACTGTGGTCAACTTTGCGATAATGCGGCTGAGAAAAGTTGGAATTTCCTTCAACAGATTTCGGGTATATACAAAAAAGGTTTTAAGCTGTGAAATCTGAACGAGATAATTCAACCAAAATAAAAAAAACCAACACAGCAGATTAACTGATAATCCTGGATTAACGCTAATCGTGCTTTGAACAACCACCCCCCTGTACTGTAATGGACTGCCTTGTGTTTACTATTTATTAACCGAGCACGAGGTCTGTACTAGCGAAATATCGGACCGATGTTTTCTCCGCCATCGTCACTCTGAATGGTTACTTTTGGTTTTTTGAAGGTTTGTAATACATTTTCACTTCGTATGTTGTCAAAAAATCTAATTTTTATTCGACACAAGCAAGGCCTTTCTAGATTTCCTCCTCCTGAGTGGGCAATACGGGAAATATCCGACTGCTTATGAACCAATCAAATTGGAAGATTTACTGAACTGCCCTCACCCACCATGCTGTACTGCATTCTGCTGCATTGAACTGGACTCCATTGCATTGCGCCCCATTCCACTGAACTGCACGCTGTTGCAACGTAATACGCTGCACTGAACTGCTCTGTATTGCTCTCCGCAACATTGTACTGTACCACAATTCTCTTCACAATACAATCATGAACCGCTCCTAAGAACTTATCGTAGTGTGGCAAATCTTAGAATGTGAAAGAGTTGTGTGGAATACCAAAGCAACACATTACCAGATTCAAAATAATACTAAAACATCAGAAATCAACTATTTAAAGGTGGCCACCACTCGATTGGTCAAAACAATTCCTATGGCTATATACTATCACCTCGTTCAACAATTATTGGAAGGGATGGCTACGGAAATTATTAAGATTGCTACTAATCCAAATTCCCTCAACGAGCTTTTGAAAGAAGATCCTGAAATAGTTTTCAAAAGAAAGAAGTTACTGGAAAAGCAGGAGAGATTGGAGAAAGCAAGCTTAAAGCTGATGAAGTTCGGACCTTCGATTTCCACAACGAACGGTTTCTATTCTGATGATGAAAATAATGATTTTTACTAATGTTAAATAACTTTGACAATCATTTTTAAAAAATCCGATAACCTATATATTGGTAGTACAACTATCTCATTTTGGAAAATATTGAAGAATTACATGGACGGCTAAATTAACAGGATGTGAAAAGACAGATATGCATACAGGTAGAATATTTACTTTTAACTTTCGTGATAGACGGATGTGAGGAAATGAAGCATATGATAGCAAAGATAATTGATAAAGTGGCGTCAACACTGCTCAAGTGTTTGTTCAAACGTGCCAAACATTTCCTTAACAATCTTTCTAGTGGATTGATGATCTCTATTACTTTACTCTAGTTAATGCCAAACGCTTTTACTCGTCCAGGAGAGAACTCCAGTCGAGAACGGGTTAAAAAAGTGTTCGGTTAATGTAGAAACAAACGTTGAAATCGTTTAATACTTTGACTTCGAATCCTACATAACTGCATAAGTTACTGTTAAACAGCTCAGTTTGTTTTTCGGTGAGTACGCAAAATTACGCCATACCGATTGGTTGCTGAATAGCCCGAGATTTTACGATGTTGGACCGGTCCAATACGATTTTCATTCCGGAAGGATAAATTTCGGCGGGAACATTTTTAGGCTGTTGATGGAAGTAAAGGAGAGTAAAGGGTTTATAATGAAACGTTCTGTGCAATAAAATGTGCAGGAACACCATTACTAGTTTTGTTTAAAGCCAAGTGTATAAGATTAGGATAAATGAATGTTAAACTGGTGGAAAGAAGCACAACGAAGAAGTAACGAGGTAAGTTAAACAGCAAAACACAACAACGAAAGCCCGGTTAAAATTGTTAAAGAAAACTAAACCAAAAGCCATATAATAAATTTCTAGTTGGCTTCATTTGCTCGATCCGTATTGGAAAGTATTTGCCTTCATTTTTCTTCACGAAAACCTCTCTTCTTCATCGCTCGGTCTGTACTAAAACCTCGGGCAAAGACTTTCTGAAACGGACCACGCTCTCCGTTAATAAGTATTTAATTCACACAAATTAGATTTATAAACAGATTGCAATAAATATTCAAAAGGATTTTGAATTGACTGAATTACTTGAAATATTTTTGTAAAGGGTTTAGGCGAGTGTTTAGGCCTTGTTGACGGTCGATTTGTTCGTATACCGAACCTATGATGCAAATGGCCATAAACAAAGGATTTGGCTCATTTACTTTAGATTCGATGGGTAAAAAGTTCAATGTTTGAACTAATGGCCTTGGTGTCACTTTGATGAAATTAAGGCGTAGAGCTGGGTGCTATGCGGTTTTAGACCTCAAGGTTATTGAAAGGGACCCATGTCGTGGTCAATAGCTTTTTTATCAACCAATAATAGAGGTTTTCCATTGGGATTTGATTGTGACGTGTACAATTTACATGAACAAGGAAAGGTGAAGACAGAGCAATTGGGATATTTGTAAGGACACTGTCAGCTTTATAAGTTATTCAAAGACGTTAAGCTCCATTCAGATAAACATTTTGCATCTTCGAAGAACGTTAAACGTCTTGTTTACTGGGAACACTGCAGATTTGAAAGCCTTAAAAAACCCCGCTGTTAGAGAAGGCAAATTGCTGTTTGGAAAGGAATGGTTGAATTATGTAAACAAATCCTACAACGAAGAACTTCAAGTCAAAGTGAGTGAGTCATGAGAATTCAAGATAACGAAAAGATAGCTCTCAATCTTCAGGTAGAGTTTCAGTGTTGTTGATAGCTGTCGTTTATGCAGTGAGCAATAAAATCAATGTTGAAAGTACCCGTTGCTCTAACGGCACAAGCAGTGAATTATGAAATGTTTTTTTCAAACTGTTTGTCGTTTCACGTAATTTCAGAACTTCATCACAGAACAGATAATCGACAGATTCTTTATTCTGTAACTTCATCAAATACTATAGACCGGTTCACGCCTAACAATCAAAGGTAATTGCTTACCTGTGAAGGTTGAAGTTTGGGGAACAGGATTTCGTAAGGACATCTTGTAAGGTATTAGAAGGCTATAGAACAACCAAGATTTTGGAGCGATTACATGGAGTGGGCTGGCTTGGTTAACCGGACTAGCCCGGTCGATTACATGGTAAGCCGTCCAGCCCACTTTGCCGGGGTCCTGGTAGTTGTAACTTGGGCTAGCGCGGTTGACTGGGCTGAAAATATCCATGTGATCGTTTCATCCCAGTTAGGCGGGCTGAAGATAGTTTGATGCATGAGTATTCGTTTCGCCTACGGATCTACGGTTACTCTTCTCCGCATGATAGTCCGTTTAGAAGTGTGTGAAATCAGTAGCCTTTCATAGCAGTGCTTATCAAAGAGTGCGTAGACATAAATCACTTAGTATAACTGCTCTAAAAATGAACGAAGTGGTGCAACATCAGTTTCACAGTTGGCAAAGTTTGTCTCGTGAAATATTCACCCAACATATTGAATTTTTTCACCATGAAAATAATTTGCATGAAAATAAAAAAAAAAAGTATTTTGGTAGTTGTGTTCAGCAGACGTAGTAAATGGAGCTGGCCATTGACAAAATGTGGCAAAAAGATGAATATCGCCTATTTAAAATAGTCGCAATGAAACGACCACGCGGGAATCTCAAACGTAGACTAAAGACAAGTGCCCAGCACAGAACGCGAAACAAGAAAGGCTCCCGTATGCTATATGCTACCCATAGGCGTACGGGCCCTGATCACTTTGGGGGGCAGAGACGATCTGCCCGAATCGCTCTGCTCAAATGTTTAGTTAGAAAAAACCTAGGAAACAGAATTACATACTGCACACGGTATATATATGGCAACCTGAATGCACACTAATATCCAAACTCTTGTTCATTGTCACCGATTTTTGAAAATTTTTCTGTTTTAATCACTCTTAGAAATTTATTTTCCCCAATTCTACCTAAGCTATTTACCCGAATCTGGTCCTCTCCAAATTTTTTTTTTTTTAGGGGGGCAGTTGCCCCCTTGTCCCCCGCCCCGTACGCCTATGATGCTCCCGTTCCTGAAGTGATATAGTCGAGGAAGTTGTAGGTGGTTTGGTCGACGGTGGAAGGTGAGATATTTTTTAAAAAATGTCTTTAAAACGGTGTGAGACGTAGGTTTACTGTCGTCGGGAGTGATTTAACTCTTATCCTAACCCTAATGCTAACCGTAAAAAGATGATATTCATCTAACCCTGAAAGATAACATCCATTTAAGTGCATTTTCAAAATTAATGCTATTCATCTGTTCCAGGTTAAGATTGTGTTGCATTATCCTTTCTTGTTATGTTTCTGTTTGTTTTATTTAACTTTTTTCATGGTAAACTTTATTGTAGTGTGTATTATAAAGGTTATAGCACTGTGCTATACAGCCATTCTAACATCATTTTCTACAAACGTCCGCTCTACCTTTAATGTTGTTATTCAGTTCATCCTATTCCGCCTACCTCTGGAAATCTCGAAATTCTGCCCCTTCCTTTATCACTCTTTAAAATGTGATTTCTACTGGACGGAATTTCCCGCGTTGATAAAATTCTATCTTTATTATTCTAATTAGTTTCATGAGAAAGCTCATAAGCCATGTAGAGAATCTCATTCCCGTGGAAAATTTCACCTGGTGGAAATCAAGCCTTAGTGAAGTTTTCTTCGTTCTAGCTGAAAACCTCAGAAACATTTTCTGAGGATTTGACCATAAAGAACGTTGGTATTTTGTATGCCATGACTGAAGTCTAGCATGGGTCTATGCGCAGGCTACTGAAACCTCGCACACGTGTGATTTAAATAAATAAAATTCATTATATTTGCTCAGAATAATTGCCATGTATAGGACAAGAACAAAAAGCTACATGTGCAACTTTAAGTATTTATATGAACTGTTCAGTCATTAGAAAGTCTCAACGTCCATCAGAAAGTTGAGAATTCGATTCCCTTCGGGGGCTCGGAAATATTTTCTGAGCACTTAAACTCGACGAACCTTCAAATATCGCTTTTAATTATTCATTGTTATCTCATTTTTAATTTTTAAGATATTTCAACGAGCCGAATATCTAATTTTTCGATACCACAAAGAAATTTCTTTGATGATTGTGCTCAAATTAAATTAGATATTTTCATCTGAAATGTTTGTCCTACGAGAAAATGTCTCGGACTACACTACTCCGTTCTCCTTCGAAATTACGATATTGAGTTAGTCAAAGTCTTTTACCTGTAGGTACCATATCACAATTTAGACAAATGCATTATAAAGTAGATGCAGTTTATTTGACCTGGTAGTTTAACACAAGGCAGTTGAGTGTAAAAGACCGTTGTAGACAACGGATGAAAGTTAGATCATTGGAACATTCCTAAATTGTGATTACCACTGGAAGAAAAAAATGAATTTGGAAGAAAGAGCAAAAATGTGTCAAAGAACAGGTATGACTTCCGCTTAAACGTTATCCAAGAACAGTTTTTCTCTCATCTTTAAATGCAAACTTAATTTTCTATTTCTTCAAAAAGCTATGCAGCTAAAAATGTCTGAACTGGAGTCTAAAAAGCGGGAAAGTCCGAATTTATCCTTACCTTATAGGCAACAAATACGAAACCTCGTTAGGCAACGGAAATATAATCAAAAACAACGAGAGAAGATCTGTTTATCTGGCGACCTTTTTCCAGCAAAATTAGATGACACTTGTTAACTTTTAATATCGACTTAGGGTAGGATTAAAAAAAATCAAACAATTTGTCTAAAAAGTGTTTTGGCTCTTGTCACAGTTTTTGCGTGTTCCGTATGGAATTTATTAAGAATTTTAAAAACACGCATAAATGTTCAATTTTTGCCCTTTAAATTCGTAGAAAATGTGTGCTTTTATAAATCAAGCTCACATTGGCTCTCCTGCTCAATCGTGTTTGTAAATGAATCAATTTTCTCACCATAAATGGCTGATTTTCGTGGTTACAGAGGCAACACCAAAATGGACATATCATTTTTCACTTGACGTATCTCACAATACAATCGTAAAAAGCCCCATTCACCAAATAGTAAAAGAAAAAGAAAGAAAAAAGAATTTGGAGGAAGGTAACCATAAAATACGTGAAAATTTTATGAAACATATTTTGCTCAAAATATTATATTCGAAGAGTTCCTGTGCATCTCCGGGATTTTACGATTTGATGAGTCATTGTCATGAAGTTTGAAGATAATTTAGTCTTCGTTTGTTGTTATCATATCATTATCTTTCCCGTCCGAGATGACTCCTCTTGAACCAAACGCTTAAATCACCGAGACAATGAGACTCGGATGCCGACCGAAGGTTACAAATTTGTGCTACCTGGACCAACATATGTACTACCTAAATGGTATCTCACTTAATCCAGTACTGATATAATTCTCGTTTGACTTTAATGATGATTATTAATTAATGTCTTCCATTTAACGAAGGAATGAACGGGTGCAATGGATGCACGTTTGCCATGCACAATCAAAGCCACAGAAAATAATTTTGCTCCTAGAATGGTGATCGAACCCACGGCTTTCTGACAGTCAGTAAGACGCTCTCAGTATATTGAACTATAACGGGAGTCATTTGGAGAGCGAAGGTTACACGTAAAGAGAGCTTGGATATATGCTGACCAAGTGGTCGCCTCAATATCACCATAATTCTGAATTGAGTTTCATGGCTACTGTGCATTAGCATCATGTATATGTTAGCTTGGAGTTGTGACAGATGAAATGCGAAAGTTCTTTGAACTCAGATCGTCAAATGTATGTCATACGTTCAAACAGCAAATAAAGCCGTAACCTCCTGATTAGCAGTGAAAAGCTCTTACTGTTGAGCTATGGAAATTTAAATGGAGGACGATTTATTAAAATGTGTTCTGGCGGGATTGACGGGCCTATTATGTCCTTGAATTGGGTATTTGAATTAGGTATTTGGTAGGCGAAAACGCTTCTGTTTCGTACGTGGAATGAAAATTTCATATGTGAAAATCTTCGAAGTTCCATATGTTTTTCATATGTGAATAAAATGTGAAATTTTCGTAAGGGGAAACTTTTGTTTTCTTTTTGATGTCTGTTTTTTTTTTTTTGTGTTTTTTTTTTATAGCAATAAATGTAAATACTGGCAAGGATTATGCCATGCGCGTTGGGATCTGGTTAGTCGTGATGAACTTTCCAATATACCACGCTTGGAAAGTAATATTTGTTGCTCTTGTCGTATGTTTCTGCACCGTTGAAGCCACGACTTCCAATGCTGCCTATTTAACGGTAGCCAAAGGTAACTTTGAGCCAATGAGGTCAGGTAAAGGTAACTAACAGTCACTGAGGTCAGGTAGCCGTGTGGAGACTTGCACTGGAAAATTATGTATTTGATTGCATGATATGTCTTCACCTAAGATTCAGGGTAATCCTGAAATGTCAATGGACCTAAGATTCAGGTTTATTCTGAATGTTATGGTCAAGATTAGGATTAGGGTTAAGGTTAAACCTAGAAGCTCAAGTAAAAGGACGTGCTCTAACGCATACTTAACTCAAGTGAAAGGTGACTAGTTTCTTTCTATACTCTACCCAGGCCAACGACTCGTCGGTTCATTGATCTATGAAAAAGAAGTACAAAGTGCAGTAGAATGCGCCCTTTTATGTATGTCAGAACAATGTCGGTGTAAATCCATCAACTGTGAGAGAGACGGAGGAAAGTATAATCAGGGAAAAATAAAGTGTCAACTGAACCATCAAAAAAAGGTGGATAAACCGGAAAAACTTGTGGCGGATGTCGCGTTCAACTACTTAGAACCATTTGAAGTAAGCTGGAAAAAATGTGTTAATGACTGTTGTAAATGAAAGGATTAGATCATAGATACAATCTTTCCCTAAAACTAGGGCAATAGTTTTCAGTTTTTTCATAAAATAACCTAAGACACAGTGCAAAAATCGAGCTTATCATGTGCCAAGCCTAATTCAAGGTATTAAGCGCATTCAAACTGCGTAGACGACAACATGCCAGATCGGAAAAGACGATGAACGAGTATTTTTTGAATCAAAAACAGTATATACTGTAAATGTTTCGCCTGTTTGATACGACGCACGATCGTAGACGAAGAAGTTGAGGAATGGATATTACAACATTGTTGGATATTACATCAGATGTCCCATGCGGCAGTTGAGAGAACATCTGAAGAATGTTCGTCCAGGAGAAAGTGATTTCGAAAAAAAATAATCGCAAATTTAATGTACGGTTTCTTTTCTTGATCAGGTTATTTAACTCTTTGGCAGCCAATAGGTTCTTACACGACGCGAAATTTATTCTTCGGGTTTTTAGCCAAGAGAAATAAAAAAAAGCAAAAATTGTTAAGTATAAAATTGTTAACAGGTGACCAAAACAAACTAGTGTAAGGACCCTCCTGTCTCTGCTCCTTCCCGCTACTCTACCTCAAGGGGACAGCGAGTTCACGTGAGCAGAATCTCTTCAGAGTCCCACCCACATCGGTCTATCCACACGTGAGCTCCAAGATTCTAGGTACATTACATTTTGATGAATACTCGCAGAGTCGTCCAGTTCCCCTTCCTGTGGGACGTTTGCTGTCATCTCGAATGGAGGCATTGCGCAAAATCGCATGCTAAGTGGATCGACCTGTAAGATTTGAAAAATAATTGACCATCAAAGGGTTTACAGCGACTCTGATATCATATTCCTCGGTGTACTAACACACTCGATCATACTTAATATAATCATATTTCTGTCTTCTTGTATTTCAATTTTTCGTTTCTTCCTTCGCCACATTCAAGAAATCGACACGCGCTTTCGCAAGTGTCTGAAAACAACATAATTATGTAGTCAGGAAACAACTGACCACAATAAACGAGTGCTCGCAGTCGCCAATTAAGTTCCACGAATTAAGTTCGACGTTGTTATAGAACGTCGAACTTAGTCGACCTTAATATCATTTTGGTTCGGGACATGATAAGTTCGGCGTTTGAATTGAGCGTAAGACAGCAAACCTAGTTCTGTCTATGAAGTCTAGAATAGTCTTTACTCTTAATGCGAAAAATAGTGCAAAAGAAATGATTATAGTAAGCCTTTTGGTTGAAATAATTTGGTAGGGAAAGAAAAAAATATATAAAAATATATATAAAGCATATTAGCGTTGTTATCTTTTTATTAAAGCCTTGTATTAGACATACCGAGAGGCTTGAAAGCACGCCTTATGACTGCTCACTAGAACCAATATCTCGTTTTGCGCTGAAGAAATTGTTTACTTCTACTGTGATTGCTAATTCAATTTTACTTTATACTGCTTCATAGTTTACTAACATACGATTTATGGAATATTACAGATAAAAGAAAATACGTGGTGCTCAAGAGAAGATCGTGGTAACTGAATTTAAGATAATACATTTTGTGTGATCCCTTAATATGACGAAATTGCTTTTCAGCGTTCCCTGTTAGTTATTTTTTATATTGCTACATGTATACTTACCATCCTACCTACCTGTCTACCTACCTGCCTGCCTGCCTGCCTGCCTGCCTGCCTGCCTGCCTGCCTACCTACCTACCTACCTACCTACCTACCTACCTACCTACTCGCCTAACTGCATACATAGCTACCTTTCTTCCAATCCGACTCAGAAGGTCAGCCTAGCAAACACATTTACATGCTGCAATAGCCCTGCCGCCAGCGTTACCCTGGTAAACTTTGAGGGGAAATTTAGTCCCCTGGTTACCTTGCAACTTATGTATATGAAACATAAGTGGGTAATAAACTAGGGTATTGCATCTATTTCGCGTAACACTGCTAAAGTAACACTACTTTCATGTAAACCGGTCCAAAGTTGGTTATGACTCATTCTCCGTTTAGTATTCATAATCACGCTTTGTCAGCTTTTGTAATTCTTTGAGGTTGACTTGTTAAACAAGTCCAAATGTTCCCTATATTTACCCATATAATAAACATCTAAACCAACAACGTCGTTGAGAACAATAGTTAAAACCTTGTCATAGCATTCAGGATCAGCAAATTAGCCATAGTATGCCATCGATTCCTTGCTTGCCTTAAACTAAAGCCGTTCTTGTTCAGAAATCTACAGATGGTCTTTCAATGAACCACATTCGCATTCCGGAATTTAGATTCCTTACCGAAAAATTTCCATCTATTCTGGTAAGTCCTAATCAGAATCCTTTCTCTCTTCCTCTTGTTCAACAACTTGTGCCAACCAATCTCCTGATTGTTTCCGGGAAGTTTCCCTTAAATTGCGTTGCTTATGTGTCATTGATTTAGAAACTCAACGTTTTCTGACAATTTCATTATAACTTGGACTTGTGATGTGGTCTCGGTAAAGCACTAGCACACTGAATCAATGCTGTGTAAAAGCAGTAAAAAGGTTCATTTTGTTGACAGCTCGCATTACTCTCAAAAGGATTTGGTGGAGTTCAGAATGTTGTTTTTTGATCATCAGATACACCAATGGAAATTAACCGTCGTGACCAAATGTATAAAGAAAGTAAATAGTAACATGTTGGAGGAAGTTGATCGTCCAGGTTAGTGTAGTCTTGAGAAAGACTGTTGGTTGAAGTGACTGACGTTTCGACAGCCTTAGCGGCGGTCATCTTCAGAGTCGATGAAACTGTCTCTTGGCAATTACGAAACTTAAGGCACTTACATGTGGACAATCTCTATGTAATTTTTTGTTTATTTTTAAGATTTTTACACTCATTTGAGGATGGCGGATTCACTTGTGACGTTCCATAATTGTGGCCAAAAATATTGGGACAACTCTTAAAAATAAAAACGTTTTCCATTTATCCCCTTGAATTTTTTTTTTACTATAAATATCAATGCCCAGCAGAAAATACGTGATAAAGTATTCTATGCTGGGCATTGATGTAATATTAAGATCGTGTTTTCCGTTTGGTGAATCGATTGCTGTACCTCCTTTTTGTAAGTATTCGGTCAATTCTTTTCGTCGCTTGTGACACAGGAGGGGCGAAGCAACACTTCAGGTTATGCAAGAATGGCGTCTCTAGGGACGCAATTAGAGAGGGGTTTGGGGATTGTGACCCCTAACCTCTTTGTGTTAAATCTGATATGTGCCTTTTAAGCGATAGCTTTTCTCCTTCATTTCCAAGAGATTGGAGATCTACTTCACTTGAAATGATCAAAATCGCTCCCACGATGCCTTGATTCTACCCTTCGACCGCTGCCCTTCAAAATTCGTATTCTGCTCCTGCGTCTCGGAATGTCTTATGCCACGTTTGTTTACAGTATGGCGAGATCGTTGAGAAGCAGTGTGTCTTAATTGAATTCAGATTACGGCTGGCTGAAGGGTTTGCCAATACAAATACTATCCACGGTCATATCGGTTATATCCAACGGAAATTCATAAGTGCTTCCACGAAGCAACTGTGACACTAATATGATATGAGCAACGCAGTCACCAGTTTCAGTTCAGCGGGAAGTTGTATACATGGAAAAGTTTTCTAGTCTTTAAAGTTATTATTTTATCGTTTTGTAGGAGAAAGACCGTTGGATACAAACATACGTGACGGAACTGATAAAGGTGAGACTGGCTCCCATACTAGTTGACTTAATGTAACTGTTTGTCGTGAGAGTCTGCAGCCTTTTTACAACACTAGTCACTAGACCACACCTGACGAGTGTGGCAGGCTCAGCTTGCCTTTCGAAAGAAATTTGTAGTAAATCTTTATGAATTAACCCAAGTTTACCTTGTCTTGCTATTATAATTCGCTCTACTCTGGTATTGAGCACTCTCTTCGTACGATTTTTAATAAAATCTCACTTATCTATCTATCTATCTATCTATATATCTATATATCTATATACATCTATATATATATATACATATATATATATATATATATATATATATAAGAATTTAGCTTAAGAGTTTGTGGTTGCTACTCGGAGTTTCACATTTGGTGCGATCTTCCGGTGCGATCTTCGCACCAAGCGTGAAACTCCGAGTAGCAACCACAAGCTCTCAAACTACATTCTTTTATACTTGAGCTTTACCTCCATGGTATCGAGCACTCTACGATACATCGTGAACAACATCACCACACTTGCATATACATATATTTATATATATATATATATATATATATATATACTTATGATATTTATAATATTTTGAGTTCCTACTCGGAGTTTCACGCTCTTTCAGATCTGAAGATCGTGAATATATAAATAATATAATATATATTATATATGATATATATAATATATGATATATATAATATATATAACATATAAATAATACAAAACATATATATATATATGAAGATAAATATAAACGCCAAGTGAACTTTCCAAAATACTTTATTTTGCAACGCGTTTCACCACTCTAGCAGTGGCTCATCAGCCTTTACAAATTCTAATTAATAATTGTGACGTCATTCTTACCAGTATCTAAATTGTCTGTAATTAAGTAATCAGGTTGAGTTAAGAGAGGGTTTAAACTTCCTTATAAAATATTGTTCTTTTGATCTACGTGCATCATCGCTTTGCCCACTCATTTTATAAAAAGGAAAAACAGTAAATTTTATTGTTTTGTTTGCTGCACATTGTGCAATGTATGCACTAAGCGGAAGTATGCGGTATTTTTCGTTGCGTATATGTTGTTGTTGTAGGGTCATTTTCTCCCGTAGTTTTTTTCTTCTTTCACCTATTTAATTGTCGCTGCAGCCAATCCAGATAAGGTCATATAATAAAAATTTGCCGTTACAAACAATGCCATGTGTTACTTTAAAGGGCTAGTTGTGGCTTTAAATGTAAATGAATTACAGACGATTATCTGTTCACATGTTGTGCAACGTTTTCCTCCACAATGTGAAACTGTGTCCTGGGTTTTGTATGTAAATCTTGATCTTACTAATATCTGTCTTAGGTTGGGTAGTTGTCTTCTACGAGGAATGAATCTCAATCCTCCTAAAATGGATTTCATCCGAGGGCTGTTTTTTAGTATTGTGAGTCCTGTCTCTAGCAATGAGGTGATTGGCGAATTATTTGAATTGGATGTTGTGACCAATATGAAGGTGTTTTGAGTGGTTGGAGGAGCTCGGATTGTTCTTAGTTCATCTTGCTTAATTGTCTTCGCTTTAGTTATTCCGTTGTTTATTAGGTCTTTTGGATAGCCTTTTTTAATGAGCAGGTCACTAAGTTCTTGCAGTCGTTTTTCTTTGTCGTTGTCTGTATCCACAATTTAGCATATCATGCGGGCTAGATTATAAGGAATGTTTCTTGTGATATGTCGTGGGTGATTTGATGAGTGATCCAAGTATTGTTCTGTGTCTGTAATTTTATAGTTTATATCTGTTATGAGTCGATCCTGTTCCTTTTTAATCAGTACATCGAAAAATGTTATCTGTCCTGTGTTGTGTTCAATTGTGAACTTTATATTTGAATTCAAGGGGTTCAATAACTTATGGAATTTCTTCAGATATTCTTCTCCAAAGACCCAGTTTATATAGCAGTCGTCCAAATATGGAAACCAGTTATTCTCAATATGGTATCGAAGGTTTTCATAATGGTTTCAATGGGTACTGTGCGAGGTAATGTGTTAATGAACTCGGTGCTGTCTTTAAGTTGCTTTTCAGGAAGGCGACCAACTGTTTAATTAGTATGTCGATCAAATTACTGAGATGACTGGTCAGACACATGGGTCCACCCACGATCGGTCTGAATGTTATGGCGTGATGTTTTATATACTTACTTTTTCTATTCTTTGTGGTCGATATGGTGGATTGACTTATTTGATAGTTAAAGTTTGTAAGGAATTGTTTCTCTGCATCTGTCAATTTCTTATTATGTTTATCAGTCAGTTCTTCTATCTTTTGTATTACTTTGTCATATACGTCTTTTTGAGTCTGGTATAAGTTTCTTCATCACTTAGTGTTTCTGCAATTTCATTAGTGTAGTATTCCCTGTTCATAATTACTACTGCTCCTCCTTTGTCAGCTTGTTTTATACATAATGTCTCTGTTTTCCCTTAATTCTTTTAAGGTATTCTATTTGCTCTTTGTGATGCTTGTTTTTGTGTTTGTTGCAGGGTTTTGCTAGTTCTTCATCTGGAAATTTTGTGAGGAAGTCACTAAATAAGTCGAAAGCATTATCTCTATTTCTTGGAGGGATGAAATTCTCTTTGTTTTTCACAATGCTTGGATTTTCTTCACTTAAACTTGTCGACTGTTGGAAATATTCTTGTAGTTTTACTTTTGGTATAAAATGTTTAATGTCGTTTCTTAATTCTTGGATGTTCTCTTTCGATGTTGGTGTGTACTTAAGTCCTCTGGAGAGCTGGCTAATTTGATGCACGATGATATCGTTGTTGGAAAAGCTGATTACTCTTACTGGTTCGTCGTAGTTCGTAGCCTGCTCTTTGTTGTCGGTTCTTAACTCGTGTGTGCGTGTGTGTGTAAAATTAAAAAAACGAGTAGTAGAGCTTTATCGAGATTTAAAACACAAGGCGATAGCCAAGTGTTTTAATGTCAGTGTTAATGTTAACGTTAACGTTAATGTTAATATGTTAATGTGACTTTATCCCACATTTAATAGCAAACTAACGCTAATTTGCAATGTGAATTACAAGGTGAGAATAACAATTAGAAAATGGTTAAACTACAATTAAAAATAATATAAAATACAGCTAAGATTTTAAAATTTATCCTACTTTAAAATGGAATAATATATGTACAGATAAACTTTAAATTTGATATATGAAAAAATAGAGTCTTCTCTAAGACCCATCCAGAGTGGCATCGTATATATCAATAGTATATACTATTGGACTTTGTCTTAACCTCTCAGTTCTACATTTAAAATGATAAAATTTGTCTCCGTTAGATCTTGTCTCTTTCCCTCTTATTTGACCAACTGGCCTTGGCAACAACGCGTGTAATTTATGTGCAAGGTTTGATAGAGACCTTATCAAATAAATACACATATGATCACTACGACTCTTACGGGTTTTAATGTTACTCTCGGTTAATGCCTGTTTATAGTCGATTTCCGGTTAAGTTATCCTTAGAGCACGTTTCTGAATTCTTTCAATGTCTTTATATTGTTCCTTTGTTAGGCTACCGTTCCAAACTTGGGCTCCCTATTCAAGTGTCGACCTTATAATCGAAGTATAAAAGGCTTCTAGGTCTTCTTTTGGTGCATGATAACTTTTAAGAACTTTCAAAAAGTGTAATCTTTTCGCTGCCTTTCTGACAAAATAATCCGTATTTGTATTCCATTTAAGATCGTCGTTTGTCCATATACCGCGTAATTTATAAGAGTTCACTTTTTAAAAACATGATTCCCGATTTGTGTTGGTGGTATAACAGTTTTGTGTTTCTGCGAAAATCAATTACCGTATCTTTGCACTTTTTCAAGCTGAGCTCCATTCTTTGATTTTTCGTAAGTTGCATAATTCTATTAATCTTGCTTTGGGTATTACCGATTTGCACGCCCGACACGTGTTGCTGTGTGTCTATTACCTCAAACACAGTTGTGCCTTCCATAAACAAAGCAGTATCCTCGTCAATGATGTCATGGTTTTCATTTGTTCTCAGTAAGACCGATTTTATTCGTTTTTTTAAAGCTAAAAGCAATTTGTTGATTTGTACAAGGAAAGCAATAGTACCCAACTTACTACCTTGTGGTGCACCGACTTTTAGTCTCTTCAATTTGAGCATTTCGTTCCCATGTTTAGCGAAATGGGATCTTTTACTCAGATAGGATACGCGCCAGTTGACCAAAACATGTCTAGCACCGATTTCCCGTATGCTTTCAAGCACTCTTTTATGGTCTATCAGGTCAAAAACTTTTCGGAAGTCAAGAGATATTATTCTAACTAACCTGTGAGACTCATTCGTAGTTTTGTACCACTTGTGTGCTACGTTAGCAAGGGCATAGAGTGCCGATGATCCTGGAAGTTTCCCATACTGGAAATCACTGATTTTTCCATCTATCTCCTCACCCATCCATTTCACAGAGAACGATTTCTGCAATTTTGCCAAAACACTTGTTAACGAGATTATTCTCAACTCCTTAGCTAACGTGCATGGCATAGTTTAGGAACTCCACATACCTTGTAATCTTTCCAAATTCTTGAAAAAACCCCTTGTTTTAAATGATTTATTAAACATTTCAACTTAACGGATTGCAAACCATTCGGCAAAGATCCTTGCAGTAAAGTCACATTAACACATTAACATTAATTAAATGAGAACCCCAGTTAGATGACCGAAATGTGTTCTTTTTCACGCTGGTTTTTGGAAATCAAATCGTCAACAAGTTTATTTATTGACTTACAGGTAAAGATAGATCTGTACACATTCACAAGGGCAACTGAATTTAATGTTCAAGAGGGATTTCTCGCCAGGTTTTTGAATTTTCTACGTTAGATTTAGTTCACTTTCTCAGGGGCATCATTGGTACCTTTTAGGAGAAGAAACAATAAGTTTTTGACGGTTATGTAACGCCAACCAGTACGTCAGTAACCCTATCATTCATCAGTCACTTGTCAGTTGCTGCAACATCTAAAGGGTTAGTCCCCCACAAATATTTGTTTCCCATCAGTCCCCCCATACTCTACGCCTATGGTAGAGAAACGAATTTGGCACGCAAGGGGAGAGTTCATGCATTATTATCTTAGTCTTTATCCAAGTAAGATGTTTCACATCACACACGGTATAAAACATCAGATTTAAAGCCATCAACTTAAAAATTATGATCAAAGTTGTTTTCGGTATGAAGGGCATTTTTACGATATTTTTGGAAAATCTTTTCGAAAGCAATAAAATGAGCCGACATATCCTTTATTAGAAATAAATTTGCCATTTTGGTGTCAGCCTCTTTGAGCCGCTATCAAAGTAATTAACCTAAAAAACACATGGACTGTTAAGTTTAGTTGGATTAATATTTTAAAATGGATCCAGTTGAGGCAACGATAAGATTACAGAGGGAAAGGACCTTGGTTACAAATTCAATCCGCCATCATAGATTTTGACACTTTAAACTTGACATTTTCCTCAAATTAGATTTGTTTGACCTTATGTGTTAAATAATTATATATGATTTGACAAACAATTACTAAATTAAATGTAAAAGTACGAATGCAGTCACGAAATATAGATAAAGTTTGGGAAAAGTCATGGTTTTCAAATTGGACAACTTCAAAGCTGGCGTACTATTCATAAGCCACAGGTTAATTCACAAGGAAAGAACCCGACCTGAGTTTCGAAGTGTTACTGACTTCGTCCCACTTTCCGCTCTTGATTTGTAGTAATATTTCGGTAAGTAGAGCGTCGGATTAGTAAACCTGGGGTCATTACTTCGAATTATAGTCCTCGTTAACTTGAGATTTTTTCTTCTAAGCCGGTGTGGGTTCTTGACTTTGTGATGCAATTTAATTTTAAAGGTTCAGTGTATCTTGGAGGGCGTTTTCAGCATAAAATCTGCAGCAATCCATGTACGCACATGTCGTAATCTCCTCTCAAAAGCTTAAACTCCAAATCAGTTCACTATTGAAGTAAGTTTTTATGGATTGCGAAGCGACTGAGGAGCAGTCCGTTCTTTTCTTTATAAGATTGAAGTCTTGGACACCTACATATGTTTTCAATGGCTCCCTCTAACCCTCCGAGCATTTTATCGAAGCCAGACTCATATAAAAACTTCCACATGGTATTACCAGCTTCAGCAGTTTGGAAATAAAATTTTAGAAGTATTTTCACCCCGGATAACCTTTCGGTAACTTAATTAGGCAAGAGATTTTCATGAGTGATGTGCGAAGATAAAAAATTTTACTAGTTAGGTTCAACTCTGTTCTGTGATATTGACGATAGATATGTTAGTTTTTTCTTGAGAAACATTAAGAAAAAGAGAAAATAATCTTCTGTGAAACAAAATCTCAAAAGGATCAAAACAATCGACGTAAACGACGATATAAACTAGAGTTCTCAATTGCTACAAAGTAAATGGTGTTTTGAGCAACTCGTTCCGTTAGTATATGTCTTGTTGTATTAATTTGGTATCTCACAACAGTCTATCAGGAATCAAGGATCCGATCTGAGTCAATTTTCCCGGATTTTTTTTCACTTTAAAACAACAGGAAGTAAGGCTTGATTTAAAGGAGTAATATATTAAAAAATTGGTTAGTACAATATTCGTTTAAGGCTGTACTGTGCTATGCAATAAATTATTGCTTGTAGAACCACCATGTGAACCTTAATTTTCTTCGTCTGTGTCCAGAACACACTCTTTAACGTTATATTTAAACTAATAAAATTTATTTATGACATAAAACCACTTTGTTACAGCACCAAAAAGTTGTGCTGATTGGTACAAAAACGGAAAAAGACTGAATGGCGTCTACACAATTAATCCAGATGAACTGGGAACATTTGATGTTTGGTGTGACATGACAACTGGTGGAGGAGGTTGGATAGTTTTTCAAAGACGAATGGATGGAAGTGTTGACTTTTATCGTAACTGGACAGATTATAAAAACGGATTTGGTAATCTGAACGGCGAATTCTGGCTTGGACTGGATAAGATCAATCGACTATCAAAAAGCGGGCAAAATGTTCTAAGAGTTGATCTTGGAGACTTCGATAACGAGACACATTACGCTGTCTACAACACATTTGCAGTGTCGAATGAGACGGAGAGGTACGAATTGACCGTTGGATATTATTCAGGTAAGTGCAAGCGTTTCGGATAAAGGAAATTGACTGGTAACGAAAAACAAAAATGGTTAGTATGGTTAGGTTAAAATGGGAGGTTAGTATCATAGGCGTGGTTAAGGGGGGCTTGGGGATCCATACTCGTACATTATTTGCGGGTGTATTAGCCTAGTAATTTACACTGTTTTTGCGACACAAATCTCCAATCGTTAAGATCAAATGAGAAACCAAGCTTTAATAACACCAACATTTTATATTTTTCACTTTTTTTCTTAACAAAATTACCTTTGCTTGACAAAACTATTAGAAAACCAAAATTCTAGAATCAGGTTCTACGCTTACAGTATATGTGTGACACAGCTGTATTCCAATGCAGCGTCCATGCAGCTCTCATGATTGTAATCAGTCTTGTTGCTGACTTTTAATAAATATTGTTTTAGGGAAAAATAAAGTGTTTTAGGGGCAAACTCTTTCATTAAAATAATTATAAAAGAAACTAACGAAATATAGGTGATTGAGCCATTTCAAGCTGGAGCTTTTCACATTTTGGTACCTAGATGTATAGAAAAAAAGATTTGGTTAGGAAAGCTTAATGTGTGGCTGGACCGAAGAAAATAGTTTAGTCATTTCTTTTCGAATCTGAATTGTGATCGTTTGCAAAGGGTAAAAAGGTTCCTAAATCACCGTTTTCGATTGTATTACCTTTGACAGCAATCACATACTTCGGTTTCGTCAACGTATGGCTAATTTATTTTCTCGACCCACACACGCATTAAACTTTGTGCTATTTTTCGACCTGTTATTTGTTAATCTAACCGTTTTCGTTTCAAAGACTATATCCCTTTGCACCTGAGATCCCACGTTGTTTACAAAATTAACTTGCCAACACAGCATTTATCGCGTTGTATATAGGCGACACTTACCGCTATTTACAATCACATGCAGATCCCTGACCACATGAGTATTTCCACCTACACAGCCAAAAACCGCTATCACATTCTTCGGTTTCCAGTGTATTAGGCTCTCAGCTTTTGGTAAAGAAACCAGTCATCCCAAATCGTTTTCTGATTTTACTAATTTAAGGTCGGACAATCCCTAACTCGATGTCCTCATCAAAGAAAGTTAAAATTAACCCTTCTTTCCACAATAATATTTGGTCGTTTTCTTTCCGTCTATTTCTGATTTTTACGTTTTCTGTCTCTTAATGTTCGTCTTTGCTTCTGTTCTCTCACTTCCTATTATTTCCGGACTTCTTATTACGTAATAGCTAAGCATATGTAAGTGGAAGCCGTCTCATATATATTACTCTAATGATGTAACTTGAATGATTGCAAAACGTTTTGTGAATTAATATGTTTTTTTCCTTAAATAATTTGGGATTATGGCTTAAATGAAATTCATCTGCTAGGTAGTCCTTTTTCTAAATGTTACATCACTTCAAAAGTCTTTCACTGGTTTCTGAAGGATCAGCAGAGCTTTATAAGGTCGTTTCCTAATCTTCTATCACAATATGTTCGTCGTAAAAAATGTTTGGCGGTCCTCCATTTCTCACATCACAAAAACCTTCAGTTAGCTAAAATGGTAGACTTTATGAAAAACCACGTAAATATCTCTTTTTTATCTGAGAATTCTTTTTACCTCCTTTGAAAAGATAGAAATACAAAACACTTGTCTATGTAAGTTCAGAATTTCTCCTACCTTTGTATGTTTTATAAGAACAGTTAACTAAGGACGGTGGAGCCAGGGGGGTGGAAGGGCTTTAGCTCCTCAACTTTTCCTCACAAGTTACTTACATAAGTTGTAAACATCCAAGTTACCAACGCATTGAAATTTCTTATGTTTGCTGCCATATAATTTTCATTTTATCCTATTAAATATGCCATTCTAGTAGTCTTAATTGAAAAATTTCCCAGAAGAGCACGTCCTCCATTCCTATATTTTTAGACAGTCACTTGAAATTTCACTCAGCTGTCCCAGGTTGATGTATTTATAACTTAATTACAGGTAATGCAGGTGATTCACTTTCTTATCACAACGGAATGAAATTCACTACTAAAGACGTGGATAATGACAAACGTGGTAGTGGAAACTGTGCTGTGTCTTTCAAAGGTGCCTGGTGGTACAACAACTGTCATGCCTCCAACTTGAATGGTTTGTACAGTAGTAGTCAACACATCTCGGATGACAGCGTTAACTGGTATTACTGGAAAAATTCTTACTATTCTTTCAAGAATGCCGAAATGAAAATCCGTCCTCGTCACTTTTAGAATTTGGTAGGTTGCAAGAGCATAGCGTTGTCACCTCACAATGGTCATAACATAAAGGTTTTACTTACTTTTGTGAACGGAAAGAAACATTCCGTTCCAGTTTGTTTAAAGTGCACTGCCTTAAAACAATCAGAATAAGTCAAATACATATAAAATTATCATTTGCATTCGTTACCTCTTTTGACATTGGTACTGCATATCGTCCCCTACCTTTCGCAGGCTCAACTGCGAAGCAACATTGCACACTGCACGACACAGTTTACATTTGAAAGTTTTTTTGTTCGTTTTAATAAATATTCATATTCTGTAAGTAAATGTGAGCAATAAAGTAGAGATAATTGCATGTTTGGTTTGTCCTTATCTTTTCGTTTTTTCCCCAGGTCATCTCAAGTCTACCAGTGTTTTGCTTGTCAAACACAGGGCATAATATAATGGGATTTTAAGCAAAACATCGTAAATACATATGACATTGAAGATAATTTATTTAGGGTTGGTGTTCATGGAACCATAGATAAATTTTATTTATTGCAATTGTTAGTTGCAGCCATACAGGCATGTAACTGTAAAGTACTTAAATGTTATATCTAGGTTGAGATTCAAAAGACAAAAAAACATTGACCATATTGGACTTCACATACAACTGCAGTTAATGAGATTGTTTTGTTAAAAGAACACCAACATAGCCAACATGCAACTCAAAGTTGAAGAAAAATTTGTCAGGACTTTTAAAGTCGTCAATTTTATGGAATTGCTTTATGTTTAGATAATTTCTAAAATAGGTTCCCACTGGATTGGCTGTTGGAGGTCTTTTTAAGTTAAATGAATACAATTGTTGAAAATAGCCAAAACCATTTTTTCAACTACAAAACGTTAAATTTTGTGGGTGTGAAAAGAGGGTTTAAGCCATTTTATACTTAGGTAAATTTTATGATTCCCCGTTCAATATTTTTATGAACAACGTCTTGTACTTTAAGAAGTGCAAAGACGGTGAAAGTGTGAAAATATCACGAGCACAATTAATATGACTATGGGAGGGAGGTCATGGTTTTTTAACACTTCAATGCAAACATTGAACTTCCAGTGATGAGAATTGAAAAGAAACCAGGAGTAACGTTTTTACCGTGTCTTCCAAACTTTACCTCCTGCTATCTAATACATAAAAAAATTTCTATTATTTCGAGAAAATCTAGGTTTTCTTGGTCAGAATAAATTTCGCTTGCTTTGCTGTCCACGACTGGGGGTGCAAAAATGGTGAGCTTCTGACATATTTGGGCGACGAGTTACTAGATAATTTATGTGTAGCGTTCCGAATTTACTGCAAATGACCATTAACAAAGGATTTAGATCATTTACGTAATATTTTAGTCCTGATGAAAAGTACGACGTGTTAGCTAGGTCTTAGTGTTACTTGTAAGGGTTAATGAATGGTCACGAGTGTGATAAAAGATTTAAAATCGCCAGTGAAGCTTAATGGCCACGAGGGGCCGAAGACCCCGAGTGGACGTTCAAACTTCACGAGTGATGTTAAATTCTTCATCACACGATTGAACATTGATTAACCAACTTATCTCATGACTCACTCATAATTAAATAGTTTTTGTTCCTTTTTTTCCAGTTAAAGGTCGAAGAGTTATTCACTCATTAGTATACGATGAGCGTTTATCGCACTGGTTTCTCAAGGAGAGAGGTTTGTTAAGTCGTTATCACACTCTTGAATACAAATGAGTGGACTAAGGAATTTAACGCTTCTGTTGAAACAACGTATTGTGGGTATGTCATGAGATAATTGATGAAATCATACCGTATTATCTCACGACATACCAACAACCTATTGTTTCAGCAGAAGCATTTTTAATCCTTTATTCCACTGATTAATATTCGAGAGTGTGATAACTTTTGAAAAGAGCTTGATAACCACTTACCACACTGCTCTCTTTTCAAAACAGTGTGATAAACCGTTTATGGCATACTAATGAGTGAATATCTTGATTTCAAACGACCAACGTTTCTTCGACCTTAAAATGGTTAAAAAGAAGGAACGATTTCATTGTGGGTGAGTCATAAGACAAAGTGGTTAATCAATGTTCACTCGTGTGATAAAGAATTTACCATCACAAATGAAGTTTAACGTGAAGAAGTGAAACTTCTCTTGCGATGTTAAATCTTCATGATCACACTCGTGAATATTGATTATCCCTTATTAATTTTTTGCTCAGCGGTTTAGATGTCCAAGTTATATAAAGGGACCGAGGTCATATTGAATAACGTTTTTTTATGGCTAACAAAGGTGGTTTGCCAATAGGATTTGATTGTTACGTTAAATATTAATATCAGCGCGTCAGGACTTACATCAAGCGACAAATTTACAAAGACTTTGTCGAATGATTTATTCAAAGACGTCGAGCTGTATTCTAACGCGCATGTGTCGGGTTTCAAAGATCGCAAAACTTCATGTTTATTACAAATACTTTATCTGAACATACTTTAAGCAAAATAATAACTACTTAACTGAAGAAGCCAAACTGTTGCTCGGAAGCGAACGGTTAACTTGTGGAGTCAAATACAACGACGAAGAGTTCCACTCCAAAGAACACGAGTAAGGAGAATTCAAGACGACGAAAAGATGGCAGCCAATCTCAGGTAGAATTTCAGTGGATTTTTAGAGAAAAGTAGCGTGTTGAAATGTTTTGACTAATAAAATCTGTGTGAAAATTAGCCTTCGTTCTCACGGTTTTACTAAATATCTCATGTTTTTGTTTTAAATTGTTTGTTGGAGGATTTGATTTCAGGTCCTCATTGAATGCAATAGACCTGTTCCTGCTCAACGATGAATCATGGGTAATCAGGACAAAATTCAAAGGAACTAGCTGACATGTAACGTTTATGGACAAGTTTTTCTCCTCTTACCTTACTTACCACTATTTCATGATTTAGTGTAAACCAATCCAGGGGCGTCGGAACTGGTGGGCCAACGAGGATAATCCCCCCATAAAAGAAAGCAAATGACTGGTCGTTCCCTCCTCAATGTCTATGGACTAGTCGCTGGTTAGTGAAATTTGATAACGCCTGTTTTCCAATTGTTTAACTTTACATCAACTTAAAGTTGATGTTTTCGAATGGTCTAACGTTACTTTGAGTCCAGTTATTGTTAAAACGCCTTAAAGAAATCGGTTTAGCTTGCGCGTTGTCGGTGAGCCACGTGGGTAAGTCTATTCATTTATTTGGTTTTACATCAAAATGCTTTTTTCAAACCCAGTCAACATTTAATATTGTTGACGAGCTACATATATGATTAATGAATCGTTTAACTTGGAGTCCATTATTCTAACTAGACATAAACACGAATTTTCTTGAATCTTGCTAACCTAGTGCGAACGATGAAGCAACTAAGTTGGTATTTTAGTCCCACAGAGAAGGTCACCATTCCTGTACCCGTGACACCTTCCCCAAATAATGAAATTAAACTTTTGATCCATACGCTTGTGCATGGAGGCATGGAGCAGGATTTATTGCACAAATTGTTACCAAGCCGCTTTTTGTCCGTCCACAATCAAACTTCTTCCGATGGCACTGGTCAAAATCGAGAGTAAACACACTCAGTCCAATAACAGGATTATTTGTGCAGATTTTTTATTCCCTCAGTCTCTTTACTTTCCAGAGTAGTAGGCTATTTTCGGAAAACTTTCTTACGAGGAATTCGGTTTCACATAGAACTTTTAGTTGTAAATTTGTTGTCCGGATGCAATACGTGGTGGAAAAAACTTCTTGAAAAAGGTAAATAATCCAAGAAAATCTAGTTAATTTTTTCTACAAAATATCTGCGTGATCTTTTGGCGCATTTGGCATTGCGTGAAAAATTGGCGCTTACGGATAAGATACGGTTAGGAAGACTTCTTTTGCTTAAAGGACGTCGTCGTGGTTGAAGTAGACGTTTTAGATCTTAAGGTCCTTATTTCGATCATGGTTCGGCAAATTAGTCACGCCTAAATTTTCAGGCACGGGTACTGTTACATGTATATAGTAGATATTATATTTAGGATATATTGCTTTCGTGCATGAGTAATTTGCTTTCGTGCATGAGTCAAAACGCAACGCCTTAGCCTACAAGATAACGTAACGGACATCCTGTGCTGGAACAAGCTTTCACGCACCGTTTAACGTAAAGAAAATAGTCATAATCCTAACGTATAAAAGACAGAGCACAACTCAGCAGCGTATGCATTATTCATAAGGCGTTAGCCTGAATAACATCATTACGAACCGAAGTCTTAAAAGGAATTATCAATATCAAGAACCAAACAAATCAACAGAACCGAAGAAACCAAGAAGTCAAAGTCGTCAAAGAAATCAAAAGAACCAAAATCCAAGAGCGTACAGAGTGATCAAAGTTGTGCTCAGTCTCACAGCAGTTAATACATATTTCAAGGTTAGGAAGAATAAAGACGCTAATCTTTAAGTAATTCAAGTAAAGTAAAATAAATAGTTGAAAATATAGCTGGTTTTGTATTCTTTGTTGCGAGCAAATTGAACCAAAAGCAGCCACATAATTCAATAGGGACCGGCTCGTAACAGTAACAGTACCAAGTTTTAAAACGTCCACACCGTTTACTCTGTGAAAATCACCTGTGCTGTGCCAAAAAATAACAGCACCTATGCCCAAATTTTAGCCATGCCGTGCTCAAAATGTTAACAGTGTAAGCGGAGTTTAAATGTAGAAGAAAACAAGTCTCACCAAACGTATTGTAAATAAGGGTATTAAGTAAAACACATCTGCGGTCAAAAACATTTTAGTTGACGAAGAGGAATTAACCAGATGTTGCTATGAAAACTGTGACGTTTCAAAATCATCACTAATTATTTTAACTTATTGAACCCCGAAACGATTTAATTCTCTTTTGTTAAAACTTTTCTTCACATATAGGAAATCAATTAGCAGATATTTTTTTTTGATAAAAATCTGCAATGCCAAATTTTTTTCAAAGTTACCCCGGCCCCAATTTTCCCGGTGAAAAATAGCACCATCAAGATTGCTTTTTTCTATTTCTTCAAAAACTTGCCCTATACTACACTAAACTACACTAAACTACGCTTCACTACGCTTCACTACATTGCACTGCGCTATACCATACTACTATATACGGCACTCTACCACACTGCAATGCACTGTACTCCACTGCACTGAACTATAAGGTACTATACGGCACTATACTACCCTGGGAAGGGTAGTTCAAAAAGCGGTTAGCTTAATCAAGGATTAGCGAAAACACTGTGGTCAACTTTGCGATAATGCGGCTGAGAAAATTTGGAATTTCCTTCAACAGATTTCGGGTGTATACAAAAAAGGTTTTAAGCTGTGAAATCTGAACCAGATAATTCAACCAAAATAAAAAAAACCAACACAGCAGATTAACTGATAATCCTGGATTAACGCTAATCGTGCTTTGAACAACCACCCCCCTGTACTTTAATGGACTACCTTGTGTTTACTATTTATTAACCGAACACGAGGTCTGTACTAGTGAAATATCGGACCGATGTTTTCTTCACCATCGTCACTCTGCATGGTTACTTTTCGTTTTTTGAAGGTTTGTAATACATTTTCACTTCATATGTTGTCAAAAAGTCTAATTTTTATTCGACACAAGAAGACCTTTCTAGATTTCCTTCTGAGTGGGCAATACGGGAAATATCCGACTGCTTATGAACCAATGAAATTGGAAGATTTACAGGACTGCCCTCACCCACCATGCTGTACTGCATTCTGCTGCATTGAACTAGACTCCATTGCATTGCGCCCCATTCTACTAAACTGCACGCTGTTGCAACGTAATACGCTGCATTGAACCGCTCTGTATTACTCTCCGCAACATTGTACTGAACCACAATTCTCTTCACAATACAATATGAACCACTCCTAAGAACTTATCGTAGTGTGGCAAATCTTAGAATGTGAAAGAGTTGTGTGGAATACCAAAGCAACACATTCCCAGATTCAAAATAATACTAAAACATCAGAAATCAACTATTTAAAGGTGGCCACCACTCGATTGGTCGACACAATTCCTATGGCTATATACTATCACCTCGTTCAACAATTATTGGAAGGGATGGCTACGGAAATTATTAAGATTGCCGCTAATCCAAATTCCCTCAACGAGCTTTTGAAAGAAGATCCTGAAATAGTTTTCAAAAGAAAGAAGTTACTGGAAAAGCAGGAGAGATTGGAGAAAGCAAGCTTAAAGCTGATGAAGTTCGGACCTTCGATTTCCACAACGAATGATTTCTATTCTGATGATGAAAATAATGATTTTTACTAATGTTAAATAACTTTGACAATCATTTTTAAAAAATCCGGTAACCTATATATTGGTAGTACAACTATCTCATTTTGAAAAATATTGAAGGATTACTTGGACGGCTAAATTAACAGGATGTGAAAAGACAGATATGCATACAGGTACAATATTTACTTTTAACTTTCGTGATAGACGGATGTGAGGAAATGAAGCATATGATAGCAAAGATAATTCATAAAGTGGCGTCAACACTGCTCAAGTGTTTGTTCAAACGTGCCAAACATTTCCTTAACAATCTTTCTAGTGGATTGATCATCTCTATTATTTTACTTTAGTTAATGCCAAACGCTTTTACTCGTCCAGGAGAGAACTCCAGTCGAGAACGGGTTAAAAAAGTGTTCGGTTAATGTAGAAACAAACGTTGAAATCGTTTAATACTTTGACTTCGAAACCTACATAACTGCATAAGTTACTGTTAAACAGCTCAGTTTGTTTTTCGGTGAGTACGCAAAATTACGCCATACCGATTGGTTGCTGAACAGCCCGAGATTTTACGATGTTGGACCGGTCCAATACGATTTTCATTCCGGAAGGATAAATTTCGGCGGGAACATTTTTAGGCTGTTGATGGAAGTAAAGGAGAGTAAAGTGTTTATAATGAAAAGTTCTGTGCAATAAAATGTGCAGGAACACCATTACTACTTTTGTTTAAAGCCAAGTGTATAAGATTAGGATAAATGAATGTTAAACTGGTGGAAACAAGCACAACGAACAAGTAACGAGGTAAGTTAAACAGCAAAACATAACAACGAAAGCCCGGTTAAAATTGTTAAAGAAAACCAAACGAAAAGCCATATAATAAAATTTCTAGTTGGCTTCATTTGCTCGATCCGTATTGGAAAGTATTTGCCTTCATTTTTCTTCACGAAGACCTCTCCTCTTCATCGCTCGGTCTGTACTAAAACCTCGGGCAAAGACTTTCTGAAACGGACCACGCTCTCCGTTAATAAGTATTTAATTCACACAAATTAGATTTATAAACAGATTGCAATAAATATTCAAAAGAATTTTGAATTGACTAAATTACTTGAAATATTTTTAGAAAGGGTTTAAACGAGTGTTTAGGCCTTGTTGACGGTCGAATTGTTCGTGTACCGAACCTATAATGCAAATGGCCATACACAAAGGATTTGGCTCATTTACTTTAAATTCGACAGGTAAAAAGTTCAATGTTTGAACTAATGGCCTTGGTGTCACTTTGATGAAATTAAGGCGTAGAGCTGGGTGCTATGTGGTTTAGAACTCAAGGTTATTGAAAGGGACCCATGTCGTGGTCAATAGCTTTTTTATCAACTAATAAAGAAGGTTTTCCATTGGGATTTGATTGCGACGTGTTCCATTTACATGAACAAGGAAAGGTGAAGACTGAGCAATTGATAAATTTGTAAACATACTGTCGGCTTTATAACTTATTCAAAGACATTAAGCTATATTCGGATAAACATTTTACATCTTCAAAGAACGTTAAACGTCTTGTTTAAATGAAACACTGCAGATTTGAACGCATTAAAACCCCCCCGCTGTTAGAGAAGGCAAATTGCTGTTTGGAAAGGAATGGTTGAACTGTGTAAACGAATCCTACAACGAAGAACTTCAAGTCAAAGTGAATGAGTCATGAGAATTCAAGATGATGAAAAGATGGTTCTCAATCTTAAGGTAGAGATTCAGTGTTGTTGATAGCTGTCGTTTATGCAGTGAGCAATAAAATCAATGTTGAAAGTACCAGTTGCTCTAACGGCACAAGCAGTGAATTAGGAAATGTTTATTTCAAACTGTTTGTTGTTTCACGTAATTTCAGACCTTCGTCACAGAACAGACAATCGACAGATTCTTTATTCTGTAACTTGATCAAATGCTATAGACCGGTTCACGCCTAACAATCAAAGGCAATTCCTTTCCTGTGAAGGTTGAGGTTTGGGGAACAGGATTTCGTAAGGACATCTTGTAAGGTATTAGAAGGCTATAGAACAACCAAGATTTTGGGCCGATTACGTGGAGTGGGCTGGCTCGGTTAACCGGGCTAGCCCGGTCGATTACATGGTAAGCCGGCCAGCCCGCTTTGCCGGGGTCCTGGTAGTTGCAAGTTGGACTAGCGCGGTTAACCGGGCTGAAAATATCCATGTGATCGTTTCATCCCAGTTAGGCGGGCTGAAGATAGTTTGATGCATTAGTATTCGTTTCGCCTACGGATCTACGGTTACTCTTCTCCGCATGATAATCCGTTTAGAAGTGTGTGAAATCAGTAGCCTTTCATAGCAGTGCTTATCAAAGAGTGCGTAGACATAAATCACTTAGTATAACTGCTCTAAAAATGAACGAAGTGGTGCAACATCAGTTTCACAGTTGGCAAAGTTTGTCTCGTGAAATATTCACCCACCATATTGAATTTTTTCACCATGAAAATAATTTGCATGAAAATATAAAAAAAAAAAATGTATTCTGGTAGTTGTGTTCAGCAGACGTAGTAAATGGAGCTGGCCATTGACAAAATGTGGCAAAAAGATGTATATCGCCTATTTAAAATAGTCGCAATGAAACGACCACGCGGGAATCTCAAACGTAGACTAAAGACAAGTGCCCAGCACAGAACGCGAAACAAGAAAGGCTCCCGTATGCTATATGCTACCCATAGGCGTACGGGCCCTGGTCACATTGGGGGGCAGAGACGATCTGCCCGAATCGCTCTGCTCAAATGTTTAGTTAGAAAAAACCTAGGAAACAGAATTACATACTGCACACGGTATATATATGGCAACCTGAATGCACACTAATATCCAAACTCTTGTTCATTGTCACCGATTTTTGAAAATTTTTCTGTTTTAATCACTCTTAGAAATTTATTTTCCCCAATTCTACCTAAGCTATTTACCCGGATCTGGTCCTCTCCAAATTTTTTTTTTTTAGGGGGGGCAGTTGCCCCCTTGTCCTCCGCCCCGTACGCCTATGATGCTCCCGTTCCTGAAGTGATATAGTCGAGGAAGTTGTAGGTGGTTTGGTCGACGGTGGAAGGTGGGATATTTTTTAAAAAAAGTCTTTAAAACGGTGTGAGACGTAGGTTTACTGTCGTCGGGAGTGATTTAACTCTTATCCTAACCCTAATGCTAACCGTAGAAAGATGATATTCATCTAACCCTGAAAGATAACATCCATTTAAGTGCATTTTCAAAATTAATGCTATTCATCTGTTCCAGGTTGAGATTGTGTTGCATTATCCTTTCTTGTTATGTTTCTGTTTGTTTTATTTAACTTTTTTCATGGTAAACTTTATTGTAGTGTGTATTATAAAGGTTATAGCACTGTGCTATACAGCCATTCTAACATCATTTTCTACAAACGTCCGCTCTACCTTTTATGTTGTTATTCAGTTCATCGTATTCCGCCTACCTCTGGAAATCTCGAAATTCTGCCCCTTCCTTTATCACTCTTTAAAACGTGATTTCTACTGGACGGAATTTCCCGCGTTGATAAAATTCTATCTTTATTATTCTAATTAGTTTCATGAGAAAGCTCATAAGCCATGTAGAGAATCTCATTCCCGTGGAAAATTTCACCTGGTGGAAATCTAGCCTTAGTGAAGTTTTCTTCGTTCTAGCTGAAAACCTCAGAAACATTTTCTGAAGATTTGACCATAAAGAACGTTGGTATTTTGTATGCCATGACTGAAGCCTAGCATGAGTCTATGCGCAGGCTACTGAAACCTCGCACACGTGTGATTTAAATAAATAAAATTCATTATATTTGCTCAGAATAATTGCCATGTATAGGACAAGAACAAAAAGCTACATGTGCAACTTTAAGTATTTATATGAACTGTTCAGTCATTAGAAAGTCTCAACGTCCATCAGAAAGTTGAGAATTCGATTCCCTTCGGGGGCTCGGAAATATTTTCTGAGCACTTAAACTCGACGAACCTTCAAATATCGCTTTTAATTATTCATTGTTATCTCATTTTTAATTTCTAAGATACTTCAATGAGCCGAATATCTAATTTTTCGATACCACAAAGAAATTTCTTTGATGATTGTGCTCAAATTAAATTAGATATTTTTGTCTGAAATGTTTGTCCTACGAGAAAATGTCTCGGACTACACTACTCCGTTCTCCTTCGAAATTACGATATTGAGTTAGTCAAAGTCTTTTACCTGTAGGTACCATATCACAATTTAGACAAATGCATTATAAAGTAGATGCAGTTTATTTGACCTGGTAGTTTAACACAAGGCAGTTGAGTGTAAAAGACCGTTGTAGACAACGGATGAAAGTTAGATCATTGGAACATTCTTAAATTGTGATTACCACTGGAAGAAAAAAATGAATTTGGAAGAAAGAGCAAAAATGTGTCAAAGAACAGGTATGGCTTCCGCTTAAACGTTATCCAAGAACAGTTTTCCTCTCATCTTTAAATGCAAACTTAATTTTCTATTTCTTCAAAAAGCTATGCAGCTAAAAATGTCTGAACCGGTGTCTAAAAAGCGGGAAAGTCCGAATTTATCCTTACCTTATAGGCAACCAATACGAAACCTCGTTAGGCGACGGAAATATAATCAAAAACAACGAGAGAAGATCTGTTTATCTGGCGACCTTTTTCCAGCAAAATTAGATGACACTTGTTAACTTTTAATATCGACTTAGGGCAGGATTAAAAAAAATCCAACAATTTGTGTAAAAAGTGTCTTGGCTCTTGTCACAGTTTTTGCGTGTTCCGTATGGAATTTATTAAGAATTTTAAAAACACGCATAAATGTTCAATTTTTGCCCTTTAAATTCGTAGAAAATGTGTGCTTTTATAAATCAAGCTCACATTGGCTCTCCTGCTCAATCGTGTTTGTAAATGAATCAATTTTCTCACCATAAATGGCTGATTTTCGTGGTTACAGAGCAACACCAAAATGGACATATCATTTTTCACTTGACGTATCTCACAATACAATCGTAAAAAGCCCCATTCACCAAATAGTAAAAGAAAAAGAAAGAAAAAAGAATTTGGAGGAAGGTAACCATAAAATATGTGAAAATTTTATGAAACATATTTTGCTCAAAATATTATATTCGAAGAGCTCCTATGCATCTCCGGGATTCTACGATTTGATGAGTCATTGTCATGAAGTTTGAAGATAATTTAGTCTTCGTTCGTTGTTATCATATCATTATCTTTCCCGTCCGAGATGACTCCTCTTGAACCAAACGCTTAAATCACCGAGACAATGAGACTCGGATGCCGACCGAAGGTTACAAATTTGTGCTAGTTGGATGAACATATGTACTACCTAAATGGTATCTCACTTAATCCAGCACTGATATAATTCTCGTTTGACTTTAATGATGATTATTTATTAATGTCTTCCATTTAACGAAGGAATGAACGGGTGCAATGGATGCACGTTTGCCATGCACAATCAAAGCCACAGAAAATAATTTTGCTTCTAGAATGGTGATCGAACCCACGGCTTTCTGACAGTCAGTAAGACGCTCTCAGTATATTGAACTATAACGGGAGTCATTTGGAGAGCGAAGGTTACACGTAAAGAGAGCTTGGATATATGCTGACCAAGTGGTCGCCTCAATATCACCATAATTCTGAATTGAGTTTCATGGCTACTGTGCATTAGCGTCATGTATATGTGAGCTTGGAGTTGTGACAGATGAAATGCGAAAGTTCTTTGAACTCAGATCGTCAAAAGTATGTCATACGTTCAAACAGCAAATAAAGCCGTAACCTCCTGATTAGCAGTGAAAAGCTCTTACTGTTGAGCTATGGAAATTTAAATGGAGGACGATCTTTTAAAATGTGTGCTGGCGGGATTGACGGGCCTATTATGTCCTTGAATTAGGTATTTGGTGGGTGAAAACGCTTCTGTTTCGTACGTGGAATGAAAATTTCATATGTGAAAATCTTCGAAGTTCCATATGTTTTTCATATGTGAATAAAATGTGAAATTTTCGTAAGGGGAAAGTTTTGTTTTCTTTTTGATGTCTGGGTTTTTTTTTTGTGTTTTTTTATAGCAATAAATGTAAATACTGGCAAGGATTATGCCATGCGCGATGGGATCTGGTTAGTCGTGATGAACTTTCCAATATACCACGCTTGGAAAGTAATATTTGTTGCTCTTGTCGTATGTTTCTGTACCGTTGAAGCCACGACTTCCAATGCTGCCTACTTAACGGTAGTCAAAGGTAACTTTGAACCAATGAGGTCAGGTAAAGGTAACTAACAGTCACTGAGGTCAGGTAGAGGTAATTAACAATCGCTGAGGTCAGGTAACCGTGTGGAGACTTGCACTGGAAAATTATGTATTTGATTGCATGATATGTCTTCACCTAAGATTCAGGGTAATCCTGAAATGTCAATGGACCTAAGATTCAGGCTTATTCTGAATGTTATGGTCAAGATTAGCATTAGGGTTAAGGTTAAACGTAGAAGCTCAAGTAAAAGGGCGTGCTCTAACGCATAGTTAACTCAAATGAAAGATGACTAGTTTCTTTCTATACTCTACCCAGGCCAACGACTCGTCGGTTCATTGATCTATGAAAAAGAAGTAGAAAGTGTGGTAGAATGCGCCCTTTTATGTATGTCAGAACAATGTCGGTGTAAATCCATCAACTGTGAGAGAGACGGAGGAAAGCATAGTCAGGGAAATATAAAGTGTCAACTGAACCATCAAAGAAAGGTGGATAAACCGGAAAAACTTGTGGCAGATGTCGCGTTCAACTACTTAGAACCATTTGAAGTAAGCTGGAAAAAATGTGTTAATGACTGTTGTAAATAAAAGGATTAGATCATAGATACAATCTTTCCCTAAAGCTAGGGCAATAGTTTTCAGTTTTTTCATAAAATACCCAAAGACCTAGTTCAAAAATCGAGCTTATCGTGTGCCAAACCTAATTCAAGGTATTAAGTGCATTCAAACTGCGTAGACGACAACATGCCAGGTCGGAAAAGACGATGAACTAGTATTTTTCGAATCATAAACAATATATGAATGTTTCGCCTGTTTGATACGACGTACGATCGTAGACGAAGAAGTTGAGGAATGGATATTACAACATTGTTGGATATTACATCAGATGTCCCATGCGGCAGTTGAGAGAACATCTGAAGAATGTTCGTCCAGGAGAAAGTGATTTCGAAAAAAAATAATCGCAAATTTAATGTACGGTTTCTTTTCTTGATCAGGTTATTTAACTCTTTGGCAGCCAATGGGTTCTTACACGGCGCGAAATTTATTCTTCGGGTTTTTAGCCAAGAGAAATAAAAAAATGCAAAAATTGTTAAGTATAAAATTGTTAACAGGTGACCAAAACAAACTAGTGTAAGGAGTCTCCCGTCTCTGCTCCTTCCCGCTACTCTCCCTCCAGGGGACAGCGAGTTCACGTGAGCAGAATCTCTTCAGAGTCCCACCCACATCGGTCTATCCACACGTGAGCTCCAAGATTCTAGGTACATTACATTTTGATGAATACTCGCAGAGTTTCGTCCAGTTCCCCTTCCTGTGGGACGTTTGCTGTCATCTCGAATGGAGGCATTGCGCAAAATCGCATGCTAAGTGGATCGACCTGTAAGATTTGAAAAATAATCGACCATCAAAGGGTTTACAGCGACTCTGAGATCATATTCCTCGGTGTACTAACATACTCGATCATACTTAATATAATCATATTTCTGTCTTTTTGTATTTCAATTTTTCGTTTCTTCCTTCGCCACATTCAAGAAATCGACACGCGCTTTCGCAAGTGTCTGAAAACAACATAATTATGTAGTCAGGAAACAACTGACCACAATAAACGAGTGCTCGCAGTCGCCAATTAAGTTCCACGAATTAAGTTCGACTTTCTAAAAGACCGTCGAGCTTAGTCGACCTTAATATCATTTTGGTTCGGGACATGATAAGTTCGGCGTTTGAATTGAGCGTAAGACAGCAAACCTAGTTCTGTCTATGAAGTCTAGAATAGTCTTTACTCTTAATGCGAAAAATAGTGCAAAAGAAATGATTATAGTAAGCCTTTTGGTTGAAATAATTTGGTAGGGAAAGAAAAAAATATATAAAAATATATATAAAGCATATTAGCGTTGTTATTTTTTTTATTAAAGCCTTGTATTTGACATACCGAGAGGCTTGAAAGCACGCCTTATGACTGCTCACTAGAACCAATATCTCGTTTTGCGCTGAAGAAATTGTTTACTTCTACTCTGATTGCTAATTCAATTTTACTTTATACTGCTTCATTGTTTAATAACATACGATTTATGGAATATTACAGATAAAAGAAAATACGTGGTGCTCAAGAGAAGATCGTGGTAACTGAATTTAAGATAATACATTTTGTGTAACCCCTTAGTATGACAAAATTGCTTTTCAGCATTCCCTGTTAGTTATTTTTTATATTGCTACATGTATACTTACCATCCTACCTACCTGTCTACCTACCTGCCTGCCTGCCTGCCTGCCTGCCTGCCTGCCTGCCTGCCTGCCTGCCTGCCTACCTACCTACCTACCTACCTACCTACTCGCCTAACTGCATACATAGCTACCTTTCTTCCAATCCGACTCAGAAGGTCAGCCTAGCAAACACATTTACATGCTGTAATAGCCCTGCCGCCAGCGTTACCCTGGTAAACTTTGAGGGGAAATTTAGTCCCCTGGTTACCTTGCAACTTATGTATATGAAACATAAGTGGGTAATAAACTAGGGTATTGCATCTATTTCGCGTAACACTGCTAGAGTAACACTACTTTCATGTAAACCGGTCCAAAGTTGGTTATGACTCATTCTCAATTTAGTATTCATAATCACGCTTTGTCAGCTTTTGTAATTCTTTGAGGTTGACTTGCTAAACAAGTCCAAATGTTCCCTATATTTACCCATATAATAAACATCTAAACCAACAACGTCGTTGAGAACAATAGTTAAAACCTTGTCATAGCATTCAGGATCAGCAAATTAGCCATAGTATGCCATCGATTCCTTGCTTGCCTTAAACTAAAGCCGTTCTTGTTCAGAAATCTACAGATGGTCTTTCAATGAACCACATTCGCATTCCGGAATTTAGATTCCTTACCGAAAAATTTCCATCTATTCTGGAAAGTCCTAATCAGCATCCTTTCTCTCTTCCTCTTGTTCAACAACTTGTGCCAACCAATCTCCTGATTGTTTCCGGGAAGTTTCCCTTAAATTGCGTTGCTTATGTGTCATTGATTTAGAAACTCAACGTTTTCTGACAATTTCATTATAACTTGGACTTGTGATGTGGTCTCGGTAAAGCACTAGCACACTGAATCAATGCTGTGTAAAAGCAGTAAAAAGGTTCATTTTGTTGACAGCTCGCATTACTCTCAAAAGGATTTGGTGGAGTTCAGAATGTTGTTTTTTGATCATCAGATACACCAATGGAAATTAACCGTCGTGACTAAATGTATAAAGAAAGTAAATAGTAACATGTTGGAGGAAGTTGATCGTCCAGGTTAGTGTAGTCTTGAGAAAGACTGTTGGTGGAAGTGACTGACGTTTCGACAGCCTTAGCGGCGGTCATCTTCAGAGTCGATGAAACTGTCTCTTGGCAATTACGAAACTTAGGGCACTTACATGTGGGCAATCTCTATGTAATTTTTTGTTTATTTTTAAGATATTTAATCTCATTTAAGGATGGCGGATTCACTTGTGACGTTCCATAATTGTGGCCAAAAATATTGGGACAACTCTTAAAAATAAAAACATTTTCCATTTATCCCCTTTAATTTTTTTTTTACTATAAATATCAATGCCCAGCAGAAAATACGTGATAAAGTATTCTATGCTGGGCATTGATGTAATATTAAGATCGTGTTTTCCGTTTGGTGAATCGATTGCCGTACCTCCTTGTTGTAAGTATTCGGTCAATTCTTTTCGTCGCTTGTGACACAGGAGGGGCGAAGCAACACTTCAGGTTATGCAAGAATGGCGTCTCTAGGGACGCAATTAGAGAGGGGTTTGGGGATTGTGACCCCTAACCTCTTTGTGTTAAATCTGGTGTGTGCCTTTTAAGCGATAGCTTTTCTCCTTCATTTCCAAAAACCTTGGAGATCTACTTCGCTTGAAATGATCAAAATCGCTCCCACGATGCCTTGATTCTACCCTTCGACCGCTGCCCTTCAAAATTCGTATTCTGCTCCTGCGTCTCGGAATGTCTTATGCCACGTTTGTTTACAGTATGGCGAGATCGTTGAGAAGCAGTGTGTCTTAATTGAATTCAGATTACGGCTGGCTGAAGGGTTTGCCAATACAAATACTATCCACGGTCATATCGGTTATATCCAACGGAAATTCATAAGTGCTTCCACGAAGCAACTGTGACACTAATATGATATGAGCAACGCAGTCACCAATTTCAGTTCAGCGGGAAGTTGTATACATGGAAAAGTTTTCTAGTCTTTAAAGTTATTATTTTATCGTTTTGTAGGAGAAAGACCGTTGGATACAAACATACGTGACGGAACTGATAAAGGTGAGACTGGCTCCCATACTAGTTGACTTAATGTAACTGTTTGTCGTGAGAGTCTGCAGCCTTTTTACAACACTAGTCACTAGACCACACCTGACGAGTGTGGCAGGCTCAGCTTGCCATACGAAAGAAATTTGTAGTAAATCTTTATGAAGTAACCCAAGTTTACCTTGTCTTGCTATTATAATTCGCTCTACTCTGGTATTGAGCACTCTCTTCGTACGATTTTTAATAAAATCTCACTTATCTATCTATCTATCTATCTATCTATCTATCTATCTATCTATCTATCTATCTATATATCTATATATATATATATATATATATATATATATATATAAGAATTTAGCTTAAGAGTTTGTGGTTGCTACTCGGAGTTTCACGTTTGGTGCAATCTTCCGGTGCGATCTTCGCACCAAGCGTGAAACTCCGAGTAGCAACCACAAGCTCTCAAACTACATTCTTTTATACTTGAGCTTTACCTCCATGGTATCGAGCACTCTACGATACATCGTGAACAACATCACCACACTTGCATATATATATATATATATATATATATATATATATACTTATGATATTTATAATATTTTGAGTTGCTACTCGGAGTTTCACGCTCTTTCAGATCTGAAGATCGTGAATATATAAATAATATAATATATATTATATATGATATATATAATATATGATATATATGATATATATAATATATGATATATATAATATATATAACATATAAATAATACAAAACATATATATATATATATGAAGATAAATGTAAACGCCAAGTGAACTTTCCAAAATACTTTATTTTGCAACGCGTTTCACCACTCTAGCAGTGGCTCATCAGCCTTTACAAATTCTAATTAATAATTGTGACGTCATTCTTACCAGTATCTAAATTGTCTGTAATTAAGTAATCAGGTTGAGTTAAGAGAGGGTTTAAACTTCCTTATAAAATATTGTTCTTTTGATCTACGTGCATCATCGCTTTGCCCACTCATTTTATAAAAAGGAAAAACAGTAAATTTTATTGTTTTGTTTGCTGCACATTGTGCAATGTATGCACTAAGCGGAAGTATGCGGTATATGTTGTTGTTGTAGGGTCATTTTCTCCCGTAGTTTTTTTCTTCTTTCACCTATGTAATTGTCGCTGCAGCCAATCCAGGTAAGGTCATATAATAAAAATTTGCCGTTACAAACAATGCCATGTGTTACTTTAAATGGCTAGTTGTGGCTTTAAATGTAAATGAATTACCGACGATTATCTGTTCACATGTTGTGCAACGTTTTCCTCCACAATGTGAAACTGTGTCCTGGGTTTTGTCTGTAAATCTTGATCTTACTAATATCTGTCTTAGGTTGGGTGGTTGTCTTCTACGAGGAATGAATTTCAATCCTAAAATGGATTTCATCCGAGGGCTGTTTTTTAGTATTGTGAGTCCTGTCTCTAGCAATGAGGTGATTGGCGGATTATTTGAATTGGATGTTGTGACCAATATGAATGTTTTGAGTGGTTGGAGGAGCTCGGATTGTTCTTAGTTCATCTTGCTTAATTGTTTTCGCTTTAGTTATTCCGTTGCTTTTTAGGTCTTTTGGATAGCCTTTTTTAATGAGCAGGTCACTAAGTTCTTGCAGTCGTTTTTCTTTGTCGTTGTCTGTATCCACGATTTAGCATATCATGCGGGCTAGATTATAAGGAATGTTTCTTGTGATATGTCGTGGGTGATTTGATGAGTGATCCAAGTATTGGTCTGTGTCTGTAATTTTATAGTTTATATCTGTTATTAGTCGATCCTGCTCCTTTTTAATCAGTACATCGAAAAATGTTATCTGTCCTGTGTTGTGTTCAATTGTGAACTTTATATTTGAATTCAAGGGGTTCAATAACTTATGGAATTTCTTCAGATATTCTTCTCCAAAGACCCAGTTTATATAGCAGTCGTCCAACTATGGAAACCAGTTATTCTCAATATGGTATCGAAGGTTTTCATAATGGTTTCAATGGGTACTGTGCGAGGTAATGTGTTAATGAACTCGGTGCTGTCTCTTAAGTTGCTTTTCGCGAAAGGGATCAACTGTTTAATTAGTGTGTCGATCAAATTACTGAGATGACTGGTCGGACACATGTGTCCACCCACGATCGGTCTGAATGTTATGGCGTGATGTTTTATATACTTACTTTTTCTATTCTTTGTGGTAGATATGATGGATTGACTTATTCGATAGTTAAAGTTTGTAAGGTATTGTTTCTCTACATCTGTCAATTTCTTATTATGTTTATCAGTCAGTTCTTTTATCCTTTGCATTACTTTGTCATAAACGTCTTTTTAAGTCTGGTATAAGTTTCTTCATCACTTAGTGTTTCTGCAATTTCATTGGCGTAGTATTCCCTGTTCATAATTACTACTGCTCCTCCTTTGTCTGCTTGTTTTATACATAATGTCTCTGTTTTCCCTTAATTCTTTTAAGGTATTCTATTTGCTGTTTGTGGTGCTTGTTTTTGTGTTTGTTGCAGGGTTTTGCTAGTTCTTCATCTGGAAATTTTGTGAGGAAGTCACTAAATAAGTCGAGAGCATAATCTCCATTTCTTGGAGGGATGAAGTTCCCTATGTTTTTCACAATGCTTGGATTTTCTTCACTTAAACTTGTCGACTGTTGGAAATATTCTTGTAGTTTTACTTTTGGTATAAAATGTTTAATGTCGTTTCTTAATTCTTGGATGTTCTCTTTCGATGTTGGTGTGTACTTAAGTCCTCTGGAGAGCTGGCTAATTTGATGCACGATGATATCGTTGTTGGAAAAGCTGATTACTCTTACTGGTTCGTCGTAGTTCGTAGCCTGCTCTTTGTTGTCGGTTCTTAACTCGTGTGTGCGTGTGTGTGTAAAATTAAAAAAACGAGTAGTAGAGCTTTATCGAGATTTAAAACACAAGGCGATAGCCAAGTGTTTTAATGTCAGTGTTAATGTTAACGTTAACGTTAATGTTAATATGTTAATGTGACTTTATCCCACATTTAATAGCAAACTAACGCTAATTTGCAATGTGAATTACAAGGTGAGAGTAACAATTAGAAAATGGTTAAACTACAATTTAAAATAATATAAAATACAGCTAAGATTTTAAAATTTATCCTACTTTAAAATGGAATAATATATGTACAGATAAACTTTAAATTTGATATATGAAAAAATAGAGTCTTCTCTAAGACCCATCCAGAGTGGCATCGTATATATCAATAGTATATACTATTGGACTTTGTCTTAACCTCTCAGTTCTACATTTAAAATTATAAAATTTGTCTCCGTTAGATCTTTGTCTCTTTCCCTCTTATTTGACCAACTGGCCTCGGCAACAACGTGTGTAATTTATGTGCAAGGTTTGATAGAGACCTTATCAATTAAATACGCATATGATCACTACGACTCTTACGGGTTTTAATGTTACTCTCGGTTAATGCCTGTTTATAGTCGATTTCCGGTTATGTTATCCTTAGAGCACGTTTTTGAATTCTTTCAATGTCTTTATATTGTTCCTTTGTTAGGCTACCGTTCCAAACTTGGGCTCCCTATTCAAGTGTCGACCTTATAATCGAAGTATAAAAGGCTTCTAGGTCTTCTTTTGGTGCATGATAACTTATAAGAACTTTCAAAAAGTGCAATCTTTTCGCTGCCTTCTTGACAAAATAATCCGTATTTGTATTCCATTTAAGATCGTCGTCAGTCCATACACCGCGTAATTTATTAGAGTTCACTTTTTAAAAACATGATTCCCGATTTGTGTTGGTGGTATAACAGTTTTGTGTTTCTGCTAAAATCTATTATCGTATCTTTGCACTTCTTCAAGCTGAGCTAAATTCTTTCATTTTTCGTAAGTTGCATAATTATATTAATCTCGCTTTGGGTATTACCGATTTGCACGCCCGACACGTGTTGCTGTGTGTCTATTACCTCAAACACAGTTGTGCCTTCCATAAACAAAACAGTATCCTCGTCAATGATGTCATGGTTTTCATTTGTTCTCAGTAAGACCGATTCCATTCCTTTTTTTATAGCTAAAGGCAATTTGTTGATTTGGACAACGAAAGCAATAGCACCTAAGTTATTACCCTGTGGTGTACCGACTTTTACTCTCTCCAATTTGAACATTTCGTTCCCATGTTTAGCGAAATGGGATCTTTTACTCAGATAGGACACACGCCAGTTGACTAAAACTTGTCTAGCACCTATTTCCCGTATGTTTTCAAGCACTCTTTTATGGTCTATCAGGTCAAAAACTCTTCGGAAGTCAAGAAATATTATTCTAACTACCCAGTGAGACTCATTCATAGCTTTGTACCACTTGTGTACTAAATTAGCAAGGGCATAGAGTGCTGATGATCCTGGAAGTTTCCCATACTGGAAATCACTGATTTTTCCATCTATGTCTTCATACGTCCATTTCACAGCGAACGATTCCTGCAATTTTTCCGAAACACTTGTTAACGAGATTGGTCTCAACTCCTCGGCTAACGTGCATTTCATAGTTTAGGAACTCCACATACCTTGTAATCTTTCCAAATTCCTGGAAAAATTCTCGTTTTAAATGATTCGTTAAACATTTCAAGTTAAAGGATTGCAAACCATTCGGCAAAGATCCTTGCAGTAAAGTTTCATTAACACATTAACATTAATTAAGTCAGAACCCTAGTTAGATGACCGAAATGTGTTCTTTTTCACGCTGGTTTTTGGAAATCAAATTGCCAAGAAGTTTATTTATTGACTTTCAGGTAAAGGTAGATCTGTACACATTCATGAGGGTAACTTAATTTAATGTTCAAGAGGGATTTCTCGCCACGTTTTCGAATTTTCATTGTTAGATTTAGTTCACTTCCTCAGGAGCATCATGGGTACCTTTTGGGAGAAGAAACAATAAGTTTTTGACGGTTATGTAACGCCAACCAGTACGTCAGTAACCCTATCATTCATCAGTCACTTGTCAGTTGCTGCAACATCTCAAGGGCTTAGTCCCCCACAAATATTTGTTTCCCATCAGTCCCCCCATACTCTATGCCTATGATAGAGAAACGAATTTGGCACGCAAGGAGAAAGTTCATGTATTATTATCTTAGTCTTTATCCAAGTAAGATGTTCCACATCACACACGGTATAAAACATCAGATTTAAAGCCGTCAGAAGAAGGGCATTTTTTACGATATTTTTGGAAAATCTTTTCGAAAGCAATAAAATGAGCCGACAGATCCTTTATTAGAAATAAATTTGCCATTTTGGTGTCAGCCTCTTTGAGCCGCTATCAAAGTAATTAAACTAAAAAACGTGTGGGCTGTTAAAGTTTAGTTGGAATAATATTTTACAATGGATCCAGTTGAGGCAACGATAAGATTACAGAGGGAAATGACCTTGGTTACAAATTCAATCCGCCATTATAGATTTTGACAATTTAAACTTCACATTTTCCTCAAATTAGATTTGTGTGACCTTACGTGTTAAATAATTATACATGATTTGACAAAGTATTACTAAATTAAATACAAAAGTACGAATGCAGTCAGGAAATATAGATTAAAATCTAGTTGTCAAGAAACGGTTGTTCTGGAAGAATCAAAGTTATTGAATCAAGGATTTTTACCTCAAAATGTTTCTTGATAAATTTTGCGAAAAGTCACGCAATCTGGTGAGTATAGCTTAAATGGTTTTCAAATTAGACAACTTCAAAGCTGGTGCGGTGTTCATAAGCCACAGGTTTATTCACAACGAAAGAACCCTACCTGAGTTTCGAAGTGTTACTGACTTCGTCCCACTTTCTGCTCTTGATTTGTTGTAGTATTTCAGTAAGTATAGCGTCGGATCAGTAAGCCCGGGGTCATTGCTTCGAATGATAGTCCTCGTTAACTTGAAATTTTTTCTTCTAAGCCGGTGTGAGTCCTTGACTTGGTGATGCAATTTAATTTTAAAGGTTCAGTGTGTCTTGGAGGGTGTTTTCAGTATAAAATCTGCAGCAATTCATGTACACACATGTGGTAATCTCCTCTCAAAAGCTTAAACTCAACAGCAGTTCACTATTGAAGTAAATTTTAATAGATGTCGAAGCGGTTGAGGAGCAGTCCGTTCTTTTCTTTATAAGATAGAAGTCTTGGACACTGACGCATGTTTTCAATGGCTTCCCTAACTCTCCGAACATTTTATCGAAGCCAGACTCATTTACAAACTTCCACATGGTATTACTAGTTTCAGCAGTATGGAAATAAAATTTTAGAAGAATTTTCGCCGCGGATAACCTTCTATATCTTAATTAGGCAAGTGATTTTCATGAGTGATGTGCAAAGATACAAAATTTTACTAGCTAGGTTCAACTCTGTACTGTGATATTGAGGATAGATATGTCAGTCTTTTCTTGAGAAACAAAAAAAAAGAAAATAATCTTCTGTGAAGCAAAATCTCAAAAGGATGAGAACGATCGATTTAAATGATGATGTAAACTAGAATTCTCAATTACTACGAAGTAAATGATGTTTTGAGCATAAATATATATATATATATATCGAAAACGTTTGTGCCAAATGAGTGGCTAACTTATTTATAGTCTCCGTCGTTACCACAATATACACTTTATCTATAATTCTACTTGTGTTAGTAAATCAAAACCTTTTCTCTCTCTCTCTCTCTCTCTCTCTCTCTCTCTCTCTCTCTCTCTTTCTCTCTCTCTCTCTCTCTCTATATATATATATATTTATATGTATATATATATTTGTTCAGTTAGTATATATCTTGTTGTATTAATTTGTTACCTCACACCAGTCTATCAGAAATCAAGGATCCGATCTGAGTCAATTTTCCTGGGTTTTTTAATTTTTTTTTCACTTTAAAACAACAGGAAGTAAGACTCGATTTAAAGGAGTAATCTATTAAAAAACTTGGTTAGTACAATATTCGTTTAAGGCTGTACTGTGCTATGCAATAAAATATTGCTTGTGGAACCACCATGTGAACCTTAATTTTCTTGGTCTGTGTCCAGAACACCCACTTTAACGATTTTATTTAAACTAATAAAATTTGTTTATGACATAAAACCACTTTCTTACAGCAGCGAAAAGTTGCGCTGATTGGTACAAAAGCGGAAAAACACTAAATGGCGTCTACACAATTAATCCAGCTGGACTGGGAACATTTGATGTTTGGTGTGACATGACAACTGATGGAGGAGGTTGGACAGTTTTTCAAAGACGAATGGATGGAAGTGTCAACTTTTATCTTGGCTGGACAAATTATAAAAACGGATTTGGCAATCTGAATGGCGAATTCTGGCTTGGATTGGATAAGATACATCTACTCTCAAAAAGCGGCCAAAACGTTTTGAGAGTTGATCTTGGAGACTTCAGTAACAATAAAGCTTACGCTGTCTACAACACATTTGCAGTGTCGAATGAGACGGAGAAGTACGAATTAACCGTCGGAAATTATTCAGGTAAGTACAAGCATTTTTGATAAACAAAATTTGCTGGTAACGAAACAACAAAGTAACAATAATGGAAGGTTGGTATCTTTGGCAAAGGTAATCTTTTTTCTAAATGTTAGATTGCTCCAAAAGTGCTTCTTTGTTTTCTGAAGCATCAGCAGAGTTTTACAAAGTCGTTTCCTAATCTTCTATCACAAGATGTTCGTCGGAAAAAATGTTTGACCGCCCTCCATTTCTCCCATCACAAACTTCTTGAGTTAGCTAAAATGAATTGGAAGACCTTAGGAAAAACCCCATAAGTTTCTTTTGCTATCTGAGAGCTCTTCTTGCTTCCTTTGAAAAGGTGGAATTGCAAAACACTTGTCTATGTAAGTTCAGAATTTTTCCTACCTTTGTAAGTTTTATAAGAACAGTTAACTAAGGACGGTGGAGCAGGGGGGTGGAAGGGCTTTAGCTTCGCAACTTTTCCTCAGAAGTAACATACATAAGTTGTAAATATCCAAGTTACCAACGCATTGAAATTTCTAATGTTTGCTGCGACATTCTTTTGATTTTAGCCTTGTAAATATAATAATAATAATAATAATAATAATAATAATGGTTTAATGGCAATTTCACCAAGTGGCTCTTACATTAGCAGGAAATATTAATATATTACATACATATTATAATAATAAAATGTAAAATAATGCACATAAAAGAAAGGAATCTGTCATATAAAAATAAGATATTAACTGCTAGATATCAAAACAGACTTTATCCTATTAGCCCTTACTTTACGTATAAAAATATAAAATTCACTACAGTTTCTAATGTCCCCAGGCAGGTTATTAAAAGCAACTGCGGCACTGTCTTGGAAGGTACCATTTACTAACGGCACTTCCAATTTAACCTCGTTTGATGTCCTAAGAGGTCTTCCAGGAACATGTTTTTTTAACTTTAAATAAGTTGGCCAATGCTCAAAATATAGAGTTTTAGATGTGGTATTGAGTAAATGCATAACTCTATTTTCTATAACAGGCAACCATCCAAGACTTAACAGTCCTCTTCCTTTGCATAACGTCCATAGACGTAGCCTGCACATACGTTTTGTACTCGTTGTAAGCGTTTCGGCTGATACGATGGTAAGGGGTAAAATACTACACAAGAATAGTCCAACTTTGAAAGAATCAATGTTTCAACTAATAATTTACGCACACAAAATGGCGCTAAATTACGTAGCTTTTTTATCATCGATAGAGCACTGTAACACGAAGAGAGCAATGAGGTTATATGGTCATTCCATGTCAGATGCTCATCGAATGAGATTCCCAAGAGTCTTGATGTTGGCACACGCTCTAGGCTTTCTTCATTACAAGTGAGCATTACAGAAGTGGCATGTAATCCATGAACCTGTGACATCTGTCTGGTTGAGAAAAGCATTCATTTAGTTTTAGACTTATTCAACGCTAGATTTGATTCAATTGAATAACTTCCAAGACGGGAAATTACGTTATTCATTTCTGTTGCACGGTGATTCAAGTCGGCGACTCTTGTATGTTGGTAAAAGGTTATATCATCTGCATATTGGTAGCACGGGCACTGGAGCTTTTCATGAAGATCGGCAATATAAAGATTAAATAGTACCGGGCCCTGTAGTACCCCAAACTCCACTCGAGCTGACTTGGAAAACCTATCATCTATCTGCACGTATTAACGACGATCACATAAGTAATTAAATACCCAAAGCAGAAATTTGGTGGAAAAACCCATCTCATGCATCTTTATTAGAACAGCTTTGAATTTAACTGTGTCGAACGCCTTCGAATAATCAGCTAATACCATTATTGTTTTTTCCCCTTTCTTCAAAGATTGAATGAGATCATCTCGGATACGTAATAAGACAATTGTTGTTGAATGACCATCACGATATCCAGAGATACTTCGGGCCAACAGCGACTGTTCGTCAATGTATGATATAAGCTGTTTAAGGACTAAACGTTCAAAAATCTTCAATAGTGCTGGTAATATTGATATGGGTCGATAGTCTTTCTCTGATTTTGGACAATCTGTTTTGGGGATAGGCAAAATTCTTGCAGTCTTCCAAACTCGAGGAAATGATGAAAAATCTATACACGTAGTAATAACATGTGTTAACGGTCCTGCGAGATAATCTTTGGCCAATTTTACGTATTTTAGAACTCTTATATTCCATATGGCTCGGTTTCCTTTGTTCTTTAGGGGGAATATATTCAATATCCCCTGTCAATTAACTGCCTAGAGACTGGTGGCACTTTCTATCGGTAAATGGGGGACGCGGAGCCATAAACAATGGAATAACAATGAATTTATATTCCCCTCTAATATTCCCCCCAAATATTCCACTGTAATATTCCCTGCGCCACTCCTTATCTTCGTTCTAATTTAAAAAAATAAGGAACACCAAGTACACTTCAACAATACACATTTTAAGTAAAGGTTATATACCGTGACCGAGGTGTTTCAGCGACATATAAACCTGGGGGCGGAGCCCGAAGGCTAACATATCGTTGGTGAAGTTTCGAAAGAAGTAATTAACTTGCCCGACAAACAGACAGAAATGGTGAAATATTGGTCAAAAGTTCATGAATATCCTTATGAGTTATCTTTATAAGTTAGTTATAAACCTCTCGAGAACAAAAGAAACTGAGCCAACGATGATATAACAAGTCTTATAAACACGTAAAACATTTCACATTTTAAGTACAACTGAGCGGTTACTTATATTGAGAGCACATGACTTAGCTCAGGAAACGCTATCGTCGACCTTAGATTCCTTTGTTGTTGGCCATTCATGAAGCAGTTCTTGCTTCTTTGTAAAACGTCTGAAACGGACTCTTTATCTTTTCAACTAACCCTTTGGTAGGTATGAAGAGAACTTATATACTTATGATTTATTCAGTCGGATTTGATTCGACACAAATTTTGTGTTTAAAAATCTCGTCGGACTCACCATCCATGTTTACCACGTTCAAGCATATTAAACCGACCAAACAAATCACTTTGCAATTTAAAACAGACCTCTTCAAAATTCCACTACAGATGTTCGTACTTCTATTGTATTATTTCAGCGCAATCTGTCATGAGAACGTAGCAGAAGCTTTAGTAAGGGGCTAACAGTCCTTGTGAGCGATCAATTAAGATGTTCAAGAAAGGTAGAATAGAACTATTCTCTATCCTACTAAAATATTTTACTGTTGTGTGTTAAGATAGTCTTCAAAGGTCTCAGCCGAACGCGTAGAACGAGGTCGGCTGAGTGAAAAATGGCAAAACAGTCGTGGACATATTGGCGCAATAAAAGAGGTTCGAACGGTCCAACCGAAATCAGATTATGTACTAATTATGACAGTTTTATTCCATTATCTCTTATACATGTCCGAATTTGAAAAACATTAACTCGACCCTCCAACAGACTGGAGAAATATCTTGCCTAATTGAAATTTTATTATCTCTAAAGTATAGCAGAATGGAGTTAACGGTCGTCTGTTGCGGCTATAGAATGCTCCTTGATACAAATAGTTGCGTATCTATGCTAATGAATGCCACTTTCTATGCAAAAATGGTAGTTGAATGCGACAGAAGCATTAATGAATGTAGATTGAATGAAATGAATGTTGTTTTGCGTTAGCGAGTTTGAGGTTGGCGTTAATGATACTATATTTTCTGGTAATGAACAGAAAAATGTATAATTAATTACAGGTAATGCAATTGATTCACTTTCTTATCACAATGGAATGAAATTCACCACTAAAGACGTGGATAATGACAAAGGTGGTGGCGAAAACTGTGCTACGACTTACAAAGGTGCCTGGTGGTACAACAACTGTCATTTCTCCAACTTGAATGGTTTGTACCATGGTGGTAACCACAGTTCGTTTGCTGATGGTGTTAACTGGAAGACCTGGAAGGGATATTACTACTCTTTAAAGAAAGATGAGATGAAAATACGCCCAAGACAATTTTGACCGGTCTCTAAGGAACGGCTTTTTTATGGTTTTGGAGTAGGTAATTGGAACCACACTAGTGTTATAGTTATGTAAATGTGATGATTTAATGACTGAGAGTAAGCATTGTGATAATATAATGCGCCTCGAGCCTCGGGCTATAACACGCGTGGGATGGCTACACATAAGGGTATGCCATGTAGAATCGATAGAATAAGTATGAGCCTTGGTCTCAGAGTCGACGTAGGGGCCCATATAAGTGTGGTAAAAATGATAAAATTTCCAACTGGTTGGAAAAGGGAAGTCTAAACACACTGCATATTACGGATTGATGCGAGGTGTGAGATGGCTACGTAGTTGGACATGCAGTAGAGAGTAAAAAAATTGAGTATGTATATAGTATATAAAGAGAAAAGATGAGAGTAAAAGATGCGTAACATTGTCTCGTGCATAATTCTTTTGGGACACAACCCTGTCGGTACGTTTCGGTCTGCTATGGTGGCCTTTTCAGCAGGGATTTGGGGTTGGGAGTCGATGTTTTCCAGTCGGAATTAAAATCGTCAAGGGTTCTTACATTCTTCAGGGAAATGTAAAGGATTCGTATACTTTTGAGGGAGAATGTTCTGCCGGTATTTCTGTAACTTTAGTTTTAGTTTATTCAATTGCACGACTACAAAATTGAAATTACGAACGCATATTGTATGGTTACTCAAATTACTCTGTAATGTACAGAACAGGATTCTGAGAAGACGAGTGGATATTTCAGGTCAGACATGTCGTATGTCACTATTTTTAACTTCATGATAACTTATTCACGTTAGAAGTGGAGTAATTCGGTCACGACTTACTCCAGGAACTGAATATCTCAGTAGTTCGTGAAACCTGACATAGTTACCAAAAGAAATAAGTCTTCCTACTACTTAACTAGTTGACAGAACAACGGTGGCGAAGCTAAACATAGCAACTGATCATGCGATGCAAATTTAACGTTACCTAATCATAGCAACAGGTCAAGCTATGAAAATTTGTAGTGATCTACGATATTCAGGTAAAAACCATATACATCCACCAATACAATGTTTGCTATATAAAAGTGCAACAATTAATCGTCAAGATAGTGGTTATGCTAAGAATGACTAGATTTAAATTGCAGGAAAATAATGTAAATAGATATGTTTTGGTTTATATCTAAACATCGTACGTATTTTTATACTTGCACAGCATGATCCTGCCCCTATGCATCGATAATCTTAAATTTCCATAGCTTGACCAGTTGCTCTGCTTAGTTTCGCCACTCCGGAACAACCTTTGCTTTTATCCCTTTCTAATCCGCGAAGAAAAGGATATGTACCTGACACAAAAGAGTTGACGATGCATTAAGGAGCACTTTTGTCTATAATCATATCACTAACTGAAGCATCTGAAATTATATTCAAATCATTATGTCACTAGCGTTTCAAGTATTCGACTAAGTTAAGATACTTAGGATTTTACACAGATTAATGTATGAGAGATCTATATAAACCAACCTTTATTAAATTGTTAGTATAATTATTTTATTGCTTTATACACTGGCGGTCAAAAAGAACTACTCAAGCTCCATTTCTTGGGTAATGAAGGGTTGCAGCGATGGCTTTTGCTCAATCCTATGCCAAAACAGTCAATTTCAGATAATTTCAACGTTCCTCCCACAATTTTTGATAGAGCTCCAGTCATTTTAAGGAATTTTTTATGGGGAAGTCAAGAGGTATTCCTGGTTCCCCAGGAGATTACTTTTAATTGTTGGTAAAACAAGAATTTCAAGCAACATGCAAAACCGTGGGTCTAAGACCAAGGACCAGCCTTGAAAGTGGAAGGAAAGTTACTCACAACGGGAGACTGCTGATCAAGTGGGCTGTAGCCAGAGAAGTGTCAGCAATATTTTGAAGAAGCCAAGACTTACTGTAAGTGTTAGAGATTTGAAGAACCCTGGACGAAAAAAGAAAAACTACGAAGAGAGAAGACAGAATCATGGTGAGAAAAGGAAGTCAAATTGCTCGAAGACTGCACCGGAAAATTAAGCAGAAATGCAGATTGAACATGGTGACGGTGTCTTTACTTCCACTACCTGACAAAGACTGGAGAGGCTGGTCCCAACCACCGCAAACCAAGTTACTATCTGCACCACCGGTGAGCAGTTCTTTCTGACTGCCATTGTATAATTCACAATTTCGATATATATATATATATAAGTCATGCCTCTAGCAAATTTGCGCACGCTCACTAGTCTCTAGTTAGAGCACTCTGGCATGGCTTAGATGTACCACAAGTGTGGGACAATTGGGTTGCCTATATAATATAGGCTTCTCCATCCTGTTCGTCAGCGCTACACTGATGAGGCCCAGTAGGCCGAAACGGTTCCGTCTGCAGTTATATATATATATATATATATATATATATATATATATATATAAACCAAAGGTGAGGACCAGAAAGGTTGCAATGTTGGTTTGAAAATGAAGAGCGCTCAATACCATACCAATAGAACGAATAAAGAAGTAAAATAGACAAAATTTTTGCTGTCGCTACTCTGAGTTTCACGCGCTCAGGCGATCATCAGGCAACTGACAGATTATTTAATTATTCACACATTTATAATACTTGCAAGTTCACAGATGGTGTTGTGTTACATGTCGGCATGCACTGAAAAGCTCCGATCGTTTGGCACCCTAAACAAACGATCGGAGCTTTTCAGTGCATGCCGACATGTAACACAACACCATCTGTGAACTTGCAAGTATTATAAATGTGTGAATAATTAAATAATCTGTCAGTTGCCTGATGATCGCCTGAGCGCGTGAAACTCAGAGTAGCGACAGCAAAAATTTTGTCTATTTTACTTATATATGTATATATATATATATATATACATATATATATATATGTATATATATATGTATATATATATATATGTATATATACATACATACATACATATATACTTACATACATACATGCATGCATACATACATACATACATATATAAATATATTTATACATACACATATCTATGTATATGTGTGTATGTATAAATTTACATAAGTATAAGTATATGTATATATATTCACAATCTGCAGACGTACATTTTGCTGTACCACAGCTCATCACTGCAGCTCGGAACGAACATGGATTGATAAGGAGCCAGAGTGCTCAAACCGTTACTCGAGGGGTGGGCATTGCTTAACGCTATCGGTTATCCTTATATATCCATAGAGTGCTCAACAACATTGAGTGTTTTAATGACCTCAGCATTTTTCTTAGGTTGACACTTAGAATACTTTTTACTTAAAAATCACTTTTTTTTCAAAAGTTCTATTTTATTTCTTTCAAAAGTAATTTTATTACACTACTGAGTAGTTTTATAACAGATTTTGATGGAATACTTAAATATTTTTTGCACACTTTAACACTTAAAAAAAGTTTTCACTCATTGTGACACTTAGAATAGTTTCTATTATTTTGAAAGTTATAGTATTTTCGACAGATTATAGCACCTAATATATTTTTACATACAAGTAATATGCATTTAACAGCATTTACACTACACGCAGAATGGGAAACTAAAAGTTCCTCAATAGAATACTTTTTGGAGATGTAAATCCTGGATGAAGCACAACCCAAAAATAGACATCTTTAAACTTAGAATTTAAGTCAAAGTAAGAGTCAGAAAAGTTGATTAGTCACAAATTCCTAAACTCTTCATATTTACAATGAGGATAACATCGTTAAAGATCAGCTTTTCAAAGTTAAATTAATCGAATAGGGTTGAATCTGAATTAAAAATTATCGCAAAAGACGTATCGGAAGAAGGTTGTACTTCAACCAAAACTTCTTTTTTAATAATTTTAAATAAAGAGTTATATATATATTTTTGCAATATGCCTGGCTGCAAAAGTTACTAGCGTACCAAGTAGTTCAGTGAAAGACCTACATGGGTTTATTGTGGCATGACCGTTGAGTTCAATATTCAGATCACGAACTGGTTGAAAACTCGTAACATTGTTCCACAAATATTAAATAGCATATTTAAACTTCCAAAGAGCCATTTTTTATCAGGAAACTTTGTGAAGTGTTTCTACTTTGATCTTCATATCTTAAACGACGAGAAATATTGCCTTTGAATTAGACGACATCAAATTTTCTTCCTAGAGTTAAAATTAAAAGTTCAGAATTTTCCACCATTTTATAAGGTTAGAACATAAAAGTTTACACCAAAGAATGAAGTTTTGTACTGATTTGAGTCATTTTAGGCTAAAATGATTTGATTTTTCGAGGTCGAAAAATTTCACCAAAAATCAAAGCGATTAATCCATGGATTTACGAAATTTTTTGTCTATCTTCAAATTTTCCAAATAAGATTAGAAAGAAAGCAAAGCGGTTAAATCATGGTTTTAGAAATTTTTGTCTATTTTCAAACATTCCAAATAAGGTTAGAATATGCAAGTTAATGCCAAAGAATGAAGTTTTGCAAAGATTTGAGCCATTTTAGGCTAAACTGATTTGCCTTTTCGAGGTTAAAAATTTTCACCAAAACCTAAAGAAGTAACCCATGGTTTTTGGAGAGTTTCGTCGATTTTCAAACTTTCGAATGAGCTTCAAATATGAAAGTTTAGGCCAAAGAATGAAGTTTAGCACAGATTAAAGTCATTTTAGGCTAAACTGATTTCATTCATCGAGGTTGAAAAATCTCACCAAAAGTATAGGGGTTAACCCATGGTATTTTGGAGATTTTTCGTCCATTATTAAACTTTCGAAATAAGGTCAGAACACCAACGTTTAGGCCAAAGAATGAGGTTTGCTACTGATTTGAGTAATTTTAAGCTCGACTGATTTGATTTTTCATATCAAAAAATTTCACTAAAAAGTAAAGGGGTTAATCCATGGTTTTTCACGATTTTCACACCAATTTACAACTTTCGAAATAAGCCGTAAATATGAAAAGAATAATATAAGTTCTCCGTTATGTGAGGGACTTTAGGATAATATTTGAGATGTTTTTCGAGGTCGAAAAATTTCACAAAAAAGTAAAGGGGTTAACCCATGGCTTTTAACGATTTTCTAACCAATTTACAACTTTCGAAATAAGTCCGAAATATGAAAATTTGGGCTGAATAATATAGTTTCTCCGCAATGTGAGGGACTTTAGAGTAATATTCTAGATGATTTTCGAGGTCAAAAAATTTCACTAAAAACTAAAGGGGTTAACCCATGGCTTTTGACGATTTTCCGACCAATTTACGACTTTCGAAACTACCCAAAAATATGAAAGTTTCGTCCGAATAGCATAGTTTCGCCGCTATGTGAGGGAATTTAGAGTAATATTTGAGATGATTTTCGAGCTCCAAAAATTCCACCAAAAAGTAAACGGATTAACCCGTGGTTTTTGATGATTTTCCGACCATTTTACTACTTTCGAAATAAAACCGAAATACAAAAGTTTGGGCATAATATTTAGTTTTTCGCCGATTTAAGGGACTTTAGAATAATATTTGAGATAATTATCGAGGTCGAAAAATTTCACCAAAAAGTAAGGGGGTTAACTCATGGTTTTAGACCATTTTCCGACCAATTTACAACTTTCGAAATAAGCCCGAAATATGAAAATTAGGTCGAATAATTTAGTTTTTCACGTATTTGAGAGACTTTAGAGCAATATTTGAGATGATTTTCGAGGTCGAAAAATTTCACCAAAAAGTAAAGCGGTTAACCCATGGTTTTTGACGATTTTCCGACGAATTTACAACTTTCGAAATAACCCCGAAATATGAAAATTTGGTCAGATATTTTAGTTTTCCACGTATTTAAGGGACTTTAGAATACTATTTGAGATGATTTTCGACGTCAAAAAATTTCACCAGGAGGTAAAGGGGTTAACCCATGATTTTTGAAAATTTTCCGACCATTTACAACTTTCGAAATAAGCCCGAAATATGAAAGTTTGGGCCGAATAATATAGTTTTTCACGTATTTGAGGGACTTTACAAAAATATTTGAGATAAATTTTGAGGTTGAAAAATTTCACCAAAAAATAAAAAGGGTTAAACTTTGGTTTTTGACGATTTTAAGACGAATTTATAACTTTCGAAATTAGGCTTAAATATGGAAGTTCAGGCTGAGTAATACAGTTTTACCCCTGTTTGAGGGCATTTAGAGTAATATTTGAGATAATTTTCGAGATCGAAAAATTTCACCAAAAAGTAAAGGGGTTAACCTTTAGTTATTGACGATTCTCCGATCAATTTAGAACTTTCGAAATAAGCCCGAAATATTAAAGTTTGGGCCGAATTATTTAGTTTTTCACATATTTGAGGGACTTTACAATAATACTTGAGATGATTTTCGAGGTCGAAAAATTTCACCAAAAAGTAAAGGGGTTAACCCATGGTTTTTGACAATTTTCCGACCAATTTACAACTTTCGAAATAATCCCGTAATATGAAAGTTTGGGCCGAATAATATAGTTTTTCACGTATTTAAGGGACTTCAGAGTAATATTTGAGATGATTTTCGAGGTCTAAATTTTTGACCAAAATGTAAAGGGGTTAAACAATGGTTTTTGACGATTTTCCGACTAATTTACAACTTTGGAAATAAGCCCGAAATATGAACGTTTGGGCGGAATAATTTAGTTTTTCACGTATTTGAGAGACTTTACAATAATATTTGAGATGATTTTCGAGGTCGAAAAATTTCACCAAAAAGTAAAGGGGTTAACCCATGGTTTTTGACAATTTTCCGACCAATTTTTAACTTTCGAAATAAGCTCGAAATATGAAAGTTTGGGCTGAATACTTTAGTTTTTCACGTATTTGAGGGACTTTACAATAATATTTGAGATGATTTTCGAGGTCGAAAAATTTCACCAAAAAGTAAAGGGGTTAACCCATGGTTTTTGACGATTTTCCTACCAATTTTCAACTTTCGAAATAGGCCCGAAATATGAAAGTTTTGGGCGGAATAATTTAGTTTTTGACGTATTTGAGAGACTTTACAATAATATTTGAGATGATTTTCGAGGTCGAAAAATTTCACCAAAAAGTAAAACGGTTAACCCATGGTTTTTGACGATTTTCCGACCAATTTATAACTTTCGAAATAAGGTCGAAATATGAAAGTTTGGGCTGAATTATTTAGTTTTTCACGTATTTGAGGGACTTTACAATAATATTTGAGATGATTTTCCAGGTCGAAAAATTTCACCAAAAAGTAAAGGGGTTAACCCATGGTTTTTGACGATTTTCCGACCAATTTTTAACTTTCGAAATAAGCTCGAAATATGAAAGTTTGGGCGGAATAATTTAGTTTTTCACGTATTTGAGGGACTTTACAATAATATTTGAGATGATTTTCGAGGTCGAAAAATTTCACCAAAAAGTAAAGGGGTTAACCCATGGTTTTTGACGATTTTCCTACCAATTTTCAACTTTCGAAATAGGCCCGAAATATGAAAGTTTTGGGCGGAATAATTTAGTTTTTGACGTATTTGAGAGACTTTACAATAATATTTGAGATGATTTTCGAGGTCGAAAAATTTCACCAAAAAGTAAAACGGTTAACCCATGGTTTTTGACGATTTTCCGACCAATTTATAACTTTCGAAAAAAGCTCGAAATATGAAAGTTTGGGCTGAATTATTTAGTTTTTCACGTATTTGAGGGACTTTACAATAATATTTGAGATGATTTTCGAGGTCGAAAAATTTCACCAAAAAGTAAAGGGGTTAACCCATGGTTTTTGACGATTTTCCGACCAATTTACAACTTTCGAAATAATCCCGTAATATGAAAGTTTGGGCCGAATAATATAGTTTTTCACGTATTTAAGGGACTTCAGAGTAATATTTGAGATGATTTTCGAGGTCTAAATTTTTGACCAAAAAGTAAAGGGGTTAACCCATGGTTTTTGACGATTTTCCGACCAATTTAGAACTTTCGAAATAATCCCGTAATATGAAAGTTTGGGCAGAATAATATAGTTTTTTGTGTATTTAAGGGACTTCAGAGAAATATTTGAGATGATTTTCCAGGTCTAAATTTTTGACCAAAAAGTAAAGGGGTTAACCCATGGTTTTTGACGATTTTCCTACCAATTTTCAACTTTCGAAATAAGCCCGAAATATGAAAGTTTTGGGCGGAATAATTTAGTTTTTCACGTATTTGAGAGACTTTACAATAATATTTGAGATGATTTTCGAGGTCGAAAAATTTCACCAAAAAGTAAAGGGGTTAACCCATGGTTTTTGACAATTTTCCGACCAATTTACAACTTTCGAAATAAGCTCGAAATATGAAAGTTTGGGCTGAATTATTTAGTTTTTCACGTATTTGAGGGACTTTACAATAATATTTGAGATGATTTTCGAGGTCGAAAAATTTCACCAAAAAGTAAAGGGGTTAACCCATGGTTTTTGACAATTTATCGACCAATTTACAACTTTCGAAATAAGGTCGAAATATGAATGTTTGGGCGGAATAATTTAGTTTTTCACGTATTTGAGAGACTTTACAATAATATTTGAGATGATTTTCGAGGTCGAAAAATTTCACCAAAAAGTAAAGGGGTTAACCCATGGTTTTTGACAATTTATCGACCAATTTACAACTTTCGAAATAAGGTCGAAATATGAAAGTTTGGGGGGAATAATTTAGTTTTTCACGTATTTGAGAGACTTTACAATAATATTTGAGATGATTTTCGAGGTCGAAAAATTTCACCAAAAAGTAAAGGGGTTAACCCATGGTTTTTGACAATTTTCCGACCAATTTACAACTTTCGAAATAAGCTCGAAATATGAAAGTTTGGGCTGAATTATTTAGTTTTTCACGTATTTGAGGGACTTTACAATAATATTTGAGATGATTTTCGAGGTCGAAAAATTTCACCAAAAAGTAAAGGGGTTAACCCATGGTTTTTGACAATTTTCCGACCAATTTACAACTTTCGAAATAAGCTCGAAATATGAAAGTTTGGGCGGAATAATTTAGTTTTTCACGTATTTGAGAGACTTTACAATAATATTTGAGATGATTTTCGAGGTCGAAAAATTTCACCAAAAAGTAAAGGGGTTAACCCATGGTTTTTGACGATTTTCATACCAATTTACAACTTTCGAAATAAGCTCGAAATATGAAAGTTTGGGCGGAATAATTTAGTTTTTCACGTATTTGAGAGACTTTACAATAATATTTGAGATGATTTTCGAGGTCGAAAAATTTCACCAAAAAGTAAAGGGGTTAACCCATGGTTTTTGACGATTTTCCGACCAATTTACAACTTTCAAAATAAGCCCGAAATATGAAAGTTTGGGCGGAATAATTTAGTTTTTCACGTATTTAAGGGACTTTAGAGTAATATTTGAGATGATTTTCGAGGTCTAAATTTTTGACCAAAAAGTAAAGAGGTTAACCCATGATTTTTGACGATTTTCATACCAATTTTCAACTTTCGAAATAAGCTCGAAATATGAAAGTTTTGGGCGGAATAATTTAGTTTTTCACGCATTTAAGGGACTTCAGAGTAATATTTGAGATGATTTTCGAGGTCTAAATTTTTGACCAAAAAGTAAAGGGGTTAACCCATGGTTTTTGACGATTTTCCGACCAATTTACAACTTTCGAAATAATCCCGTAATATGAAAGTTTGGGCCGAATAATATAGTTTTTTGTGTATTTAAGGGACTTCAGAGAAATATTTGAGATGATTTTCCAGGTCTAAATTTTTGACCAAAAAGTAAAGGGGTTAACCCATGGTTTTTGACAATTTTCCTACCAATTTTCAAATTTCGAAATAAGCCCGAAATATGAAAGTTTTGGGCGGAATAATTTAGTTTTTCACGTATTTGAGAGATTTTACAATAATATTTGAGATGATTTTCGAGGTCTAAAAATTTCACCAAAAAGTAAAGGGGTTAACCCATGGTTTTTGGCAATTTTCCGACCAATTTACAACTTTCGAAATAAGCTCGAAATATGAAAGTTTGGGCTGAATTATTTAGTTTTTCACGTATTTGAGGGACTTTACAATAATATTTGAGATGATTTTCGAGGTCGAAAAATTTCACCAAAAAGTAAAGGGGTTAACCCATGGTTTTTGACGATTTTCATACCAATTTACAACTTTCGAAATAAGGTCGAAATATGAAAGTTTGGGCTGAATAATTTTGTTTTTCACGCATTTAAGGGAGTTCAGAGTAATATTTGAGATGATTTTCGAGGTCTAAATTTTTGACCAAAAAGTAAAGGGGTTAACCCATGGTTTTTGACGATTTTCCGACCAATTTACAACTTTCGAAATAAGGTCGAAATATGAATGTTTGGGCGGAATAATTTAGTTTTTCACGTATTTGAGAGACTTTACAATAATATTTGAGATGATTTTCGAGGTCGAAAAATTTTACCAAAAAGTAAAGGGGTTAACCCATGGTTTTTGACAATTTATCGACCAATTTACAACTTTCGAAATAAGGTCGAAATATGAAAGTTTGGGGGGAATAATTTAGTTTTTCACGTATTTGAGAGATTTTACAATAATATTTGAGATGATTTTCGAGGTCGAAAAATTTCACCAAAAAGTAAAGGGGTTAACCCATGGTTTTTGACAATTTTCCGACCAATTTACAACTTTCGAAATAAGCTCGAAATATGAAAGTTTGGGCTGAATTATTTAGTTTTTCACGTATTTGAGGGACTTTACAATAATATTTGAGATGATTTTCGAGGTCGAAAAATTTCACCAAAAAGTAAAGGGGTTAACCCATGGTTTTTGACAATTTTCCGACCAATTTACAACTTTCGAAATAAGCTCGAAATATGAAAGTTTGGGCGGAATAATTTAGTTTTTCACGTATTTGAGAGACTTTACAATAATATTTGAGATGATTTTCGAGGTCGAAAAATTTCACCAAAAAGTAAAGGGGTTAACCCATGGTTTTTGACGATTTTCATACCAATTTACAACTTTCGAAATAAGCTCGAAATATGAAAGTTTGGGCGGAATAATTTAGTTTTTCACGTATTTGAGAGACTTTACAATAATATTTGAGATGATTTTCGAGGTCGAAAAATTTCACCAAAAAGTAAAGGGGTTAACCCATGGTTTTTGACGATTTTCCGACCAATTTACAACTTTCAAAATAAGCCCGAAAAATTAAAGTTTGGGCCGAATAATATAGTTTTTCACGTATTTAAGGGACTTTAGAGTAATATTTGAGATGATTTTCGAGGTCTAAATTTTTGACCATAAAGTAAAGAGGTTAACCCATGGTTTTTGACGATTTTCATACCAATTTTCAACTTTCGAAATAAGCTCGAAATATGAAAGTTTTGGGCGGAATAATTTAGTTTTTCACGCATTTAAGGGACTTCAGAGTAATATTTGAGATGATTTTCGAGGTCTAAATTTTTGACCAAAAAGTAAAGGGGTTAACCCATGGTTTTTGACGATTTTCCGACCAATTTACAACTTTCGAAATAATCCCGTAATATGAAAGTTTGGGCCGAATAATATAGTTTTTTGTGTATTTAAGGGACTTCAGAGAAATATTTGAGATGATTTTCCAGGTCTAAATTTTTGACCAAAAAGTAAAGGGGTTAACCCATGGTTTTTGACGATTTTCCTACCAATTTTCAAATTTCGAAATAAGCCCGAAATATGAAAGTTTTGGGCGGAATAATTTAGTTTTTCACGTATTTGAGAGATTTTACAATAATATTTGAGATGATTTTCGAGGTCGAAAAATTTCACCAAAAAGTAAAGGGGTTAACCCATGGTTTTTGACAATTTTCCGACCAATTTACAACTTTCGAAATAAGCTCGAAATATGAAAGTTTGGGCTGAATTATTTAGTTTTTCACGTATTTGAGGGACTTTACAATAATATTTGAGATGATTTTCGAGGTCGAAAAATTTCACCAAAAAGTAAAGGGGTTAACCCATGGTTTTTGACGATTTTCATACCAATTTACAACTTTCGAAATAAGGTCGAAATATGAAAGTTTGGGCGGAATAATTTTGTTTTTCACGCATTTAAGGGACTTCAGAGTAATATTTGAGATGATTTTCGAGGTCTAAATTTTTGAACAAAAAGTAAAGGGGTTAACCCATGGTTTTTGACGATTTTCCGACCAATTTAGAACTTTCGAAATTATCCCGTAATATGAAAGTTTGGGCCGAATAATATAGATTTTTGTGTATTTAAGGGACTTCAGAGTAATATTTGAGATGATTTTCGAGGTCTAAATTTTTGACCAAAAAGTAAAGGGGTTAACCCATGGTTTTTGACGATTTTCCTACCAATTTTCAACTTTCGAAATAAGCCCGAAATATGAATGTTTTTGGCGGAATAATTTAGTTTTTCACGTATTTGAGAGACTTTACAATAATATTTGAGATGATTTTCGAGGTCGAAAAATTTCACCAAAAAGTAAAGGGGTTAACCCATGGTTTTTGACAATTTTCCGACCAATTTACAACTTTCAAAATAAGCTCGAAATATGAAAGTTTGGGCTGAATTATTTAGTTTTTCACGTATTTGAGGGACTTTACAATAATATTTGAGATGATTTTCGAGGTCGAAAAATTTCACCAAAAAGTAAAGGGGTTAACCCATGGTTTTTGACGATTTTCCGACCAATTTTCAACTTTCGAAATAATCCCGTAATATGAAAGTTTGGGCCGAATAATATAGTTTTTCACGTATTTAAGGGACTTCAGAGTAATATTTGAGATGATTTTCGAGGTCTAAATTTTTGACCAAAAAGTAAAGGGGTTAACCCATGGTTTTTGACGATTTTCCGACCAATTTACAACTTTCGAAATAAACTCGAAATATGAAAGTTTGGGCGGAATAATTTAGTTTTTCACGTATTTGAGAGACTTTACAATAATATTTGAGATGATTTTCGAGGTCGAAAAATTTCACCAAAAAGTAAAGGGGTTAACCCATGGTTTTTGACAATTTTCCGACCAATTTACAACTTTCGAAATAAGCTCGAAATATGAAAGTTTGGGCGGAATAATTTAGTTTTTCACGTATTTGAGAGACTTTACAATAATATTTGAGATGATTTTCGAGGTCGAAAAATTTCACCAAAAAGTAAAGGGGTTAACCCATGGTTTTTGACGATTTTCATACCAATTTACAACTTTCGAAATAAGCTCGAAATATGAAAGTTTGGGCGGAATAATTTAGTTTTTCACGTATTTGAGAGACTTTACAATAATATTTGAGATGATTTTCGAGGTCGAAAAATTTCACCAAAAAGTAAAGGGGTTAACCCATGGTTTTTGACGATTTTCCGACCAATTTACAACTTTCAAAATAAGCCCGAAATATGAAAGTTTGGGCCGAATAATATAGTTTTTCACGTATTTAAGGGACTTTAGAGTAATATTTGAGATGATTTTCGAGGTCTAAATTTTTGACCAAAAAGTAAAGAGGTTAACCCATGGTTTTTGACGATTTTCATACCAATTTTCAACTTTCGAAATAAGCTCGAAATATGAAAGTTTTGGGCGGAATAATTTAGTTTTTCACGCATTTAAGGGACTTCAGAGTAATATTTGAGATGATTTTCGAGGTCTAAATTTTTGACCAAAAAGTAAAGGGGTTAACCCATGGTTTTTGACGATTTTCCGACCAATTTACAACTTTCGAAATAATCCCGTAATATGAAAGTTTGGGCCGAATAATATAGTTTTTTGTGTATTTAAGGGACTTCAGAGAAATATTTGAGATGATTTTCGAGGTCTAAATTTTTGACCAAAAAGTAAAGGGGTTAACCCATGGTTTTTGACGATTTTCCTACCAATTTTCAAATTTCGAAATAAGCCCGAAATATGAAAGTTTTGGGCGGAATAATTTAGTTTTTCACGTATTTGAGAGATTTTACAATAATATTTGAGATGATTTTCGAGGTCGAAAAATTTCACCAAAAAGTAAAGGGGTTAACCCATGGTTTTTGACAATTTTCCGACCAATTTACAACTTTCGAAATAAGCTCGAAATATGAAAGTTTGGGCTGAATTATTTAGTTTTTCACGTATTTGAGGGACTTTACAATAATATTTGAGATGATTTTCGAGGTCGAAAAATTTCACCAAAAAGTAAAGGGGTTAACCCATGGTTTTTGACGATTTTCCGACCAATTTACAACTTTCGAAATAAGCTCGTAATATGAAAGTTTGAGCTGAATTATTTAGTTTTTCACGTATTTGAGGGACTTTACAATAATATTTGAGATGTTTTTCGAGGTCGAAAAATTTCACCAAAAAGTAAAGGGGTTAACCCATGGTTTTTGACGATTTTCCGACCAATTTACAACTTTCGAAATAATAACGTAATATGAAAGTTTTAGCCGAATAATATAGTTTTTCACGTATTTAAGGGACTTCAGAGTAATATTTGAGATGATTTTCGAGGTCTAAATTTTTGACCAAAAAGTAAAGGGGTTAACCCATGGTTTTTGACGATTTTCATACCAATTTTCAACTTTCGAAATAAGCTCGAAATATGAAAGTTTGGGCGGAATAATTTAGTTTTTCACGCATTTAAGGGACTTCAGAGTAATATTTGAGATGATTTTCGAGGTCTAAATTTTTGACCAAAAAGTAAAGGGGTTAACCCATGGTTTTTGACGATTTTCCGACCAATTTACAACTTTCGAAATAATCCCGTAATATGAAAGTTTGGGCCGAATAATATAGTTTTTTGTGTATTTAAGGGACTTCAGAGAAATATTTGAGATGATTTTCAAAGGTCTAAATTTTTGACCAAAAAGTAAAGGGGTTAACCCATGGTTTTTGACGATTTTCCGACCAATTTTCAAATTTCGAAATAAGCCCGAAATATGAAAGTTTTGGGCGGAATAATTTAGTTTTTCACGTATTTGAGAGATTTTACAATAATATTTGAGATGATTTTCGAGGTCGAAAAATTTCACCAAAAAGTAAAGGGGTTAACCCATGGTTTTTGACAATTTTCCGACCAATTTACAACTTTCGAAATAAGCTCGAAATATGAAAGTTTGGGCTGAATTATTTAGTTTTTCACGTATTTGAGGGTCTTTACAATAATATTTGAGATGATTTTCGAGGTCGAAAAATTTCACCAAAAAGTAAAGGGGTTAACCCATGGTTTTTGACGATTTTCCGACCAATTTACAACTTTCGAAATAAGCTCGTAATATGAAAGTTTGGGCTGAATTATTTAGTTTTTCACGTATTTGAGGGACTTTACAATAATATTTGAGATGATTTTCGAGGTCGAAAAATTTCACCAAAAAGTAAAGGGGTTAACCCATGGTTTTTGACGATTTTCCGACCAATTTACAACTTTCGAAATAATCACGTAATATGAAAGTTTTGGCCGAATAATATAGTTTTTCACGTATTTAAGGGACTTCAGAGTAATATTTGAGATGATTTTCGAGGTCTAAATTTTTGACCAAAAAGTAAAGGGGTTAACCCATGGTTTTTGACGATTTTCCGACCAATTTACAACTTTCGAAATAAGCTCGAAATATGAAAGTTTGGGCGGAATAATTTAGTTTTTCACGTATTTGAGAGACTTTACAATAATATTTGAGATGATTTTCGAGGTCGAAAAATTTTACCAAAAAGTAAAGGGGTTAACCCATGGTTTTTGACAATTTATCGACCAATTTACAACTTTCGAAATAAGCTCGAAATATGAAAGTTTGGGCGGAATAATTTAGTTTTTCACGTATTTGAGAGACTTTACAATAATATTTGAGATGATTTTCGAGGTCGAAAAATTTCACCAAAAAGTAAAGGGGTTAACCCATGGTTTTTGACAATTTTCCGACCAATTTACAACTTTCGAAATAAGGTCGAAATATGAAAGTTTGGGCGGAATAATTTAGTTTTTCACGTATTTGAGAGACTTTACAATAATATTTGAGATGATTTTCGAGGTCGAAAAATTTCACCAAAAAGTAAAGGGGTTAACCCATGGTTTTTGACAATTTTCCGACCAATTTACAACTTTCGAAATAAGCTCGAAATATGAAAGTTTGGGCTGAATTATTTAGTTTTTCACGTATTTGAGGGACTTTACAATAATATTTGAGATGATTTTCGAGGTCGAAAAATTTCACCAAAAAGTAAAGGGGTTAACCCATGGTTTTTGACAATTTTCCGACCAATTTACAACTTTCGAAATAAGCTCGAAATATGAAAGTTTGGGCTGAATTATTTAGTTTTTCACGTATTTGAGGGACTTTACAATAATATTTGAGATGATTTTCGAGGTCGAAAAATTTCACCAAAAAGTAAAGGGGTTAACCCATGGTTTTTGACAATTTTCCGACCAATTTACAACTTTCGAAATAAGCTCGAAATATGAAAGTTTGGGCTGAATTATTTAGTTTTTCACGTATTTGAGGGACTTTACAATAATATTTGAGATGATTTTCGAGGTCGAAAAATTTCACCAAAAAGTAAAGGGGTTAACCCATGGTTTTTGACGATTTTCCGACCAATTTACAACTTTCGAAATAAGCTCGAAATATGAAAGTTTGGGCTGAATTATTTAGTTTTTCACGTATTTGAGGGACTTTACAATAATATTTGAGATGATTTTCGAGGTCGAAAAATTTCACCAAAAAGTAAAGGGGTTAACCCATGGTTTTTGACGATTTTCATACCAATTTACAACTTTCGAAATAAGGTCGAAATATGAAAGTTTGGGCGGAATAATTTAGTTTTTCACGCATTTAAGGGACTTCAGAGTAATATTTGAGATGATTTTCGAGGTCTAAATTTTTGACCAAAAAGTAAAGGGGTTAACCCATGGTTTTTGACGATTTTCCGACCAATTTAGAACTTTCGAAATAATCCCGTAATATGAAAGTTTGGGCCGAATAATATAGATTTTTGTGTATTTAAGGGACTTCAGAGAAATATTTGAGATGATTTTCGAGGTCTAAATTTTTGACCAAAAAGTAAAGGGGTTAACCCATGGTTTTTGACGATTTTCCTACCAATTTTCAACTTTCGAAATAAGCCCGAAATATGAAAGTTTTGGGCGGAATAATTTAGTTTTTCACGTATTTGAGAGACTTTACAATAATATTTGAGATGATTTTCGAGGTCGAAAAATTTCACCAAAAAGTAAAGGGGTTAACCCATGGTTTTTGACGATTTTCCGACCAATTTACAACTTTCGAAATAAGCTCGAAATATGAAAGTTTGGGCGGAATAATTTAGTTTTTCACGTATTTGAGAGACTTTACAATAATATTTGAGATGATTTTCGAGGTCGAAAAATTTCACCAAAAAGTAAAGGGGTTAACCCATGGTTTTTGACGATTTTCCGACCAATTTACAACTTTCGAAATAAGCTCGAAATATGAAAGTTTGGGCTGAATTATTTAGTTTTTCACGTATTTGAGGGACTTTACAATAATATTTGAGATGATTTTCGAGGTCGAAAAATTTCACCAAAAAGTAAAGGGGTTAACCCATGGTTTTTGACGATTTTCCGACCAATTTACAACTTTCGAAATAAGCTCGAAATATGAAAGTTTGGGCGGAATAATTTAGTTTTTCACGTATTTGAGAGACTTTACAATAATATTTGAGATGATTTTCGAGGTCGAAAAATTTCACCAAAAAGTAAAGGGGTTAACCCATGGTTTTTGACAATTTTCCGACCAATTTACAACTTTCGAAATAAGCTCGAAATATGAAAGTTTGGGCTGAATTATTTAGTTTTTCACGTATTTGAGGCACTTTACAATAATATTTGAGATGATTTTCGAGGTCGAAAAATTTCACCAAAAAGTAAAGGGGTTAACCCATGGTTTTTGACGATTTTCCGACCAATTTTCAACTTTCGAAATAATCCCGTAATATGAAAGTTTGGGCCGAATAATATAGTTTTTCACGTATTTAAGGGACTTCAGAGTAATATTTGAGATGATTTTCGAGGTCTAAATTTTTGACCAAAAAGTAAAGGGGTTAACCCATGGTTTTTGACGATTTTCCGACCAATTTACAACTTTCGAAATAAACTCGAAATATGAAAGTTTTGGGCGGAATAATTTAGTTTTTCACGTATTTGAGAGACTTTACAATAATATTTGAGATGATTTTCGAGGTCGAAAAATTTCACCAAAAAGTAAAGGGGTTAACCCATGGTTTTTGACAATTTTCCGACCAATTTACAACTTTCGAAATAAGCTCGAAATATGAAAGTTTGGGCGGAATAATTTAGTTTTTCACGTATTTGAGAGACTTTACAATAATATTTGAGATGATTTTCGAGGTCGAAAAATTTCACCAAAAAGTAAAGGGGTTAACCCATGGTTTTTGACGATTTTCATACCAATTTACAACTTTCGAAATAAGGTCGAAATATGAAAGTTTGGGCGGAATAATTTAGTTTTTCACGTATTTGAGAGACTTTACAATAATATTTGAGATGATTTTCGAGGTCGAAAAATTTCACCAAAAAGTAAAGGGGTTAACCCATGGTTTTTGACGATTTTCCGACCAATTTACAACTTTCAAAATAAGCCCGAAATATGAAAGTTTGGGCCGAATAATATAGTTTTTCACGTATTTAAGGGACTTTAGAGTAATATTTGAGATGATTTTCGAGGTCTAAATTTTTGACCAAAAAGTAAAGGGGTTAACCCATGGTTTTTGACGATTTTCATACCAATTTTCAACTTTCGAAATAAGCTCGAAATATGAAAGTTTTGGGCGGAATAATTTAGTTTTTCACGCATTTAAGGGACTTCAGAGTAATATTTGAGATGATTTTCGAGGTCTAAATTTTTGACCAAAAAGTAAAGGGGTTAACCCATGGTTTTTGACGATTTTCCGACCAATTTAGAACTTTCGAAATAATCCCGTAATATGAAAGTTTGGGCCGAATAATATAGTTTTTTGTGTATATAAGGGACTTCAGAGAAATATTTGAGATGATTTTCGAGGTCTAAATTTTTGACCAAAAAGTAAAGGGGTTAACCCATGGTTTTTGACGATTTTCCTACCAATTTTCAAATTTCGAAATAAGCCCGAAATATGAAAGTTTTGGGCGGAATAATTTAGTTTTTCACGTATTTGAGAGACTTTACAATAATATTTGAGATGATTTTCGAGGTCGAAAAATTTCACCAAAAAGTAAAGGGGTTAACCCATGGTTTTTGACAATTTTCCGACCAATTTACAACTTTCGAAATAAGCTCGAAATATGAAAGTTTGGGCTGAATTATTTAGTTTTTCACGTATTTGAGGGACTTTACAATAATATTTGAGATGATTTTCGAGGTCGAAAAATTTCACCAAAAAGTAAAGGGGTTAACCCATGGTTTTTGACAATTTTCCGACCAATTTACAACTTTCGAAATAAGCTCGAAATATGAAAGTTTGGGCTGAATTATTTAGTTTTTCACGTATTTGAGGGACTTTACAATAATATTTGAGATGATTTTCGAGGTCGAAAAATTTCACCAAAAAGTAAAGGGGTTAACCCATGGTTTTTGACGATTTTCCGACCAATTTACAACTTTCGAAATAAGCTCGAAATATGAAAGTTTGGGCTGAATTATTTAGTTTTTCACGTATTTGAGGGACTTTACAATAATATTTGAGATGATTTTCGAGGTCGAAAAATTTCACCAAAAAGTAAAGGGGTTAACCCATGGTTTTTGACGATTTTCATACCAATTTACAACTTTCGAAATAAGGTCGAAATATGAAAGTTTGGGCGGAATAATTTAGTTTTTCACGCATTTAAGGGACTTCAGAGTAATATTTGAGATGATTTTCGAGGTCTAAATTTTTGACCAAAAAGTAAAGGGGTTAACCCATGGTTTTTGACGATTTTCCGACCAATTTAGAACTTTCGAAATAATCCCGTAATATGAAAGTTTGGGCCGAATAATATAGATTTTTGTGTATTTAAGGGACTTCAGAGAAATATTTGAGATGATTTTCGAGGTCTAAATTTTTGACCAAAAAGTAAAGGGGTTAACCCATGGTTTTTGACGATTTTCCTACCAATTTTCAACTTTCGAAATAAGCCCGAAATATGAAAGTTTTGGGCGGAATAATTTAGTTTTTCACGTATTTGAGAGACTTTACAATAATATTTGAGATGATTTTCGAGGTCGAAAAATTTCACCAAAAAGTAAAGGGGTTAACCCATGGTTTTTGACAATTTTCCGACCAATTTACAACTTTCGAAATAAGCTCGAAATATGAAAGTTTGGGCTGAATTATTTAGTTTTTCACGTATTTGAGGGACTTTACAATAATATTTGAGATGATTTTCGAGGTCGAAAAATTTCACCAAAAAGTAAAGGGGTTAACCCATGGTTTTTGACAATTTTCCGACCAATTTACAACTTTCGAAATAAGGTCGAAATATGAAAGTTTGGGCTGAATTATTTAGTTTTTCACGTATTTGAGGGACTTTACAATAATATTTGAGATGATTTTCGAGGTCGAAAAATTTCACCAAAAAGTAAAGGGGTTAACCCATGGTTTTTGACGATTTTCCGACCAATTTACAACTTTCGAAATAAGCTCGAAATATGAAAGTTTGGGCTGAATTATTTAGTTTTTCACGTATTTGAGGGACTTTACAATAATATTTGAGATGATTTTCGAGGTCGAAAAATTTCACCAAAAAGTAAAGGGGTTAACCCATGGTTTTTGACGATTTTCATACCAATTTACAACTTTCGAAATAAGCTCGAAATATGAAAGTTTGGGCGGAATAATTTAGTTTTTCACGCATTTAAGGGACTTCAGAGTAATATTTGAGATGATTTTCGAGGTCTAAATTTTTGACCAAAAAGTAAAGGGGTTAACCCATGGTTTTTGACGATTTTCCGACCAATTTAGAACTTTCGAAATAATCCCGTAATATGAAAGTTTGGGCCGAATAATATAGATTTTTGTGTATTTAAGGGACTTCAGAGAAATATTTGAGATGATTTTCGAGGTCTAAATTTTTGACCAAAAAGTAAAGGGGTTAACCCATGGTTTTTGACGATTTTCCTACCAATTTTCAACTTTCGAAATAAGCCCGAAATATGAAAGTTTTGGGCGGAATAATTTAGTTTTTCACGTATTTGAGAGACTTTACAATAATATTTGAGATGATTTTCGAGGTCGAAAAATTTCACCAAAAAGTAAAGGGGTTAACCCATGGTTTTTGACAATTTTCCGACCAATTTACAACTTTCGAAATAAGCTCGAAATATGAAAGTTTGGGCTGAATTATTTAGTTTTTCACGTATTTGAGGGACTTTACAATAATATTTGAGATGATTTTCGAGGTCGAAAAATTTCACCAAAAAGTAAAGGGGTTAACCCATGGTTTTTGACGATTTTCCGACCAATTTTCAACTTTCGAAATAATCCCGTAATATGAAAGTTTGGGCCGAATAATATAGTTTTTCACGTATTTAAGGGACTTCAGAGTAATATTTGAGATGATTTTCGAGGTCTAAATTTTTGACCAAAAAGTAAAGGGGTTAACCCATGGTTTTTGACGATTTTCCGACCAATTTACAACTTTCGAAATAAGCCCGAAATATGAAAGTTTGGGCGGAATAATTTAGTTTTTCACGTATTTGAGAGACTTTACAATAATATTTGAGATGATTTTCGAGGTCGAAAAATTTCACCAAAAAGTAAAGGGGTTAACCCATGGTTTTTGACAATTTTCCGACCAATTTACAACTTTCGAAATAAGCTCGAAATATGAAAGTTTGGGCGGAATAATTTAGTTTTTCACGTATTTGAGAGACTTTACAATAATATTTGAGATGATTTTCGAGGTCGAAAAATTTCACCAAAAAGTAAAGGGGTTAACCCATGGTTTTTGACGATTTTCCGACCAATTTACAACTTTCGAAATAAGCTCGAAATATGAAAGTTTGGGCGGAATAATTTAGTTTTTCACGTATTTGAGAGACTTTACAATAATATTTGAGATGATTTTCGAGGTCGAAAAATTTCACCAAAAAGTAAAGGGGTTAACCCATGGTTTTTGACGATTTTCCGACCAATTTACAACTTTCGAAATAAGCCCGAAATATGAAAGTTTGGGCCGAATAATATAGTTTTTCACGTATTTAAGGGACTTTAGAGTAATATTTGAGATGATTTTCGAGGTCTAAATTTTTGACCAAAAAGTAAAGGGGTTAACCCATGGTTTTTGACGATTTTCCTACCAATTTTCAACTTTCGATATAAGCCCGAAATATGAAAGTTTTGGGCGGAATAATTTAGTTTTTCACGTATTTGAGAGACTTTACAATAATATTTGAGATGATTTTCGAGGTCGAAAAATTTCACCAAAAAGTAAAGGGGTTAACCCATGGTTTTTGACAATTTTCCGACCAATTTACAACTTTCGAAATAAGCTCGAAATATGAAAGTTTGGGCTGAATTATTTAGTTTTTCACGTATTTGAGGGACTTTACAATAATATTTGAGATGATTTTCGAGGTCGAAAAATTTCACCAAAAAGTAAAGGGGTTAACCCATGGTTTTTGACGATTTTCCGACCAATTTTCAACTTTCGAAATAATCCCGTAATATGAAAGTTTGGGCCGAATAATATAGTTTTTCACGTATTTAAGGGACTTCAGAGTAATATTTGAGATGATTTTCGAGGTCTAAATTTTTGACCAAAAAGTAAAGGGGTTAACCCATGGTTTTTGACGATTTTCCGACCAATTTACAACTTTCGAAATAAACTCGAAATATGAAAGTTTGGGCGGAATAATTTAGTTTTTCACGTATTTGAGAGACTTTACAATAATATTTGAGATGATTTTCGAGGTCGAAAAATTTCACCAAAAAGTAAAGGGGTTAACCCATGGTTTTTGACAATTTTCCGACCAATTTACAACTTTCGAAATAAGCTCGAAATATGAAAGTTTGGGCGGAATAATTTAGTTTTTCACGTATTTGAGAGACTTTACAATAATATTTGAGATGATTTTCGAGGTCGAAAAATTTCACCAAAAAGTAAAGGGGTTAACCCATGGTTTTTGACGATTTTCATACCAATTTACAACTTTCGAAATAAGCTCGAAATATGAAAGTTTGGGCGGAATAATTTAGTTTTTCACGTATTTGAGAGACTTTACAATAATATTTGAGATGATTTTCGAGGTCGAAAAATTTCACCAAAAAGTAAAGGGGTTAACCCATGGTTTTTGACGATTTTCCGACCAATTTACAACTTTCAAAATAAGCCCGAAATATGAAAGTTTGGGCCGAATAATATAGTTTTTCACGTATTTAAGGGACTTTAGAGTAATATTTGAGATGATTTTCGAGGTCTAAATTTTTGACCAAAAAGTAAAGGGGTTAACCCATGGTTTTTGACGATTTTCATACCAATTTTCAACTTTCGAAATAAGCTCGAAATATGAAAGTTTTGGGCGGAATAATTTAGTTTTTCACGCATTTAAGGGACTTCAGAGTAATATTTGAGATGATTTTCGAGGTCTAAATTTTTGACCAAAAAGTAAAGGGGTTAACCCATGGTTTTTGACGATTTTCCGACCAATTTAGAACTTTCGAAATAATCCCGTAATATGAAAGTTTGGGCCGAATAATATAGTTTTTTGTGTATATAAGGGACTTCAGAGAAATATTTGAGATGATTTTCGAGGTCTAAATTTTTGACCAAAAAGTAAAGGGGTTAACCCATGGTTTTTGACGATTTTCCTACCAATTTTCAAATTTCGAAATAAGCCCGAAATATGAAAGTTTTGGTCGGAATAATTTAGTTTTTCACGTATTTGAGAGACTTTACAATAATATTTGAGATGATTTTCGAGGTCGAAAAATTTCACCAAAAAGTAAAGGGGTTAACCCATGGTTTTTGACAATTTTCCGACCAATTTACAACTTTCGAAATAAGCTCGAAATATGAAAGTTTGGGCTGAATTATTTAGTTTTTCACGTATTTGAGGGACTTTACAATAATATTTGAGATGATTTTCGAGGTCGAAAAATTTCACCAAAAAGTAAAGGGGTTAACCCATGGTTTTTGACAATTTTCCGACCAATTTACAACTTTCGAAATAAGCTCGAAATATGAAAGTTTGGGCTGAATTATTTAGTTTTTCACGTATTTGAGGGACTTTACAATAATATTTGAGATGATTTTCGAGGTCGAAAAATTTCACCAAAAAGTAAAGGGGTTAACCCATGGTTTTTGACGATTTTCCGACCAATTTACAACTTTCGAAATAAGCTCGAAATATGAAAGTTTGGGCTGAATTATTTAGTTTTTCACGTATTTGAGGGACTTTACAATAATATTTGAGATGATTTTCGAGGTCGAAAAATTTCACCAAAAAGTAAAGGGGTTAACCCATGGTTTTTGACGATTTTCATACCAATTTACAACTTTCGAAATAAGGTCGAAATATGAAAGTTTGGGCGGAATAATTTAGTTTTTCACGCATTTAAGGGACTTCAGAGTAATATTTGAGATGATTTTCGAGGTCTAAATTTTTGACCAAAAAGTAAAGGGGTTAACCCATGGTTTTTGACGATTTTCCGACCAATTTAGAACTTTTCGAAATAATCCCGTAATATGAAAGTTTGGGCCGAATAATATAGATTTTTGTGTATTTAAGGGACTTCAGAGAAATATTTGAGATGATTTTCGAGGTCTAAATTTTTGACCAAAAAGTAAAGGGGTTAACCCATGGTTTTTGACGATTTTCCTACCAATTTTCAACTTTCGAAATAAGCCCGAAATATGAAATTTTTGGGCGGAATAATTTAGTTTTTCACGTATTTGAGAGACTTTACAATAATATTTGAGATGATTTTCGAGGTCGAAAAATTTCACCAAAAAGTAAAGGGGTTAACCCATGGTTTTTGACAATTTTCCGACCAATTTACAACTTTCGAAATAAGGTCGAAATATGAAAGTTTGGGCTGAATTATTTAGTTTTTCACGTATTTGAGGGACTTTACAATAATATTTGAGATGATTTTCGAGGTCGAAAAATTTCACCAAAAAGTAAAGGGGTTAACCCATGGTTTTTGACGATTTTCCGACCAATTTACAACTTTCGAAATAAGCTCGAAATATGAAAGTTTGGGCTGAATTATTTAGTTTTTCACGTATTTGAGGGACTTTACAATAATATTTGAGATGATTTTCGAGGTCGAAAAATTTCACCAAAAAGTAAAGGGGTTAACCCATGGTTTTTGACAATTTTCCGACCAATTTACAACTTTCGAAATAAGCTCGAAATATGAAAGTTTGGGCTGAATTATTTAGTTTTTCACGTATTTGAGACACTTTACAATAATATTTGAGATGATTTTCGAGGTCGAAAAATTTCACCAAAAAGTAAAGGGGTTAACCCATGGTTTTTGACGATTTTCCGACCAATTTTCAACTTTCGAAATAATCACGTAATATGAAAGTTTGGGCCGAATAATATAGTTTTTCACGTATTTAAGGGACTTCAGAGTAATATTTGAGATGATTTTCGAGGTCTAAATTTTTGACCAAAAAGTAAAGGGGTTAACCCATGGTTTTTGACGATTTTCCGACCAATTTACAACTTTCGAAATAAACTCGAAATATGAAAGTTTGGGCGGAATAATTTAGTTTTTCACGTATTTGAGAGACTTTACAATAATATTTGAGATGATTTTCGAGGTCGAAAAATTTCACCAAAAAGTAAAGGGGTTAACCCATGGTTTTTGACAATTTTCCGACCAATTTACAACTTTCGAAATAAGCTCGAAATATGAAAGTTTGGGCGGAATAATTTAGTTTTTCACGTATTTGAGAGACTTTACAATAATATTTGAGATGATTTTCGAGGTCGAAAAATTTCACCAAAAAGTAAAGGGGTTAACCCATGGTTTTTGACGATTTTCATACCAATTTACAACTTTCGAAATAAGCTCGAAATATGAAAGTTTGGGCGGAATAATTTAGTTTTTCACGTATTTGAGAGACTTTACAATAATATTTGAGATGATTTTCGAGGTCGAAAAATTTCACCAAAAAGTAAAGGGGTTAACCCATGGTTTTTGACGATTTTCCGACCAATTTACAACTTTCAAAATAAGCCCGAAATATGAAAGTTTGGGCCGAATAATATAGTTTTTCACGTATTTAAGGGACTTTAGAGTAATATTTGAGATGATTTTCGAGGTCTAAATTTTTGACCAAAAAGTAAAGGGGTTAACCCATGGTTTTTGACGATTTTCCTACCAATTTTCAACTTTCGAAATAAGCCCGAAATATGAAAGTTTTGGGCGGAATAATTTAGTTTTTCACGTATTTGAGAGACTTTACAATAATATTTGAGATGATTTTCGAGGTCGAAAAATTTCACCAAAAAGTAAAGGGGTTAACCCATGGTTTTTGACGATTTTCCGACCAATTTACAACTTTCAAAATAAGCTCGAAATATGAAAGTTTGGGCTGAATTATTTAGTTTTTCACGTATTTGAGGGACTTTACAATAATATTTGAGATGATTTTCGAGGTCGAAAAATTTCACCAAAAAGTAAAGGGGTTAACCCATGGTTTTTGACGATTTTCCGACCAATTTACAACTTTCGAAATAAGTTCGAAATATGAAAGTTTGGGCTGAATTATTTAGTTTTTCACGTATTTGAGGGACTTTACAATAATATTTGAGATGATTTTCGAGGTCGAAAAATTTCACCAAAAAGTAAAGGGGTTAACCCATGGTTTTTGACGATTTTCCGACCAATTTACAACTTTCGAAATAAGCTCGAAATATGAAAGTTTGGGCGGAATAATTTAGTTTTTCACGTATTTGAGAGACTTTACAATAATATTTGAGATGATTTTCGAGGTCGAAAAATTTCACCAAAAAGTAAAGGGGTTAACCCATGGTTTTTGACAATTTTCCGACCAATTTACAACTTTCGAAATAAGCTCGAAATATGAAAGTTTGGGCGGAATAATTTAGTTTTTCACGTATTTGAGAGACTTTACAATAATATTTGAGATGATTTTCGAGGTCGAAAAATTTCACCAAAAAGTAAAGGGGTTAACCCATGGTTTTTGACGATTTTCATACCAATTTACAACTTTCGAAATAAGCTCGAAATATGAAAGTTTGGGCGGAATAATTTAGTTTTTCACGTATTTGAGAGACTTTACAATAATATTTGAGATGATTTTCGAGGTCGAAAAATTTCACCAAAAAGTAAAGGGGTTAACCCATGGTTTTTGACGATTTTCCGACCAATTTACAACTTTCAAAATAAGCCCGAAATATGAAAACTTTCGAAATAATCCCGTAATATGAAAGTTTGGGCCGAATAATATAGTTTTTTGTGTATATAAGGGACTTCAGAGAAATATTTGAGATGATTTTCGAGGTCTAAATTTTTGACCAAAAAGTAAAGGGGTTAACCCATGGTTTTTGACGATTTTCCGACCAATTTTCAAATTTCGAAATAAGCCCGAAATATGAAAGTTTTGGGCGGAATAATTTAGTTTTTCACGTATTTGAGAGACTTTACAATAATATTTGAGATGATTTTCGAGGTCGAAAAATTTCACCAAAAAGTAAAGGGGTTAACCCATGGTTTTTGACAATTTTCCGACCAATTTACAACTTTCGAAATAAGCTCGAAATATGAAAGTTTGGGCTGAATTATTTAGTTTTTCACGTATTTGAGGGACTTTACAATAATATTTGAGATGATTTTCGAGGTCGAAAAATTTCACCAAAAAGTAAAGGGGTTAACCCATGGTTTTTGACAATTTTCCGACCAATTTACAACTTTCGAAATAAGCTCGAAATATGAAAGTTTGGGCTGAATTATTTAGTTTTTCACGTATTTGAGGGACTTTACAATAATATTTGAGATGATTTTCGAGGTCGAAAAATTTCACCAAAAAGTAAAGGGGTTAACCCATGGTTTTTGACGATTTTCCGACCAATTTACAACTTTCGAAATAAGCTCGAAATATGAAAGTTTGGGCTGAATTATTTAGTTTTTCACGTATTTGAGGGACTTTACAATAATATTTGAGATGATTTTCGAGGTCGAAAAATTTCACCAAAAAGTAAAGGGGTTAACCCATGGTTTTTGACGATTTTCATACCAATTTACAACTTTCGAAATAAGGTCGAAATATGAAAGTTTGGGCGGAATAATTTAGTTTTTCACGCATTTAAGGGACTTCAGAGTAATATTTGAGATGATTTTCGAGGTCTAAATTTTTGACCAAAAAGTAAAGGGGTTAACCCATGGTTTTTGACGATTTTCCGACCAATTTAGAACTTTCGAAATAATCCCGTAATATGAAAGTTTGGGCCGAATAATATAGATTTTTGTGTATTTAAGGGACTTCAGAGAAATATTTGAGATGATTTTCGAGGTCTAAATTTTTGACCAAAAAGTAAAGGGGTTAACCCATGGTTTTTGACGATTTTCCTACCAATTTTCAACTTTCGAAATAAGCCCGAAATATGAAAGTTTTGGGCGGAATAATTTAGTTTTTCACGTATTTGAGAGACTTTACAATAATATTTGAGATGATTTTCGAGGTCGAAAAATTTCACCAAAAAGTAAAGGGGTTAACCCATGGTTTTTGACAATTTTCCGACCAATTTACAACTTTCGAAATAAGCTCGAAATATGAAAGTTTGGGCTGAATTATTTAGTTTTTCACGTATTTGAGGGACTTTACAATAATATTTGAGATGATTTTCGAGGTCGAAAAATTTCACCAAAAAGTAAAGGGGTTAACCCATGGTTTTTGACGATTTTCCGACCAATTTACAACTTTCGAAATAAGCTCGAAATATGAAAGTTTGGGCTGAATTATTTAGTTTTTCACGTATTTGAGGGACTTTACAATAATATTTGAGATGATTTTCGAGGTCGAAAAATTTCACCAAAAAGTAAAGGGGTTAACCCATGGTTTTTGACAATTTTCCGACCAATTTACAACTTTCGAAATAAGCTCGAAATATGAAAGTTTGGGCTGAATTATTTAGTTTTTCACGTATTTGAGGGACTTTACAATAATATTTGAGATGATTTTCGAGGTCGAAAAATTTCACCAAAAAGTAAAGGGGTTAACCCATGGTTTTTGACGATTTTCCGACCAATTTACAACTTTCGAAATAAGCTCGAAATATGAAAGTTTGGGCTGAATTATTTAGTTTTTCACGTATTTGAGGGACTTTACAATAATATTTGAGATGATTTTCGAGGTCGAAAAATTTCACCAAAAAGTAAAGGGGTTAACCCATGGTTTTTGACGATTTTCATACCAATTTACAACTTTCGAAATAAGGTCGAAATATGAAAGTTTGGGCGGAATAATTTAGTTTTTCACGCATTTAAGGGACTTCAGAGTAATATTTGAGATGATTTTCGAGGTCTAAATTTTTGACCAAAAAGTAAAGGGGTTAACCCATGGTTTTTGACGATTTTCCGACCAATTTAGAACTTTCGAAATAATCCCGTAATATGAAAGTTTGGGCCGAATAATATAGATTTTTGTGTATTTAAGGGACTTCAGAGAAATATTTGAGATGATTTTCGAGGTCTAAATTTTTGACCAAAAAGTAAAGGGGTTAACCCATGGTTTTTGACGATTTTCCTACCAATTTTCAACTTTCGAAATAAGCCCGAAATATGAAAGTTTTGGGCGGAATAATTTAGTTTTTCACGTATTTGAGAGACTTTACAATAATATTTGAGATGATTTTCGAGGTCGAAAAATTTCACCAAAAAGTAAAGGGGTTAACCCATGGTTTTTGACAATTTTCCGACCAATTTACAACTTTCGAAATAAGGTCGAAATATGAAAGTTTGGGCTGAATTATTTAGTTTTTCACGTATTTGAGGGACTTTACAATAATATTTGAGATGATTTTCGAGGTCGAAAAATTTCACCAAAAAGTAAAGGGGTTAACCCATGGTTTTTGACGATTTTCCGACCAATTTACAACTTTCGAAATAAGCTCGAAATATGAAAGTTTGGGCTGAATTATTTAGTTTTTCACGTATTTGAGGGACTTTACAATAATATTTGAGATGATTTTCGAGGTCGAAAAATTTCACCAAAAAGTAAAGGGGTTAACCCATGGTTTTTGACAATTTTCCGACCAATTTACAACTTTCGAAATAAGCCCGAAATATGAAAGTTTGGGCCGAATAATATAGTTTTTCACGTATTTAAGGGACTTCAGAGTAATATTTGAGATGATTTTCGAGGTCTAAATTTTTGACCAAAAAGTAAAGGGGTTAACCCATGGTTTTTGACGATTTTCCGACCAATTTTCAACTTTCGAAATAATCACGTAATATGAAAGTTTGGGCCGAATAATATAGTTTTTCACGTATTTAAGGGACTTCAGAGTAATATTTGAGATGATTTTCGAGGTCTAAATTTTTGACCAAAAAGTAAAGGGGTTAACCCATGGTTTTTGACGATTTTCCGACCAATTTACAACTTTCGAAATAAACTCGAAATATGAAAGTTTGGGCGGAATAATTTAGTTTTTCACGTATTTGAGAGACTTTACAATAATATTTGAGATGATTTTCGAGGTCGAAAAATTTCACCAAAAAGTAAAGGGGTTAACCCATGGTTTTTGACAATTTTCCGACCAATTTACAACTTTCGAAATAAGCTCGAAATATGAAAGTTTGGGCGGAATAATTTAGTTTTTCACGTATTTGAGAGACTTTACAATAATATTTGAGATGATTTTCGAGGTCGAAAAATTTCACCAAAAAGTAAAGGGGTTAACCCATGGTTTTTGACGATTTTCATACCAATTTACAACTTTCGAAATAAGCTCGAAATATGAAAGTTTGGGCGGAATAATTTAGTTTTTCACGTATTTGAGAGACTTTACAATAATATTTGAGATGATTTTCGAGGTCGAAAAATTTCACCAAAAAGTAAAGGGGTTAACCCATGGTTTTTGACGATTTTCCGACCAATTTACAACTTTCAAAATAAGCCCGAAATATGAAAGTTTGGGCCGAATAATATAGTTTTTCACGTATTTAAGGGACTTTAGAGTAATATTTGAGATGATTTTCGAGGTCTAAATTTTTGACCAAAAAGTAAAGGGGTTAACCCATGGTTTTTGACGATTTTCATTACAATTTTCAACTTTCGAAATAAGCTCGAAATATGAAAGTTTTGGGCGGAATAATTTAGTTTTTCACGCATTTAAGGGACTTCAGAGTAATATTTGAGATGATTTTCGAGGTCTAAATTTTTGACCAAAAAGTAAAGGGGTTAACCCATGGTTTTTGACGATTTTCCGACCAATTTAGAACTTTCGAAATAATCCCGTAATATGAAAGTTTGGGCCGAATAATATAGTTTTTTGTGCATATAAGGGACTTCAGAGAAATATTTGAGATGATTTTCGAGGTCTAAATTTTTGACCAAAAAGTAAAGGGGTTAACCCATGGTTTTTGACGATTTTACTACCAATTTTCAAATTTCGAAATAAGCCCGAAATATGAAAGTTTTGGGCGGAATAATTTAGTTTTTCACGTATTTGAGAGACTTTACAATAATATTTGAGATGATTTTCGAGGTCGAAAAATTTCACCAAAAAATAAAGGGGTTAACCCATGGTTTTTGGCAATTTTCCGACCAATTTACAACTTTCGAAATAAGCTCGAAATATGAAAGTTTGGGCTGAATTATTTAGTTTTTCACGTATTTGAGGGACTTTACAATAATATTTGAGATGATTTTCGAGGTCGAAAAATTTCACCAAAAAGTAAAGGGGTTAACCCATGGTTTTTGACGATTTTCCGACCAATTTACAACTTTCGAAATAATCCCGTAATATGAAAGTTTGGGCCGAATAATATAGTTTTTCACGTATTTAAGGGACTTCAGAGTAATATTTGAGATGATTTTCGAGGTCTAAATTTTTGACCAAAAAGTAAAGGGGTTAACCCACGGTTTTTGACGATTTTCCGACCAATTTACAACTTTCGAAATAAGGTCGAAATATGAAAGTTTGGGCGGAATAATTTAGTTTTTCACGTATTTGAGAGACTTTACAATAATATTTGAGATGATTTTCGAGGTCGAAAAATTTCACCAAAAAGTAAAGGGGTTAACCCATGGTTTTTGACAATTTTCCGACCAATTTACAACTTTCGAAATAAGCTCGAAATATGAAAGTTTGGGCTGAATTATTTAGTTTTTCACGTATTTGAGGGACTTTACAATAATATTTGAGATGATTTTCGAGGTCGAAAAATTTCACCAAAAAGTAAAGGGGTTAACCCATGGTTTTTGACGATTTTTCGACCAATTTTCAACTTTCGAAATAATCCCGTAATATGAAAGTTTGGGCCGAATAATATAGTTTTTCACGTATTTAAGGGACTTCAGAGTAATATTTGAGATGATTTTCGAGGTCTAAATTTTTGACCAAAAAGTAAAGGGGTTAACCCATGGTTTTTGACGATTTTCCGACCAATTTACAACTTTCGAAATAAACTCGAAATATGAAAGTTTGGGGGGAATAATTTAGTTTTTCACGTATTTGAGAGACTTTACAATAATATTTGAGATGATTTTCGAGGTCGAAAAATTTCACCAAAAAGTAAAGGGGTTAACCCATGGTTTTTGACAATTTTCCGACCAATTTACAACTTTCGAAATAAGCTCGAAATATGAAAGTTTGGGCTGAATTATTTAGTTTTTCACGTATTTGAGGGACTTTACAATAATATTTGAGATGATTTTATAGGTCGAAAAATTTCACCAAAAAGTAAAGATGTTAACCCATGGTTTTTGACGATTTTCCGACCAATTTACAACTTTCGAAATAAGCTCGAAATATGAAAGTTTGGGCTGAATTATTTAGTTTTTCACGTATTTGAGGGACTTTACAATAATATTTGAGATGATTTTCGAGGTCGAAAAATTTCACCAAAAAGTAAAGGGGTTAACCCATGGTTTTTGACAATTTTCCGACCAATTTACAACTTTCGAAATAAGCTCGAAATATGAAAGTTTGGGCGGAATAATTTAGTTTTTCACGTATTTGAGAGACTTTACAATAATATTTGAGATGATTTTCGAGGTCGAAAAATTTCACCAAAAAGTAAAGATGTTAACCCATGGTTTTTGACGATTTTCCGACCAATTTACAACTTTCGAAATAAGCTCGAAATATGAAAGTTTGGGCTGAATTATTTAGTTTTTCACGTATTTGAGGGACTTTACAATAATATTTGAGATGATTTTCGAGGTCGAAAAATTTCACCAAAAAGTAAAGGGGTTAACCCATGGTTTTTGACGATTTTCCGACCAATTTACAACTTTCAAAATAAGCCCGAAATATGAAAGTTTTGGGCCGAATAATATAGTTTTTCACGTATTTAAGGGACTTTAGAGTAATATTTGAGATGATTTTCGAGGTCTAAATTTTTGACAAAAAAGTAAAGGGGTTAACCCATGGTTTTTGACGATTTTCATACCAATTTTCAACTTTCGAAATAAGCTCGAAATATGAAAGTTTTGGGAAGGAATAATTTAGTTTTTCACGCATTTAAGGGACTTCAGAGTAATATTTGAGATGATTTTCGAGGTCTAAATTTTTGACCAAAAAGTAAAGGGGTTAACCCATGGTTTTTGACGATTTTCCGACCAATTTAGAACTTTCGAAATAATCCCGTAATATGAAAGTTTGGGCCGAATAATATAGTTTTTTGTGTATTTAAGGGACTTCAGAGAAATATTTGAGATGATTTTCCAGGTCTAAATTTTTGACCAAAAAGTAAAGGGGTTAACCCATGGTTTTTGACGATTTTCCTACCAATTTTCAAATTTCGAAATAAGCCCGAAATATGAAAGTTTTGGGCGGAATAATTTAGTTTTTCACGTATTTGAGAGACTTTACAATAATATTTGAGATGATTTTCGAGGTCGAAAAATTTCACCAAAAAGTAAAGGGGTTAACCCATGGTTTTTGACAATTTTCCGACCAATTTACAACTTTCGAAATAAGGTCGAAATATGAAAGTTTGGGCTGAATTATTTAGTTTTTCACGTATTTGAGGGACTTTACAATAATATTTGAGATGATTTTCGAGGTCGAAAAATTTCACCAAAAAGTAAAGGGGTTAACCCATGGTTTTTGACGATTTTCCGACCAATTTACAACTTTCGAAATAAGGTCGAAATATGAAAGTTTGGGCGGAATAATTTAGTTTTTCACGTATTTGAGAGACTTTACAATAATATTTTTGATGATTTTCGAGGTCGAAAAATTTCACCAAAAAGTAAAGGGGTTAACCCATGATTTTTGACGATTTTCCGACCAATTTACAACTTTCAAAATAAGCCCGAAATATGAAAGTTTGGGCCGAATAATATAGTTTTTCACGTATTTAAGGGACTTCAGAGTAATATTTGAGATGATTTTCGAGGTCTAAATTTTTTACCAAAAAGTAAAGGGGTTAACCCATGGTTTTTGACGATTTTCCTACCAATTTACAACTTTCGAAATAATCCCGTAATATGAAAGTTTGGCCGAATAATATAGTTTTTCACATATTTAAGGGACTTCAGAGTAATATTTGAGATGATTTTCGAGCTCTAAATTTTTGACCAAAAAGTAAAGGGGTTAACCCATGATTTTTGACGATTTTCCGACCAATTTACAACTTTCAAAATAAGCCCGAAATATGAAAGTTTGGGCGGAATAATATAGTTTTTCACGTATTTAAGGGACTTCAGAGTAATATTTGAGATGATTTTCGAGGTCTAAATTTTTGACCAAAAAGTAAAGGGGTTAACCCATGGTTTTTGACGATTTTCATACCAATTTTCAACTTTCGAAATAAGCTGAAAATATGAAAGTTTTGGGCGGAATAATTTAGTTTTTCACGCATTTAAGGGACTTCAGAGTAATATTTGAGATGATTTTCGAGGTCTAAATTTTTGACCAAAAAGTAAAGGGGTTAACCCATGGTTTTTGACGATTTTCCGACCAATTTACAACTTTCGAAATAATCCCGTAATATGAAAGTTTGGGCCGAATAATATAGTTTTTCGTGTATTTAAGGGACTTCAGAGAAATATTTGAGATGATTTTCCAGGTCTAAATTTTTGACCAAAAAGTAAAGGGGTTAACCCATGGTTTTTGACGATTTTCCTACCAATTTTCAACTTTCGAAATAAGCCCGAAATATGAAAGTTTTGGGCGGAATAATTTAGTTTTTCACGTATTTGAGAGACTTTACAATAATATTTGAGATGATTTTCGAGGTCGAAAAATTTCACCAAAAAGTAAAGGGGTTAACCCATGGTTTTTGACGATTTTCCGACCAATTTATAACTTTCGAAATAATCCCGTAATATGAAAGTTTGGGCCGAATAATATAGTTTTACACGTATTTAAGGGACTTCAGAGTAATATTTGAGATGATTTTCGAGGTCTAAATTTTTGACGAAAACGTAAAGGGGTTAACCCATGGTTTTTGACGATTTTCCTACCAATTTACAACTTTCGAAATAATCCCGTAATATGAAAGTTTGGCCGAATAATATAGTTTTTCACATATTTAAGGGACTTCAGAGTAATATTTGAGATGATTTTCGAGCTCTAAATTTTTGACCAAAAAGTAAAGGGGTTAACCCATGGTTTTTGACGATTTTCCTACCAATTTTCAACTTTCGAAATAAGCCCGAAATATGAAAGTTTTGGGCGGAATAATTTAGTTTTTCACGCATTTAAGGGACTTCAGAGTAATATTTGAGATGATTTTCGAGGTCTAAATTTTTGACCAAAAAGTAAAGGGGTTAACCCATGGTTTTTGACGATTTTCCGACCAATTTACAACTTTCGAAATAATCCCGTAATATGAAAGTTTGGGCCGAATAATATAGTTTTTTGTGTATTTAAGGGACTTCAGAGAAATATTTGAGATGATTTTCCATGTCTAAATTTTTGACCAAAAAGTAAACGGGTTAACCCATGGTTTTTGACGATTTTCCTACCAATTTTCAACTTTCGAAATAAGCCCGAAATATGAAAGTTTTGGGCGGAATAATTTAGTTTTTCACGTATTTGAGAGACTTTACAATAATATTTGAGATGATTTTCGAGGTCGAAAAATTTCACCAAAAAGTAAAGGGGTTAACCCATGGTTTTTGACAATTTTCCGACCAATTTACAACTTTCGAAATAAGCTCGAAATATGAAAGTTTGGGCTGAATTATTTAGTTTTTCACGTATTTGAGGGACTTTACAATAATATTTGAGATGATTTTCGAGGTCGAAAAATTTCACCAAAAAGTAAAGGGGTTAACCCATGGTTTTTGACAATTTTCCGACCAATTTACAACTTTCGAAATAAGCTCGAAATATGAAAGTTTGGGCTGAATAATTTAGTTTTTCACGTATTTGAGGGACTTTACAATAATATTTGAGATGATTTTCGAGGTCGAAAAATTTCACCAAAAAGTAAAGGGGTTAACCCATGGTTTTTGACGATTTTCCGACCAATTTACAACTTTCGAAATAATCCCGTAATATGAAAGTTTGGGCGGAATAATATAGTTTTTCACGTATTTAAGGGACTTCAGAGTAATATTTGAGATGATTTTCGAGGTCTAAATTTTTGACCAAAAAGTAAAGGGGTTAACCCACGGTTTTTGACGATTTTCCGACCAATTTACAACTTTCGAAATAAGGTCGAAATATGAAAGTTTGGGCGGAATAATTTAGTTTTTCACGTATTTGAGAGACTTTACAATAATATTTGAGATGATTTTCGAGGTCGAAAAATTTCACCAAAAAGTAAAGGGGTTAACCCATGATTTTTGACGATTTTTCGACCAATTTTCAACTTTCAAAATAAGCCCGAAATATGAAAGTTTGGGCGGAATAATATAGTTTTTCACGTATTTAAGGGACTTCAGAGTAATATTTGAGATGATTTTCGAGGTCTAAATTTTTGACCAAAAAGTAAAGGGGTTAACCCATGGTTTTTGACGATTTTCCTACCAATTTTCAACTTTCGAAATAAGCCCGAAATATGAAAGTTTTGGGCGGAATAATTTAGTTTTTCACGCATTTAAGGGACTTCAGAGTAATATTTGAGATGATTTTCGAGGTCTAAATTTTTGACCAAAAAGTAAAGGGGTTAACCCATGGTTTTTGACGATTTTCCGACCAATTTACAACTTTCGAAATAATCCCGTAATATGAAAGTTTGGGCCGAATAATATAGTTTTTCGTGTATTTAAGGGACTTCAGAGAAATATTTGAGATGATTTTCGAGGTCTAAATTTTTGACCAAAAAGTAAAGGGGTTAACCCATGGTTTTTGACGATTTTCCTACCAATATTCAACTTTCGAAATAAGCCCGAAATATGAAAGTTTTGGGCGGAATAATTTAGTTTTTCACGAATTTGAGAGACTTTACAATAATATTTGAGATGATTTTCGAGGTCGAAAAATTTCACCAAAAAGTAAAGGGGTTAACCCATGGTTTTTGACAATTTTCCGACCAATTTACAACTTTCGAAATAAGCTCGAAATATGAATGTTTGGGCGGAATAATTTAGTTTTTCATGTATTTGAGAGACTTTACAATAATATTTGAGATGATTTTCGAGGTCGAAAAATTTCACCAAAAAGTAAAGAGGTTAACCCATGGTTTTTGACAATTTTCCGACCAATTTACAACTTTCGAAATAAACTCGAAATATGAAAGTTTGGGCGGAATAATTTAGTTTTTCACGTATTTGAGGGACTTTACAATAATATTTGAGATGATTTTCGAGGTCGAAAAATTTCACCAAAAAGTAAAAGGGTTAACCCATGGTTTTTGACGATTTTCCGACCAATTTTCAACTTTCGAAATAATCCCGTAATATGAAAGTTTGGGCGGAATAATATAGTTTTTCACGTATTTAAGGGACTTCAGAGTAATATTTGAGATGATTTTCGAGGTCTAAATTTTTGACCAAAAAGTAAAGGGGTTAACCCATGGTTTTCGACGATTTTCCGACCAATTTACAACTTTCGAAATAAGGTCGAAATATGAAAGTTTGGGCGGAATAATTTAGTTTTTCACGTATTTGAGAGACTTTACAATAATATTTGAGATGATTTTCGAGGTCGAAAAATTTCACCAAAAAGTAAAGGGGTTAACCCATGGTTTTTGACAATTTATCGACCAATTTACAACTTTCGAAATAAGGTCGAAATATGAAAGTTTGGGCGGAATAATTTAGTTTTTCACGTATTTGAGAGACTTTACAATTATATTTGAGATGATTTTCGAGGTCGAAAAATTTCACCAAAAAGTAAAGGGGTTAACCCATGGTTTTTGACAATTTTCCGACCAATTTACAACTTTCGAAATAAGCTCGAAATATGAAAGTTTGGGGGGAATAATTTAGTTTTTCACGTATTTGAGAGACTTTACAATAATATTTGAGATGATTTTCGAGGTCGAAAAATTTCACCAAAAAGTAAAGGGGTTAACCCATGGTTTTTGACAATTTTCCGACCAATTTACAACTTTCGAAATAAGCTCGAAATATGAAAGTTTGGGCTGAATTATTTAGTTTTTCTCGTATTTGAGGGACTTTACAATAATATTTGAGATGATTTTCGAGGTCGAAAAATTTCACCAAAAAGTAAAGGGGTTAACCCATGGTTTTTGACGATTTTCCGACCAATTTACAACTTTCGAAATAAGCTCGAAATATGAAAGTTTGGGCTGAATTATTTAGTTTTTCACGTATTTGAGGGACTTTACAATAATATTTGAGATGATTTTCGAGGTCGAAAAATTTCACCAAAAAGTAAAGGGGTTAACCCATGGTTTTTGACGATTTTCCGACCAATTTACAACTTTCGAAATAATCCCGTAATATGAAAGTTTGGGCCGAATAATATAGTTTTTCACGTATTTAAGGGACTTCAGAGTAATATTTGAGATGATTTTCGAGGTCTAAATTTTTGACAAAAACGTAAAGGGGTTAACCCATGGTTTTTCACGATTTTCCTACCAATTTACAACTTTCGAAATAATCCCGTAATATGAAAGTTTGGGCCGAATAATATAGTTTTTCACGTATTTAAGGGACTTCAGAGTAATATTTGAGATGATTTTCGAGGTCTAAATTTTTGACCAAAAAGTAAAGGGGTTAACCCATGGTTTTTGACGATTTTCCTACCAATTTTCAACTTTCGAAATAAGGTCGAAATATGAAAGTTTTTGGCGGAATAATTTAGTTTTTCACGTATTTGAGAGACTTTACAATAATATTTGAGATGATTTTCGAGGTCGAAAAATTTCACCAAAAAGTAAAGGGGTTAACCTATGATTTTTGACGATTTTCCGACCAATTTACAACTTTCGAAATAAGGTCGAAATATGAAAGTTTGGGCCGAATAATATAGTTTTTCACGTATTTAAGGGACTTCAGAGTAATATTTGAGATGATTTTCGAGGTCTAAATTTTTGACCAAAAAGTAAAGGGGTTAACCCATGGTTTTTGACGATTTTCCGACCAATTTACAACTTTCGAAATAAGGTCGAAATATGAAAGTTTGGGGGGAATAATTTAGTTTTTCACGTATTTGAGAGACTTTACAATAATATTTGAGATGATTTTCGAGGTCGAAAAATTTCACCAAAAACGTAAAGGGGTTAACCCATGGTTTTTGACAATCTTCCGACCAATTTACAACTTTCGAAATAAGGTCGAAATATGAAAGTTTGGGCGGAATAATTTAGTTTTTCACGTATTTGAGAGACTTTACAATAATATTTGAGATGATTTTCGAGGTCGAAAAATTTCACCAAAAAGTAAAGGGGTTAACCCATGGTTTTTGACAATTTTCCGACCAATTTACAACTTTCGAAATAAGGTCGAAATATGAAAGTTTGGGCGGAATAATTTAGTTTTTCACGTATTTGAGAGACTTTACAATAATATTTGAGATGATTTTCGAGGTCGAAAAATTTCACCAAAAAGTAAAGGGGTTAACCTATGATTTTTGACGATTTTCCGACCAATTTACAACTTTCGAAATAAGCCCGAAATATGAAAGTTTGGGCCGAATAATATAGTTTTTCACGTATTTAAGGGACTTCAGAGTAATATTTGAGATGATTTTCGAGGTCTAAATTTTTGACCAAAAAGTAAAGGGGTTAACCCATGGTTTTTGACGATTTTCCGACCAATTTACAACTTTCGAAATAAGGTCGAAATATGAAAGTTTGGGCGGAATAATTTAGTTTTTCACGTATTTGAGAGACTTTACAATAATATTTGAGATGATTTTCGAGGTCGAAAAATTTCACCAAAAACGTAAAGGGGTTAACCCATGGTTTTTGACAATTTTCCGACCAATTTACAACTTTCGAAATAAGGTCGAAATATGAAAGTTTGGGCGGAATAATTTAGTTTTTCACGTATTTGAGAGACTTTACAATAATATTTGAGATGATTTTCGAGGTCGAAAAATTTTACCAAAAAGTAAAGGGGTTAACCCATGGTTTTTGACAATTTATCGACCAATTTACAACTTTCGAAATAAGGTCGAAATATGAAAGTTTGGGCGGAATAATTTAGTTTTTCACGTATTTGAGAGACTTTACAATAATATTTGAGATGATTTTCGAGGTCGAAAAATTTCACCAAAAAGTAAAGGGGTTAACCCATGGTTTTTGACAATTTTCCGACCAATTTACAACTTTCGAAATAAGGTCGAAATATGAAAGTTTGGGGGGAATAATTTAGTTTTTCACGTATTTGAGAGACTTTACAATTATATTTGAGATGATTTTCGAGGTCGAAAAATTTCACCAAAAAGTAAAGGGGTTAACCCATGGTTTTTGACAATTTTCCGACCAATTTACAACTTTCGAAATAAGCTCGAAATATGAAAGTTTGGGCTGAATTATTTAGTTTTTCTCGTATTTGAGGGACTTTACAATAATATTTGAGATGATTTTCGAGGTCGAAAAATTTCACCAAAAAGTAAAGGGGTTAACCCATGGTTTTTGACAATTTTCCGACCAATTTACAACTTTCGAAATAAGCTCGAAATATGAAAGTTTGGGCTGAATTATTTAGTTTTTCACGTATTTGAGGGACTTTACAATAATATTTGAGATGATTTTCGAGGTCGAAAAATTTCACCAAAAAGTAAAGGGGTTAACCCATGGTTTTTGACGATTTTCCGACCAATTTACAACTTTCGAAATAATCCCGTAATATGAAAGTTTGGGCCGAATAATATAGTTTTTCACGTATTTAAGGGACTTCAGAGTAATATTTGAGATGATTTTCGAGGTCTAAATTTTTGACAAAAACGTAAAGGGGTTAACCCATGGTTTTTCACGATTTTCCTACCAATTTACAACTTTCGAAATAATCCCGTAATATGAAAGTTTGGGCCGAATAATATAGTTTTTCACGTATTTAAGGGACTTCAGAGTAATATTTGAGATGATTTTCGAGGTCTAAATTTTTGACCAAAAAGTAAAGGGGTTAACCCATGGTTTTTGACGATTTTCCTACCAATTTTCAACTTTCGAAATAAGGTCGAAATATGAAAGTTTTGGGCGGAATAATTTAGTTTTTCACGTATTTGAGAGACTTTACAATAATATTTGAGATGATTTTCGAGGTCGAAAAATTTCACCAAAAAGTAAAGGGGTTAACCTATGATTTTTGACGATTTTCCGACCAATTTACAACTTTCGAAATAAGCCCGAAATATGAAAGTTTGGGCCGAATAATATAGTTTTTCACGTATTTAAGGGACTTCAGAGTAATATTTGAGATGATTTTCGAGGTCTAAATTTTTGACCAAAAAGTAAAGGGGTTAACCCATGGTTTTTGACAATTTTCCGACCAATTTACAACTTTCGAAATAAGGTCGAAATATGAAAGTTTGGGGGGAATAATTTAGTTTTTCACGTATTTGAGAGACTTTACAATAATATTTGAGATGATTTTCGAGGTCGAAAAATTTCACCAAAAAGTAAAGGGGTTAACCCATGGTTTTTGACAATTTTCCGACCAATTTACAACTTTCGAAATAAGCTCGAAATATGAAAGTTTGGGCTGAATTATTTAGTTTTTCACGTATTTGAGGGACTTTACAATAATATTTGAGATGATTTTCGAGGTCGAAAAATTTCACCAAAAAGTAAAGGGGTTAACCCATGGTTTTTGACAATTTTCCGACCAATTTACAACTTTCGAAATAAGCTCGAAATATGAAAGTTTGGGCTGAATTATTTAGTTTTTCACGTATTTGAGGGACTTTACAATAATATTTGAGATGATTTTCGAGGTCGAAAAATTTCACCAAAAAGTAAAGGGGTTAACCCATGGTTTTTGACGATTTTCCGACCAATTTACAACTTTCGAAATAATCCCGTAATATGAAAGTTTGGGCCGAATAATATAGTTTTTCACGTATTTAAGGGACTTCAGAGTAATATTTGAGATGATTTTCGAGGTCTAAATTTTTGACCAAAAAGTAAAGGGGTTAACCCATGGTTTTTGACGATTTTCCGACCAATTTACAACTTTCGAAATAATCCCGTAATATGAAAGTTTGGGCCGAATAATATAGTTTTTCACGTATTTAAGGGACTTCAGAGTAATATTTGAGATGATTTTCGAGGTCTAAATTTTTGACCAAAAAGTAAAGGGGTTAACCCATGGTTTTTGACGATTTTCCTACCAATTTTCAACTTTCGAAATAAGGTCGAAATATGAAAGTTTTGGGCGGAATAATTTAGTTTTTCACGTATTTGAGAGACTTTACAATAATATTTGAGATGATTTTCGAGGTCGAAAAATTTCACCAAAAAGTAAAGGGGTTAACCCATGGTTTTTGACAATTTATCGACCAATTTACAACTTTCGAAATAAGCCCGAAATATGAAAGTTTGGGCCGAATAATATAGTTTTTCACGTATTTAAGGGACTTCAGAGTAATATTTGAGATGATTTTCGAGGTCGAAAAATTTCACCAAAAAGTAAAGGGGTTAACCCATGGTTTTTGACAATTTTCCGACCAATTTACAACTTTCGAAATAAGGTCGAAATATGAAAGTTTGGGGGGAATAATTTAGTTTTTCACGTATTTGAGAGACTTTACAATTATATTTGAGATGATTTTCGAGGTCGAAAAATTTCACCAAAAAGTAAAGGGGTTAACCCATGGTTTTTGACAATTTTCCGACCAATTTACAACTTTCGAAATAAGCTCGAAATATGAAAGTTTGGGCTGAATTATTTAGTTTTTCTCGTATTTGAGGGACTTTACAATAATATTTGAGATGATTTTCGAGGTCGAAAAATTTCACCAAAAAGTAAAGGGGTTAACCCATGGTTTTTGACAATTTTCCGACCAATTTACAACTTTCGAAATAAGCTCGAAATATGAAAGTTTGGGCTGAATTATTTAGTTTTTCACGTATTTGAGGGACTTTACAATAATATTTGAGATGATTTTCGAGGTCGAAAAATTTCACCAAAAAGTAAAGGGGTTAACCCATGGTTTTTGACGATTTTCCGACCAATTTACAACTTTCGAAATAATCCCGTAATATGAAAGTTTGGGCCGAATAATATAGTTTTTCACGTATTTAAGGGACTTCAGAGTAATATTTGAGATGATTTTCGAGGTCTAAATTTTTGACAAAAACGTAAAGGGGTAACCCATGGTTTTTCACGATTTTCCTACCAATTTACAACTTTCGAAATAATCCCGTAATATGAAAGTTTGGGCCGAATAATATAGTTTTTCACGTATTTAAGGGACTTCAGAGTAATATTTGAGATGATTTTCGAGGTCTAAATTTTAGACCAAAAAGTAAAGGGGTTAACCCATGGTTTTTGACGATTTTCCTACCAATTTTCAACTTTCGAAATAAGGTCGAAATATGAAAGTTTTGGGCGGAATAATTTAGTTTTTCACGTATTTGAGAGACTTTACAATAATATTTGAGATGATTTTCGAGGTCGAAAAATTTCACCAAAAAGTAAAGGGGTTAACCTATGATTTTTGACGATTTTCCGACCAATTTACAACTTTCGAAATAAGCCCGAAATATGAAAGTTTGGGCCGAATAATATAGTTTTTCACGTATTTAAGGGACTTCAGAGTAATATTTGAGATGATTTTCGAGGTCTAAATTTTTGACCAAAAAGTAAAGGGGTTAACCCATGGTTTTTGACGATTTTCCGACCAATTTACAACTTTCGAAATAAGGTCGAAATATGAAAGTTTGGGCGGAATAATTTAGTTTTTCACGTATTTGAGAGACTTTACAATAATATTTGAGATGATTTTCGAGGTCGAAAAATTTCACCAAAAACGTAAAGGGGTTAACCCATGGTTTTTGACAATTTTCCGACCAATTTACAACTTTCGAAATAAGGTCGAAATATGAAAGTTTGGGCGGAATAATTTAGTTTTTCACGTATTTGAGAGACTTTACAATAATATTTGAGATGATTTTCGAGGTCGAAAAATTTCACCAAAAAGTAAAGGGGTTAACCCATGGTTTTTGACAATTTTCCGACCAATTTACAACTTTCGAAATAAGCTCGAAATATGAAAGTTTGGGCTGAATTATTTAGTTTTTCACGTATTTGAGGGACTTTACAATAATATTTTTGATGATTTTCGAGGTCGAAAAATTTCACCAAAAAGTAAAGGGGTTAACCCATGATTTTTGACGATTTTCCGACCAATTTACAACTTTCAAAATAAGCCCGAAATATGAAAGTTTGGGCGGAATAATATAGTTTTTCACGTATTTAAGGGACTTCAGAGTAATATTTGAGATGATTTTCGAGGTCTAAATTTTTGACCAAAAAGTAAAGGGGTTAACCCATGGTTTTTGACGATTTTCATACCAATTTTCAACTTTCGAAATAAGCTCGAAATATGAAAGTTTTGGGCGGAATAATTTAGTTTTTCACATATTTAAGAGACTTCAGAGTAATATTTGAGATGATTTTCGAGGTCTAAATTTTTGACCAAAAAGTAAAGGGGTTAACCCATGGTTTTTGACGATTTTCCGACCAATTTACAACTTTCGAAATAATCCCGTAATATGAAAGTTTGGGCCGAATAATATAGTTTTTCGTGTATTTAAGGGACTTCAGAGAAATATTTGATATGATTTTCGAGGTCTAAATTTTTGACCAAAAAGTAAAGGGGTTAACCCATGGTTTTTGACGATTTTCCTACCAATTTTCAACTTTCGAAATAAGCCCGAAATATGAAAGTTTTGGGCGGAAAATTTAGTTTTTCACGAATTTGAGAGACTTTACAATAATATTTGAGATGATTTTCGAGGTCGAAAAATTTCACCAAAAAGTAAAGGGGTTAACCCATGGTTTTTGACAATTTTCCGACCAATTTACAACTTTCGAAATAAGGTCGAAATATGAAAGTTTGGGCGGAATAATTTAGTTTTTCACGTATTTGAGAGACTTTACAATAATATTTGAGATGATTTTCGAGGTCGAAAAATTTCACCAAAAAGTAAAGAGGTTAACCCATGGTTTTTGACAATTTTCCGACCAATTTACAACTTTCGAAATAAGCTCGAAATATGAAAGTTTGGGCGGAATAATTTAGTTTTTCACGTATTTGAGGGACTTTACAATAATATTTGAGATGATTTTCGAGGTCGAAAAATTTCACCAAAAAGTAAAGGGGTTAACCCATGGTTTTTGACGATTTTCCGACCAATTTTCAACTTTCGAAATAATCCCGTAATATGAAAGTTTGGGCGGAATAATATAGTTTTTCACGTATTTAAGGGACTTCAGAGTAATATTTGAGATGATTTTCGAGGTCTAAATTTTTGACCAAAAAGTAAAGGGGTTAACCCATGGTTTTCGACGATTTTCCGACCAATTTACAACTTTCGAAATAAGGTCGAAATATGAAAGTTTGGGCTGAATTATTTAGTTTTTCACGTATTTGAGGGACTTTACAATAATATTTGAGATGATTTTCGAGGTCGAAAAATTTCACCAAAAAGTAAAGGGGTTAACCCATGGTTTTTGACGATTTTCCGACCAATTTACAACTTTCGAAATAATCCCGTAATATGAAAGTTTGGGCCGAATAATATAGTTTTTCACGTATTTAAGGGACTTCAGAGTAATATTTGAGATGATTTTCGAGGTCTAAATTTTTGACAAAAACGTAAAGGGGTTAACCCATGGTTTTTGACGATTTTCCTACCAATTTACAACTTTCGAAATAATCCCGTAATATGAAAGTTTGGGCCGAATAATATAGTTTTTCACGTATTTAAGGGACTTCAGAGTAATATTTGAGATGATTTTCGAGGTCTAAATTTTTGACCAAAAAGTAAAGGGGTTAACCCATGGTTTTTGACGATTTTCCTACCAATTTTCAACTTTCGAAATAAGGTCGAAATATGAAAGTTTTGGGCGGAATAATTTAGTTTTTCACGTATTTGAGAGACTTTACAATAATATTTGAGATGATTTTCGAGGTCGAAAAATTTCACCAAAAAGTAAAGGGGTTAACCTATGATTTTTGACGATTTTCCGACCAATTTACAACTTTCGAAATAAGCCCGAAATATGAAAGTTTGGGCCGAATAATATAGTTTTTCACGTATTTAAGGGACTTCAGAGTAATATTTGAGATGATTTTCGAGGTCTAAATTTTTGACCAAAAAGTAAAGGGGTTAACCCATGGTTTTTGACGATTTTCCGACCAATTTACAACTTTCGAAATAAGGTCGAAATATGAAAGTTTGGGCGGAATAATTTAGTTTTTCACGTATTTGAGAGACTTTACAATAATATTTGAGATGATTTTCGAGGTCGAAAAATTTCACCAAAAACGTAAAGGGGTTAACCCATGGTTTTTGACAATCTTCCGACCAATTTACAACTTTCGAAATAAGGTCGAAATATGAAAGTTTGGGCGGAATAATTTAGTTTTTCACGTATTTGAGAGACTTTACAATAATATTTGAGATGATTTTCGAGGTCGAAAAATTTCACCAAAAGGTAAAGGGGTTAACCCATGGTTTTTGACAATTTTCCGACCAATTTACAACTTTCGAAATAAGCTCGAAATATGAAAGTTTGGGCTGAATTATTTAGTTTTTCACGTATTTGAGGGACTTTACAATAATATTTTTGATGATTTTCGAGGTCGAAAAATTTCACCAAAAAGTAAAGGGGTTAACCCATGATTTTTGACGATTTTCCGACCAATTTACAACTTTCAAAATAAGCCCGAAATATGAAAGTTTGAGCGGAATAATATAGTTTTTCACGTATTTAAGGGACTTCAGAGTAATATTTGAGATGATTTTCGAGGTCTAAATTTTTGACCAAAAAGTAAAGGGGTTAACCCATGGTTTTTGACGATTTTCATACCAATTTTCAACTTTCGAAATAAGGTCGAAATATGAAAGTTTTGGGCGGAATAATTTAGTTTTTCACGCATTTAAGAGACTTCAGAGTAATATTTGAGATGATTTTCGAGGTCTAAATTTTTGACCAAAAAGTAAAGGGATTAACCCATGGTTTTTGACGATTTTCCTACCAATTTACAACTTTCGAAATAATCCCGTAATATGAAAGTTTGGGCCGAATAATATAGTTTTTCGTGTATTTAAGGGACTTCAGAGAAATATTTGAGATGATTTTTCAGGTCTAAATTTTTGACCAAAAAGTAAAGGGGTTAACCCATTGTTTTTGACGATTATCCTACCAATTTTCAACTTTCGAAATAAGCCCGAAATATGAAAGTTTTGGGCGGAATAATTTAGTTTTTCACGTATTTGAGAGACTTTACAATAATATTTGAGATGATTTTCGAGGTCGAAAAATTTTACAAAAAAGTAAAGGGGTTAACCCATGGTTTTTGACAATTTATCGACCAATTTACAACTTTCGAAATAAGGTCGAAATATGAAAGTTTGGGCGGAATAATTTAGTTTTTCACGTATTTGAGAGACTTTACAATAATATTTGAGATGATTTTCGAGGTCGAAAAATTTCACCAAAAAGTAAAGGGGTTAACCCATGGTTTTTGACAATTTTCCGACCAATTTACAACTTTCGAAATAAGCTCGAAATATGAAAGTTTGGGCTGAATTATTTAGTTTTTCACGTATTTGAGGGACTTTACAATAATATTTGAGATGATTTTCGAGGTCGAAAAATTTCACCAAAAAGTAAAGGGGTTAACCCATGGTTTTTGACAATTTTCCGACCAATTTACAACTTTCGAAATAAGCTCGAAATATGAAAGTTTGGGCTGAATAATTTAGTTTTTCACGTATTTGAGGGACTTTACAATAATATTTGAGATGATTTTCGAGGTCGAAAAATTTCACCAAAAAGTAAAGGGGTTAACCCATGATTTTTGACGATTTTCCGACCAATTTACAACTTTCAAAATAAGCCCGAAATATGAAAGTTTGGGCCGAATAATATAGTTTTTCACGTATTTAAGGGACTTCAGAGTAATATTTGAGATGATTTTCGAGGTCTAAATTTTTGACCAAAAAGTAAAGGGGTTAACCCATGGTTTTTGACGATTTTCCGACCAATTTACAACTTTCGAAATAATCCCGTAATATGAAAGTTTGGGCCGAATAATATAGTTTTTTGTGTATTTAAGGGACTTCAGAGAAATATTTGAGATGATTTTCGAGGTCTAAATTTTTGACCAAAAAGTAAAGGGGTTAACCCATGGTTTTTGACGGTTTTCCTACCAATTTTCAACTTTCGAAATAAGCCCGAAATATGAAAGTTTTGGGCGGAATAATTTAGTTTTTCACGGATTTGAGAGACTTTACAATAATATTTGAGATGATTTTCGAGGTCGAAAAATTTCACCAAAAAGTAAAGGGGTTAACCCATGATTTTTGACGATTTTCCGACCAATTTACAACTTTCAAAATAAGCCCGAAATATGAAAGTTTGGGCCGAATAATATAGTTTTTCACGTATTTAAGGGACTTCAGAGTAATATTTGAGATGATTTTCGAGGTCTAAATTTTTGACCAAAAAGTAAAGGGGTTAACCCATGGTTTTTGACGATTTTCCGACCAATTTACAACTTTCGAAATAATCCCGTAATATGAAAGTTTGGGCCGAATAATATAGTTTTTCACGTATTTAAGGGACTTCAGAGTAATATTTGAGATGATTTTCGAGGTCTAAATTTTTGACCAAAAAGTAAAGGGGTTAACCCACGGTTTTTGACGATTTTCCGACCAATTTACAACTTTCGAAATAAGGTCGAAATATGAAAGTTTGGGCGGAATAATTTAGTTTTTCACGTATTTGAGAGACTTTACAATAATATTTGAGATGATTTTCGAGGTCGAAAAATTTCACCAAAAAGTAAAGGGGTTAACCCATGATTTTTGACGATTTTCCGACCAATTTACAACTTTCAAAATAAGCCCGAAATATGAAAGTTTGGGCCGAATAATATAGTTTTTCACGTATTTAAGCGACTTCAGAGTAATATTTGAGATGATTTTCGAGGTCTAAATTTTTGACCAAGAAGTAAAGGGGTTAACCCATGGTTTTTGACGATTTTCCGACCAATTTACAACTTTCAAAATAAGCCCGAAATATGAAAGTTTGGGCCGAATAATATAGTTTTTCACGTATTTAAGCGACTTCAGAGTAATATTTGAGATGATTTTCGAGGTCTAAATTTTTGACCAAAAAGTAAAGGGGTTAACCCACGGTTTTTGACGATTTTCCGACCAATTTACAACTTTCGAAATAAGGTCGAAATATGAAAGTTTGGGCGGAATAATTTAGTTTTTCACGTATTTGAGAGACTTTACAATAATATTTGAGATGATTTTCGAGGTCGAAAAATTTCACCAAAAAGTAAAGGGGTTAACCCATGATTTTTGACGATTTTCCGACCAATTTACAACTTTCAAAATAAGCCCGAAATATGAAAGTTTGGGCCGAATAATATAGTTTTTCACGTATTTAAGGGACTTCAGAGTAATATTTGAGATGATTTTCGAGGTCTAAATTTTTGACCAAGAAGTAAAGGGGTTAACCCATGGTTTTTGACGATTTTCCTACCAATTTTCAACTTTCGAAATAAGCCCGAAATATGAAAGTTTTGGGAGGAATAATTTAGTTTTTCGTGTATTTAAGGGACTTCAGAGTAATATTTGAGATGATTTTCGAGGTCTAAATTTTTGACCAAAAAGTAAAGGGGTTAACCCATGGTTTTTGACGATTTTCCGACCAATTTACAACTTTCGAAATAATCCCGTAATATGAAAGTTTGGGCCGAATAATATAGTTTTTCGTGTATTTAAGGGACTTCAGAGAAATATTTGAGATGATTTTCGAGGTCTAAATTTTTGACCAAAAAGTAAAGGGGTTAACCCATGGTTTTTGACGATTTTCCTACCAATTTTCAACTTTCGAAATAAACCCGATATATGAAAGTTTTGGGCGGAATAATTTAGTTTTTCACGTATTTGAGAGACTTTACAATAATATTTGAGATGATTTTCGAGGTCGAAAAATTTCACCAAAAAGTAAAGGGGTTAACCCATGGTTTTTGACGATTTTCCGACCAATTTATAACTTTCGAAATAAGCTCGAAATATGAAAGTTTGGGCTGAATTATTTAGTTTTTCACGTATTTGAGGGACTTTACAATAACATTTGAGATGATTTTCGAGGTCGAAAAATTTCACCAAAAAGTAAAGGGGTTAACCCATGGTTTTTGACGATTTTTCGACCAATTTACAACTTTCGAAATAATCCCGTAATATGAAAGTTTCGACCGAATAATATAGTTTTTCACGTATTTAAGGGACTTCAGAGTAATATTTGAGATGATTTTCGAGGTCTAAATTTTTGACCAAAAAGTAAAGGGGTTAACCCATGGTTTTTGACGATTTTCCTACCAATTTACAACTTTCGAAATAAGGTAGAAATATGAAAGTTTTTGGTAGAATAATTTAGTTTTTCACGTATTTGAGAGACTTTACAATAATATTTGAGATGATTTTCGAGGTCGAAAAATTTTACCAAAAAGTAAAGGGGTTAACCCATGGTTTTTGACAATTTATCGACCAATTTACAACTTTCGAAATAAGGTCGAAATATGAAAGTTTGGGCGGAATAATTTAGTTTTTCACGTATTTGAGAGACTTTACAATAATATTTGAGATGATTTTCGAGGTCGAAAAATTTCACCAAAAAGTAAAGGGGTTAACCCATGGTTTTTGACAATTTTCCGACCAATTTACAACTTTCGAAATAAGGTCGAAATATGAAAGTTTGGGGGAATAATTTAGTTTTTCACGTATTTGAGAGACTTTACAATTATATTTGAGATGATTTTCGAGGTCGAAAAATTTCACCAAAAAGTAAAGGGGTTAACCCATGGTTTTTGACAATTTTCCGACCAATTTACAACTTTCGAAATAAGCTCGAAATATGAAAGTTTGGGCTGAATTATTTAGTTTTTCTCGTATTTGAGGGACTTTACAATAATATTTGAGATGATTTTCGAGGTCGAAAAATTTCACCAAAAAGTAAAGGGGTTAACCCATGGTTTTTGACAATTTTCCGACCAATTTACAACTTTCGAAATAAGCTCGAAATATGAAAGTTTGGGCTGAATTATTTAGTTTTTCACGTATTTGAGGGACTTTACAATAATATTTGAGATGATTTTCGAGGTCGAAAAATTTCACCAAAAAGTAAAGGGGTTAACCCATGGTTTTTGACGATTTTCCGACCAATTTACAACTTTCGAAATAATCCCGTAATATGAAAGTTTGGGCCGAATAATATAGTTTTTCACGTATTTAAGGGACTTCAGAGTAATATTTGAGATGATTTTCGAGGTCTAAATTTTTGACAAAAACGTAAAGGGGTTAACCCATGGTTTTTGACGATTTTCCTACCAATTTACAACTTTCGAAATAATCCCGTAATATGAAAGTTTGGGCCGAATAATATAGTTTTTCACGTATTTAAGGGACTTCAGAGTAATATTTGAGATGATTTTCGAGGTCTAAATTTTTGACCAAAAAGTAAAGGGGTTAACCCATGGTTTTTGACGATTTTCCTACCAATTTTCAACTTTCGAAATAAGCCCGAAATATGAAAGTTTTGGGCGGAATAATTTAGTTTTTCACGTATTTGAGAGACTTTACAATAATATTTGAGATGATTTTCGAGGTCGAAAAATTTCACCAAAAAGTAAAGGGGTTAACCTATGATTTTTGACGATTTTCCGACCAATTTACAACTTTCGAAATAAGCCCGAAATATGAAAGTTTGGGCCGAATAATATAGTTTTTCACGTATTTAAGGGACTTCAGAGTAATATTTGAGATGATTTTCGAGGTCTAAATTTTTGACCAAAAAGTAAAGGGGTTAACCCATGGTTTTTGACGATTTTCCGACCAATTTACAACTTTCGAAATAAGGTCGAAATATGAAAGTTTGGGCGGAATAATTTAGTTTTTCACGTATTTGAGAGACTTTACAATAATATTTGAGATGATTTTCGAGGTCGAAAAATTTCACCAAAAACGTAAAGGGGTTAACCCATGGTTTTTGACAATCTTCCGACCAATTTACAACTTTCGAAATAAGGTCGAAATATGAAAGTTTGGGCGGAATAATTTAGTTTTTCACGTATTTGAGAGACTTTACAATAATATTTGAGATGATTTTCGAGGTCGAAAAATTTCACCAAAAGGTAAAGGGGTTAACCCATGGTTTTTGACAATTTTCCGACCAATTTACAACTTTCGAAATAAGCTCGAAATATGAAAGTTTGGGCTGAATTATTTAGTTTTTCACGTATTTGAGGGACTTTACAATAATATTTTTGATGATTTTCGAGGTCGAAAAATTTCACCAAAAAGTAAAGGGGTTAACCCATGATTTTTGACGATTTTCCGACCAATTTACAACTTTCAAAATAAGCCCGAAATATGAAAGTTTGGGCGGAATAATATAGTTTTTCACGTATTTAAGGGACTTCAGAGTAATATTTGAGATGATTTTCGAGGTCTAAATTTTTGACCAAAAAGTAAAGGGGTTAACCCATGGTTTTTGACGATTTTCATACCAATTTTCAACTTTCGAAATAAGGTCGAAATATGAAAGTTTTGGGCGGAATAATTTAGTTTTTCACGCATTTAAGAGACTTCAGAGTAATATTTGAGATGATTTTCGAGGTCTAAATTTTTGACCAAAAAGTAAAGGGATTAACCCAAGGTTTTTGACAATTTTCCGACCAATTTACAACTTTCGAAATAAGCTCGAAATATGAAAGTTTGGGCTGAATTATTTAGTTTTTCACGTATTTGAGGGACTTTACAATAATATTTGAGATGATTTTCGAGGTCGAAAAATTTCACCAAAAAGTAAAGGGGTTAACCCATGGTTTTTGACGATTTTCCGACCAATTTACAACTTTCGAAATAAGCTCGAAATATGAAAGTTTGGGCTGAATTATTTAGTTTTTCACGTATTTGAGGGACTTTACAATAATATTTGAGATGATTTTCGAGGTCGAAAAATTTCACCAAAAAGTAAAGGGGTTAACCCATGGTTTTTGACGATTTTCCGACCAATTTACAACTTTCGAAATAAGCCCGAAATATGAAAGTTTGGGCCGAATAATATAGTTTTTCACGTATTTAAGGGACTTCAGAGTAATATTTGAGATGATTTTCGAGGTCTAAATTTTTGACCAAAAAGTAAAGGGGTTAACCCATGGTTTTTGACGATTTTCCGACCAATTTACAACTTTCGAAATAAGGTCGAAATATGAAAGTTTGGGCGGAATAATTTAGTTTTTCACGTATTTGAGAGACTTTACAATAATATTTGAGATGATTTTCGAGGTCGAAAAATTTCACCAAAAGGTAAAGGGGTTAACCCATGGTTTTTGACAATTTTCCGACCAATTTACAACTTTCGAAATAAGCTCGAAATATGAAAGTTTGGGCTGAATTATTTAGTTTTTCACGTATTTGAGGGACTTTACAATAATATTTGAGATGATTTTCGAGGTCGAAAAATTTCACCAAAAAGTAAAGGGGTTAACCCATGGTTTTTGACGATTTTCCGACCAATTTACAACTTTCAAAATAAGCCCGAAATATGAAAGTTTGGGCGGAATAATATAGTTTTTCACGTATTTAAGGGACTTCAGAGTAATATTTGAGATGATTTTCGAGGTCTAAATTTTTGACCAAAAAGTAAAGGGGTTAACCCATGGTTTTTGACGATTTTCATACCAATTTTCAACTTTCGAAATAAGGTCGAAATATGAAAGTTTTGGGCGGAATAATTTAGTTTTTCACGCATTTAAGGGACTTCAGAGTAATATTTGAGATGATTTTCGAGGTCTAAATTTTTGACCAAAAAGTAAAGGGGTTAACCCATGGTTTTTGACGATTTTCCGACCAATTTACAACTTTCGAAATAATCCCGTAATATGAAAGTTTGGGCCGAATAATATAGTTTTTCGTGTATTTAAGGGACTTCAGAGAAATATTTGAGATGATTTTCGAGGTCTAAATTTTTGACCAAAAAGTAAAGGGGTTAACCCATGGTTTTTGACGATTTTCCTACCAATTTTCAACTTTCGAAATAAACCCGATATATGAAAGTTTTGGGCGGAATAATTTAGTTTTTCACGTATTTGAGAGACTTTACAATAATATTTGAGATGATTTTCGAGGTCGAAAAATTTCACCAAAAAGTAAAGGGGTTAACCCATGGTTTTTGACGATTTTCCGACCAATTTATAACTTTCGAAATAAGCTCGAAATATGAAAGTTTGGGCTGAATTATTTAGTTTTTCACGTATTTGAGGGACTTTACAATAACATTTGAGATGATTTTCGAGGTCGAAAAATTTCACCAAAAAGTAAAGGGGTTAACCCATGGTTTTTGACGATTTTTCGACCAATTTACAACTTTCGAAATAATCCCGTAATATGAAAGTTTCGACCGAATAATATAGTTTTTCACGTATTTAAGGGACTTCAGAGTAATATTTGAGATGATTTTCGAGGTCTAAATTTTTGACCAAAAAGTAAAGGGGTTAACCCATGGTTTTTGACGATTTTCCTACCAATTTACAACTTTCGAAATAAGGTAGAAATATGAAAGTTTTTGGCGGAATAATTTAGTTTTTCACGTATTTGAGAGACTTTACAATAATATTTGAGATGATTTTCGAGGTCGAAAAATTTTACCAAAAAGTAAAGGGGTTAACCCATGGTTTTTGACAATTTATCGACCAATTTACAACTTTCGAAATAAGGTCGAAATATGAAAGTTTGGGGGAATAATTTAGTTTTTCACGTATTTGAGAGACTTTACAATTATATTTGAGATGATTTTCGAGGTCGAAAAATTTCACCAAAAAGTAAAGGGGTTAACCCATGGTTTTTGACAATTTTCCGACCAATTTACAACTTTCGAAATAAGCTCGAAATATGAAAGTTTGGGCTGAATTATTTAGTTTTTCTCGTATTTGAGGGACTTTACAATAATATTTGAGATGATTTTCGAGGTCGAAAAATTTCACCAAAAAGTAAAGGGGTTAACCCATGGTTTTTGACAATTTTCCGACCAATTTACAACTTTCGAAATAAGCTCGAAATATGAAAGTTTGGGCTGAATTATTTAGTTTTTCACGTATTTGAGGGACTTTACAATAATATTTGAGATGATTTTCGAGGTCGAAAAATTTCACCAAAAAGTAAAGGGGTTAACCCATGGTTTTTGACGATTTTCCGACCAATTTACAACTTTCGAAATAATCCCGTAATATGAAAGTTTGGGCCGAATAATATAGTTTTTCACGTATTTAAGGGACTTCAGAGTAATATTTGAGATGATTTTCGAGGTCTAAATTTTTGACAAAAACGTAAAGGGGTTAACCCATGGTTTTTGACGATTTTCCTACCAATTTACAACTTTCGAAATAATCCCGTAATATGAAAGTTTGGGCCGAATAATATAGTTTTTCACGTATTTAAGGGACTTCAGAGTAATATTTGAGATGATTTTCGAGGTCTAAATTTTTGACCAAAAAGTAAAGGGGTTAACCCATGGTTTTTGACGATTTTCCTACCAATTTTCAACTTTCGAAATAAGCCCGAAATATGAAAGTTTTGGGCGGAATAATTTAGTTTTTCACGTATTTGAGAGACTTTACAATAATATTTGAGATGATTTTCGAGGTCGAAAAATTTCACCAAAAAGTAAAGGGGTTAACCTATGATTTTTGACGATTTTCCGACCAATTTACAACTTTCGAAATAAGCCCGAAATATGAAAGTTTGGGCCGAATAATATAGTTTTTCACGTATTTAAGGGACTTCAGAGTAATATTTGAGATGATTTTCGAGGTCTAAATTTTTGACCAAAAAGTAAAGGGGTTAACCCATGGTTTTTGACGATTTTCCGACCAATTTACAACTTTCGAAATAAGGTCGAAATATGAAAGTTTGGGCGGAATAATTTAGTTTTTCACGTATTTGAGAGACTTTACAATAATATTTGAGATGATTTTCGAGGTCGAAAAATTTCACCAAAAACGTAAAGGGGTTAACCCATGGTTTTTGACAATCTTCCGACCAATTTACAACTTTCGAAATAAGGTCGAAATATGAAAGTTTGGGCGGAATAATTTAGTTTTTCACGTATTTGAGAGACTTTACAATAATATTTGAGATGATTTTCGAGGTCGAAAAATTTCACCAAAAGGTAAAGGGGTTAACCCATGGTTTTTGACAATTTTCCGACCAATTTACAACTTTCGAAATAAGCTCGAAATATGAAAGTTTGGGCTGAATTATTTAGTTTTTCACGTATTTGAGGGACTTTACAATAATATTTTTGATGATGTTCGAGGTCGAAAAATTTCACCAAAAAGTAAAGGGGTTAACCCATGATTTTTGACGATTTTCCGACCAATTTACAACTTTCAAAATAAGCCCGAAATATGAAAGTTTGGGCGGAATAATATAGTTTTTCACGTATTTAAGGGACTTCAGAGTAATATTTGAGATGATTTTCGAGGTCTAAATTTTTGACCAAAAAGTAAAGGGGTTAACCCATGGTTTTTGACGATTTTCATACCAATTTTCAACTTTCGAAATAAGGTCGAAATATGAAAGTTTTGGGCGGAATAATTTAGTTTTTCACGCATTTAAGAGACTTCAGAGTAATATTTGAGATGATTTTCGAGGTCTAAATTTTTGACCAAAAAGTAAAGGGATTAACCCATGGTTTTTGACAATTTTCCGACCAATTTACAACTTTCGAAATAAGCTCGAAATATGAAAGTTTGGGCTGAATTATTTAGTTTTTCACGTATTTGAGGGACTTTACAATAATATTTGAGATGATTTTCGAGGTCGAAAAATTTCACCAAAAAGTAAAGGGGTTAACCCATGGTTTTTGACGATTTTCCGACCAATTTACAACTTTCGAAATAAGCTCGAAATATGAAAGTTTGGGCTGAATTATTTAGTTTTTCACGTATTTGAGGGACTTTACAATAATATTTGAGATGATTTTCGAGGTCGAAAAATTTCACCAAAAAGTAAAGGGGTTAACCTATGATTTTTGACGATTTTCCGACCAATTTACAACTTTCGAAATAAGCCCGAAATATGAAAGTTTGGGCCGAATAATATAGTTTTTCACGTATTTAAGGGACTTCAGAGTAATATTTGAGATGATTTTCGAGGTCTAAATTTTTGACCAAAAAGTAAAGGGGTTAACCCATGGTTTTTGACGATTTTCCGACCAATTTACAACTTTCGAAATAAGGTCGAAATATGAAAGTTTGGGCGGAATAATTTAGTTTTTCACGTATTTGAGAGACTTTACAATAATATTTGAGATGATTTTCGAGGTCGAAAAATTTCACCAAAAACGTAAAGGGGTTAACCCATGGTTTTTGACAATCTTCCGACCAATTTACAACTTTCGAAATAAGGTCGAAATATGAAAGTTTGGGCGGAATAATTTAGTTTTTCACGTATTTGAGGGACTTTACAATAATATTTGAGATGATTTTCGAGGTCGAAAAATTTCACCAAAAGGTAAAGGGGTTAACCCATGGTTTTTGACAATTTTCCGACCAATTTACAACTTTCGAAATAAGCTCGAAATATGAAAGTTTGGGCTGAATTATTTAGTTTTTCACGTATTTGAGGGACTTTACAATAATATTTTTGATGATTTTCGAGGTCGAAAAATTTCACCAAAAAGTAAAGGGGTTAACCCATGATTTTTGACGATTTTCCGACCAATTTACAACTTTCAAAATAAGCCCGAAATATGAAAGTTTGGGCGGAATAATATAGTTTTTCACGTATTTAAGGGACTTCAGAGTAATATTTGAGATGATTTTCGAGGTCTAAATTTTTGACCAAAAAGTAAAGGGGTTAACCCATGGTTTTTGACGATTTTCATACCAATTTTCAACTTTCGAAATAAGGTCGAAATATGAAAGTTTTGGGCGGAATAATTTAGTTTTTCACGCATTTAAGAGACTTCAGAGTAATATTTGAGATGATTTTCGAGGTCTAAATTTTTGACCAAAAAGTAAAGGGGTTAACCCATGGTTTTTGACGATTTTCCGACCAATTTACAACTTTCGAAATAATCCCGTAATATGAAAGTTTTGGCCGAATAATATAGTTTTTCGTGTATTTAAGGGTCTTCAGAGAAATATTTGAGATGATTTTTCAGGTCTAAATTTTTGACCAAAAAGTAAAGGGGTTAACCCATGGTTTTTGACGATTTTCCTACCAATTTTCAACTTTCGAAATAAGCCCGAAATATGAAAGTTTTGGGCGGAATAATTTAGTTTTTCACGTATTTGAGAGACTTTACAATAATATTTGAGATGATTTTCGAGGTCGAAAAATTTTACAAAAAAGTAAAGGGGTTAACCCATGGTTTTTGACAATTTATCGACCAATTTACAACTTTCGAAATAAGGTCGAAATATGAAAGTTTGGGCGGAATAATTTAGTTTTTCACGTATTTGAGAGACTTTACAATAATATTTGAGATGATTTTCGAGGTCGAAAAATTTCACCAAAAAGTAAAGGGGTTAACCCATGGTTTTTGACAATTTTCCGACCAATTTACAACTTTCGAAATAAGCTCGAAATATGAAAGTTTGGGCGGAATAATTTAGTTTTTCACGTATTTGAGAGACTTTACAATAATATTTGAGATGATTTTCGAGGTCGAAAAATTTCACCAAAAAGTAAAGGGGTTAACCCATGGTTTTTGACAATTTTCCGACCAATTTACAACTTTCGAAATAAGCTCGAAATATGAAAGTTTGGGCTGAATTATTTAGTTTTTCACGTATTTGAGGGACTTTACAATAATATTTGAGATGATTTTCGAGGTCGAAAAATTTCACCAAAAAGTAAAGGGGTTAACCCATGGTTTTTGACAATTTTCCGACCAATTTACAACTTTCGAAATAAGCTCGAAATATGAAAGTTTGGGCTGAATTATTTAGTTTTTCACGTATTTGAGGGACTTTACAATAATATTTGAGATGATTTTCGAGGTCGAAAAATTTCACCAAAAAGTAAAGGGGTTAACCCATGGTTTTTGACGATTTTCATACCAATTTACAACTTTCGAAATAAGGTCGAAATAAGAAAGTTTGGGCGGAATAATTTAGTTTTTCACGCATTTAAGGGACTTCAGAGTAATATTTGAGATGATTTTCGAGGTCTAAATTTTTGACCAAAAAGTAAAGGGGTTAACCCATGGTTTTTGACGATTTTCCGACCAATTTACAACTTTCGAAATAATCCCGTAATATGAAAGTTTGGGCCGAATAATATAGTTTTTTGTGTATTTAAGGGACTTCAGAGAAATATTTGAGATGATTTTCGAGGTCTAAATTTTTGACCAAAAAGTAAAGGGGTTAACCCATGGTTTTTGACGGTTTTCCTACCAATTTTCAACTTTCGAAATAAGCCCGAAATATGAAAGTTTTGGGTGGAATAATTTAGTTTTTCACGGATTTGAGAGACTTTACAATAATATTTGAGATGATTTTCGAGGTCGAAAAATTTCACCAAAAAGTAAAGGGGTTAACCCATGATTTTTGACGATTTTCCGACCAATTTACAACTTTCAAAATAAGCCCGAAATATGAAAGTTTGGGCCGAATGATATAGTTTTTCACGTATTTAAGGGACTTCAGAGTAATATTTGAGATGATTTTCGAGGTCTAAATTTTTGACCAAAAAGTAAAGGGGTTAACCCATGGTTTTTGACGATTTTCCGACCAATTTACAACTTTCGAAATAATCCCGTAATATGAAAGTTTGGGCCGAATAATATAGTTTTTCACGTATTTAAGGGACTTCAGAGTAATATTTGAGATGATTTTCGAGGTCTAAATTTTTGACCAAAAAGTAAAGGGGTTAACCCACGGTTTTTGACGATTTTCCGACCAATTTACAACTTTCGAAATAAGGTCGAAATATGAAAGTTTGGGCGGAATAATTTAGTTTTTCACGTATTTGAGAGACTTTACAATAATATTTGAGATGATTTTCGAGGTCGAAAAATTTCACCAAAAAGTAAAGGGGTTAACCCATGATTTTTGACGATTTTCCGACCAATTTACAACTTTCAAAATAAGCCCGAAATATGAAAGTTTAGGCCGAATAATATAGTTTTTCACGTATTTAAGCGACTTCAGAGTAATATTTGAGATGATTTTCGAGGTCTAAATTTTTGACCAAGAAGTAAAGGGGTTAACCCATGGTTTTTGACGATTTTCCTACCAATTTTCAACTTTCGAAATAAGCCCGAAATATGAAAGTTTTGGGAGGAATAATTTAGTTTTTCGTGTATTTAAGGGACTTCAGAGTAATATTTGAGATGATTTTCGAGGTCTAAATTTTTGACCAAAAAGTAAAGGGGTTAACCCATGGTTTTTGACGATTTTCCGACCAATTTACAACTTTCGAAATAATCCCGTAATATGAAAGTTTGGGCCGAATAATATAGTTTTTCGTGTATTTAAGGGACTTCAGAGAAATATTTGAGATGATTTTCGAGGTCTAAATTTTTGACCAAAAAGTAAAGGGGTTAACCCATGGTTTTTGACGATTTTCCTACCAATTTTCAACTTTCGAAATAAACCCGATATATGAAAGTTTTGGGCGGAATAATTTAGTTTTTCACGTATTTGAGAGACTTTACAATAATATTTGAGATGATTTTCGAGGTCGAAAAATTTCACCAAAAAGTAAAGGGGTTAACCCATGGTTTTTGACGATTTTCCGACCAATTTATAACTTTCGAAATAAGCTCGAAATATGAAAGTTTGGGCTGAATTATTTAGTTTTTCACGTATTTGAGGGACTTTACAATAACATTTGAGATGATTTTCGAGGTCGAAAAATTTCACCAAAAAGTAAAGGGGTTAACCCATGGTTTTTCACGATTTTTCGACCAATTTACAACTTTCGAAATAATCCCGTAATATGAAAGTTTCGGCCGAATAATATAGTTTTTCACGTATTTAAGGGACTTCAGAGTAATATTTGAGATGATTTTCGAGGTCTAAATTTTTGACCAAAAAGTAAATGGGTTAACCCATGGTTTTTGACGATTTTCCTACCAATTTACAACTTTCGAAATAAGGTCGAAATATGAAAGTTTTTGGCGGAAAAATTTAGTTTTTCACGTATTTGAGAGACTTTACAATAATATTTGAGATGATTTTCGAGGTCGAAAAATTTCACCAAAAAGTAAAGGGGTTAACCCATGATTTTTGACGATTTTCCGACCAATTTACAACTTTCAAAATAAGCCCGAAATATGAAAGTTTGGGCGGAATAATATAGTTTTTCACGTATTTAAGGGACTTCAGAGTAATATTTGAGATGATTTTCCAGGTATAAATTTTTGACCAAAAAGTAAAGGGGTTAACCCATGGTTTTTGACGATTTTCCTACCAATTTTCAACTTTCGAAATAAGCTCGAAATATGAAAGTTTTGGGCCGAATAATTTAGTTTTTCACGCATTTAAGGGACTTCAGAGTAATATTTGAGATGATTTTCGAGGTCTAAATTTTTGACCAAAAAGTAAAGGGGTTAACCCATGGTTTTTGACGATTTTCGGACCAATTTACAACTTTCGAAATAATCCCGTAATATGAAAGTTTGGGCCGAATAATATAGTTTTTTGTGTATTTAAGGGACTTCAGAGAAATATTTGAGATGATTTTCGAGGTCTAAATTTTTGACCAAAAAGTAAAGGGGTTAACCCATGGTTTTTGACGATTTTCCTACCAATTTTCAACTTTCGAAATAAGCCCGAAATATGAAAGTTTTGGGCGGAATAATTTAGTTTTTCACGTATTTGAGAGACTTTACAATAATATTTGAGATGATTTTCGAGGTCGAAAAATTTCACCAAAAAGTAAAGGGGTTAACCCATGGTTTTTGACAATTTTCCGACCAATTTACAACTTTCGAAATAAGCTCGAAATATGAAAGTTTGGGCTGAATTATTTAGTTTTTCACGTATTTGAGAGACTTTACAATAATATTTGAGATGATTTTCGAGGTCGAAAAATTTCACCAAAAAGTAAAGGGGTTAACCCATGGTTTTTGACAATTTTCCGACCAATTTACAACTTTCGAAATAAGCTCGAAATATGAAAGTTTGGGCTGAATTATTTAGTTTTTCACGTATTTGAGGGACTTTACAATAATATTTGAGATGATTTTCGAGGTCGAAAAATTTCACCAAAAAGTAAAGGGGTTAACCCATGGGTTTTGACGATTTTCCGACCAATTTACAACTTTCGAAATAATCCCGTAATATGAAAGTTTGGGCCGAATAATATAGTTTTTCACGTATTTAAGGGACTTCAGAGTAATATTTGAGATGATTTTCGAGCTCTAAATTTTTGACCAAAAAGTAAAGGGGTTAACCCACGGTTTTTGACGATTTTCCGACCAATTTACAACTTTCGAAATAAGGTCGAAATATGAAAGTTTGGGCGGAATAATTTAGTTTTTCACGTATTTGAGAGACTTTACAATAATATTTGAGATGATTTTCGAGGTCGAAAAATTTCACCAAAAAGTAAAGGGGTTAACCCATGGTTTTTGACGATTTTCCGACCAATTTACAACTTTCGAAATAAGCTCGAAATATGAAAGTTTGGGCTGAATTATTTAGTTTTTCACGTATTTGAGAGACTTTACAATAATATTTGAGATGATTTTCGAGGTCGAAAAATTTCACCAAAAAGTAAAGGGGTTAACCCATGATTTTTGACGATTTTCCGACCAATCTACAACTTTCGAAATAATCCCGTAATATGAAAGTTTGGGCCGAATAATATAGTTTTTCGTGTATTTAAGGGACTTCAGAGAAATATTTGAGATGATTTTTCAGGTCTAAATGTTTGACCAAAAAGTAAAGGGGTTAACCCATGGTTTTTGACGATTTTCCTACCAATTTTCAACTTTCGAAATAAGCCCGAAATATGAAAGTTTGGGCCGAATAATATAGTTTTTCACGTATTTAAGGGACTTCAGAGTAATATTTGAGATGATTTTCCAGGTATAAATTTTTGACCAAAAAGTAAAGGGGTTAACCCATGGTTTTTGACGATTTTCATACCAATTTACAACTTTCGAAATAAGCTCGAAATATGAAAGTTTTTGGCAGAATAATTTAGTTTTTCACGCATTTAAGGGACTTCAGAGTAATATTTGAGATGATTTTCGATGTCTAAATTTTTGACCAAAAAGTAAAGGGGTTAACCCATGGTTTTTGACGATTTTCCGACCAATTTACAACTTTCGAAATAATCCCGTAATATGAAAGTTTGGGCCGAATAATATAGTTTTTCGTGTATTTAAGGGACTTCAGAGAAATATTTGAGATGATTTTCGAGGTCTAAATTTTTGACCAAAAAGTAAAGGGGTTAACCCATGGTTTTTGACGATTTTCCTACCAATTTTCAACTTTCGAAATAAGCCCGAAATATGAAAGTTTTGGGCGGAATAATTTAGTTTTTCACGTATTTGAGAGACTTTACAATAATATTTGAGATGATTTTCGAGGTCGAAAAATTTCACCAAAAAGTAAAGGGGTTAACCCATGGTTTTTGACAATTTTCCGACCAATTTACAACTTTCGAAATAAGCTCGAAATATGAAAGTTTGGGCTGAATTATTTAGTTTTTCACGTATTTGAGGGACTTTACAATAATATTTGAGATGATTTTCGAGGTCGAAAAATTTCACCAAAAAGTAAAGGGGTTAACCCATGGTTTTTGACGATTTTCCGACCAATTTACAACTTTCGAAATAAGCTCGAAATATGAAAGTTTGGGCTGAATTATTTAGTTTTTCACGTATTTGAGGGACTTTACAATAATATTTGAGATGATTTTCGAGGTCGAAAAATTTCACCAAAAAGTAAAGGGGTTAACCCATGGTTTTTGACGATTTTCCGACCAATTTACAACTTTCGAAATAATCCCGTAATATGAAAGTTTGGGCCGAATAATATAGTTTTTCACGTATTTAAGGGACTTCAGAGTAATATTTGAGATGATTTTCGAGGTCGAAAAATTTCACCAAAAAGTAAAGGGGTTAACCCATGATTTTTGACGATTTTCCGACCAATTTAAAACTTTCAAAATAAGCCCGAAATATGAAAGTTTTGGGCGGAATAATTTAGTTTTTCACGTATTTGAGAGACTTTACAATAATATTTGAGATGATTTTCGATGTCTAAATTTTTGACCAAAAAGTAAAGGGGTTAACCCATGGTTTTTGACGATTTTCCTACCAATTTTCAACTTTCGAAATAATCCCGTAATATGAAAGTTTGGGCCGAATAATATAGTTTTTCACGTATTTAAGGGACTTCAGAGTAATATTTGAGATGATTTTCGAGGTCTAAATTTTTGACCAAAAAGTAAAGGGGTTAACCCACGGTTTTTGACGATTTTCCGACCAATTTACAACTTTCGAAATAAGGTCGAAATATGAAAGTTTGGGCGGAATAATTTAGTTTTTCACGTATTTGAGAGACTTTACAATAATATTTGAGATGATTTTCGAGGTCGAAAAATTTCACCAAAAAGTAAAGGGGTTAACCCATGATTTTTGACGATTTTCCGACCAATTTACAACTTTCAAAATAAGCCCGAAATATGAAAGTTTGGGCCGAATAATATAGTTTTTCACGTATTTAAGGGACTTCAGAGTAATATTTGAGATGATTTTCGAGGTCTAAATTTTTGACCAAGAAGTAAAGGGGTTAACCCATGGTTTTTGACGATTTTCCTACCAATTTTCAACTTTCGAAATAAGCTCGAAATATGAAAGTTTTGGGAGGAATAATTTAGTTTTTCACGCATTTAAGGGACTTCAGAGTAATATTTGAGATGATTTTCGAGGTCTAAATTTTTGACCAAAAAGTAAAGGGGTTAACCCATGGTTTTTGACGATTTTCCGACCAATTTACAACTTTCGAAATAATCCCGTAATATGAAAGTTTGGGCCGAATAATATAGTTTTTCGTGTATTTAAGGGACTTCAGAGAAATATTTGAGATGATTTTCGAGGTCTAAATTTTTGACCAAAAAGTAAAGGGGTTAACCCATGGTTTTTGACGATTTTCCTACCAATTTTCAACTTTCGAAATAAGCCCGAAATATGAAAGTTTTGGGCGGAATAATTTAGTTTTTCACGTATTTGAGAGACTTTACAATAATATTTGAGATGATTTTCGAGGTCGAAAAATTTCACCAAAAAGTAAAGGGGTTAACCCATGGTTTTTGACAATTTTCCGACCAATTTACAACTTTCGAAATAAGCTCGAAATATGAAAGTTTGGGCTGAATTATTTAGTTTTTCACGTATTTGAGGGACTTTACAATAATATTTGAGATGATTTTCGAGGTCGAAAAATTTCACCAAAAAGTAAAGGGGTTAACCCATGGTTTTTGACGATTTTCCGACCAATTTACAACTTTCGAAATAAGCTCGAAATATGAAAGTTTGGGCTGAATTATTTAGTTTTTCACGTATTTGAGGGACTTTACAATAATATTTGAGATGATTTTCGAGGTCGAAAAATTTCACCAAAAAGTAAAGGGGTTAACCCATGGTTTTTGACGATTTTCCGACCAATTTACAACTTTCGAAATAATCCCGTAATATGAAAGTTTGGGCCGAATAATATAGTTTTTCACGTATTTAAGGGACTTCAGAGTAATATTTGAGATGATTTTCGAGGTCGAAAAATTTCACCAAAAAGTAAAGGGGTTAACCCATGATTTTTGACGATTTTCCGACCAATTTACAACTTTCAAAATAAGCCCGAAATATGAAAGTTTGGGCCGAATAATATAGTTTTTCACGTATTTAAGCGACTTCAGAGTAATATTTGAGATGATTTTCCAGGTATAAATTTTTGACCAAAAAGTAAAGGGGTTAACCCATGGTTTTTGACGATTTTCCTACCAATTTTCAACTTTCGAAATAAGCCCGAAATATGAAAGTTTTTGGCGGAATAATTTAGTTTTTCACGCATTTAAGGGACTTCAGAGTAATATTTGAGATGATTTTCGAGGTCTAAATTTTTGACCAAAAAGTAAAGGGGTTAACCCATGGTTTTTGACGATTTTCCGACCAATTTACAACTTTCGAAATAATCCCGTAATATGAAAGTTTGGGCCGAATAATATAGTTTTTCGTGTATTTAAGGGACTTCAGAGAAATATTTGAGATGATTTTCGAGGTCTAAATTTTTGACCAAAAAGTAAAGGGGTTAACCCATGGTTTTTGACGATTTTCCTACCAATTTTCAACTTTCGAAATAAGGTCGAAATATGAAAGTTTTGGGCGGAATAATTTAGTTTTTCACGTATTTGAGAGACTTTACAATAATATTTGAGATGATTTTCGAGGTCGAAAAATTTCACCAAAAAGTAAAGGGGTTAACCCATGGTTTTTGACAATTTTCCGACCAATTTACAACTTTCGAAATAAGCTCGAAATATGAAAGTTTGGGCTGAATTATTTAGTTTTTCACGTATTTGAGGGACTTTACAATAACATTTGAGATGATTTTCGAGGTCGAAAAATTTCACCAAAAAGTAAAGGGGTTAACCCATGGTTTTTGACGATTTTTCGACCAATTTACAACTTTCGAAATAATCCCGTAATATGAAAGTTTGGGCCGAATAATATAGTTTTTCACGTATTTAAGGGACTTCAGAGTAATATTTGAGATGATTTTCGAGGTCTAAAATTTTGACCAAAAAGTAAAGGGGTTAACCCATGGTTTTTGACGATTTTCCGACCAATTTACAACTTTCGAAATAAGGTCGAAATATGAAAGTTTTTGGCGGAAAAATTTAGTTTTTCACGGATTTGAGAGACTTTACAATAATAATTGAGATGATTTTCGAGGTCTAAATTTTTGACCAAAAAGTAAAGGGGTTAACCCATGGTTTTTGACGATTTTCCTACCAATTTTCAACTTTCGAAATAAGCCCGAAATATGAAAGTTTTGGGCGGAATAATTTAGTTTTTCACGTATTTGAGAGACTTTACAATAATATTTGAGATGATTTTCGAGGTCGAAAAATTTCACCAAAAAGTAAAGGGGTTAACCCATGGTTTTTGACGATTTTCCGACCAATTTATAACTTTCGAAATAAGCTCGAAATATGAAAGTTTGGGCTGAATTATTTAGTTTTTCACGTATTTGAGGGACTTTACAATAATATTTGAGATGATTTTCGAGGTCGAAAAATTTCACCAAAAAGTAAAGGGGTTAACCCATGATTTTTGACGATTTTCCGACCAATTTACAACTTTCAAAATAAGCCCGAAATATGAAAGTTTGGGCCGAATAATATAGTTTTTCACGTATTTAAGGGACTTCAGAGTAATATTTGAGATGATTTTCCTGGTCTAAATTTTTGACCAAAAAGTAAAGGGGTTAACCCATGGTTTTTGACGATTTTCATACCAATTTTCAACTTTCGAAATAAGCTCGAAATATGAAAGTTTTGGGCGGAATAATTTAGTTTTTCACGCATTTAAGGGACTTCAGAGTAATATTTGAGATGATTTTCGAGGTCTAAATTTTTGACCAAAAAGTAAAGGGGTTAACCCATGGTTTTTGACGATTTTCCGACCAATTTACAACTTTCGAAATAATCCCGTAATATGAAAGTTTGGGCCGAATAATATAGTTTTTTGTGTATTTAAGGGACTTCAGAGAAATATTTGAGATGATTTTCGAGGTCTAAATTTTTGACCAAAAAGTAAAGGGGTTAACCCATGGTTTTTGACGGTTTTCCTACCAATTTTCAACTTTCGAAATAAGCCCGAAATATGAAAGTTTTGGGTGGAATAATTTAGTTTTTCACGGATTTGAGAGACTTTACAATAATATTTGAGATGATTTTCGAGGTCGAAAAATTTCACCAAAAAGTAAAGGGGTTAACCCATGATTTTTGACGATTTTCCGACCAATTTACAACTTTCAAAATAAGCCCGAAATATGAAAGTTTGGGCCGAATAATATAGTTTTTCACGTATTTAAGGGACTTCAGAGTAATATTTGAGATGATTTTCGAGGTCTAAATTTTTGACCAAAAAGTAAAGGGGTTAACCCATGGTTTTTGACGATTTTCCGACCAATTTACAACTTTCGAAATAATCCCGTAATATGAAAGTTTGGGCCGAATAATATAGTTTTTCACGTATTTAAGGGACTTCAGAGTAATATTTGAGATGATTTTCGAGGTCTAAATTTTTGACCAAAAAGTAAAGGGGTTAACCCATGGTTTTTGACGATTTTCCGACCAATTTACAACTTTCGAAATAAGGTCGAAATATGAAAGTTTGGGCGGAATAATTTAGTTTTTCACGTATTTGAGAGACTTTACAATAATATTTGAGATGATTTTCGAGGTCGAAAAATTTCACCAAAAAGTAAAGGGGTTAACCCATGATTTTTGACGATTTTCCGACCAATTTACAACTTTCAAAATAAGCCCGAAATATGAAAGTTTGGGCCGAATAATATAGTTTTTCACGTATTTAAGGGACTTCAGAGTAATATTTGAGATGATTTTCGAGGTCTAAATTTTTGACCAAAAAGTAAAGGGGTTAACCCATGGTTTTTGACGATTTTCCTACCAATTTTCAACTTTCGAAATAAGCCCGAAATATGAAAGTTTTTGGCAGAATAATTTAGTTTTTCACGCATTTAAGGGACTTCAGAGTAATATTTGAGATGATTTTCGAGGTCTAAATTTTTGACCAAAAAGTAAAGGGGTTAACCCATGGTTTTTGACGATTTTCCGACCAATTTACAACTTTCGAAATAATCCCGTAATATGAAAGTTTGGGCCGAATAATATAGTTTTTCGTGTATTTAAGGGACTTCAGAGAAATATTTGAGATGATTTTCGAGGTCTAAATTTTTGACCAAAAAGTAAAGGGGTTAACCCATGGTTTTTGACGATTTTCCTACCAATTTTCAACTTTCGAAATAAGCCCGAAATATGAAAGTTTTGGGCGGAATAATTTAGTTTTTCACGTATTTGAGAGACTTTACAATAATATTTGAGATGATTTTCGAGGTCGAAAAATTTCACCAAAAAGTAAAGGGGTTAACCCATGGTTTTTGACGATTTTCCGACCAATTTATAACTTTCGAAATAAGCTCGAAATATGAAAGTTTGGGCTGAATTATTTAGTTTTTCACGTATTTGAGGGACTTTACAATAACATTTGAGATGATTTTCGAGGTCGAAAAATTTCACCAAAAAGTAAAGGGGTTAACCCATGGTTTTTGACGATTTTTCGACCAATTTACAACTTTCGAAATAATCCCGTAATATGAAAGTTTGGGCTGAATTATTTAGTTTTTCACGTATTTAAGGGACTTCAGAGTAATATTTGAGATGATTTTCGAGGTCGAAAAATTTCACCAAAAAGTAAAGGGGTTAACCCATGGTTTTTGACGATTTTCCTACCAATTTACAACTTTCGAAATAAGGTCGAAATATGAAAGTTTGGGCCGAATAATATAGTTTTTCACGTATTTAAGGGACTTCAGAGTAATATTTGAGATGATTTTCGAGGTCGAAAAATTTCACCAAAAAGTAAAGGGGTTAACCCATGATTTTTGACGATTTTCCGACCAATTTAAAACTTTCAAAATAAGCCCGAAATATGAAAGTTTTGGGCGGAATAATTTAGTTTTTCACGTATTTGAGAGACTTTACAATAATATTTGAGATGATTTTCGATGTCTAAATTTTTGACCAAAAAGTAAAGGGGTTAACCCATGGTTTTTGACGATTTTCCTACCAATTTTCAACTTTCGAAATAATCCCGTAATATGAAAGTTTGGGCCGAATAATATAGTTTTTCACGTATTTAAGGGACTTCAGAGTAATATTTGAGATGATTTTCGAGGTCTAAATTTTTGACCAAAAAGTAAAGGGGTTAACCCACGGTTTTTGACGATTTTCCGACCAATTTACAACTTTCGAAATAAGGTCGAAATATGAAAGTTTGGGCGGAATAATTTAGTTTTTCACGTATTTGAGAGACTTTACAATAATATTTGAGATGATTTTCGAGGTCGAAAAATTTCACCAAAAAGTAAAGGGGTTAACCCATGATTTTTGACGATTTTCCGACCAATTTACAACTTTCAAAATAAGCCCGAAATATGAAAGTTTGGGCCGAATAATATAGTTTTTCACGTATTTAAGGGACTTCAGAGTAATATTTGAGATGATTTTCGAGGTCTAAATTTTTGACCAAGAAGTAAAGGGGTTAACCCATGGTTTTTGACGATTTTCCTACCAATTTTCAACTTTCGAAATAAGCTCGAAATATGAAAGTTTTGGGAGGAATAATTTAGTTTTTCACGCATTTAAGGGACTTCAGAGTAATATTTGAGATGATTTTCGAGGTCTAAATTTTTGACCAAAAAGTAAAGGGGTTAACCCATGGTTTTTGACGATTTTCCGACCAATTTACAACTTTCGAAATAATCCCGTAATATGAAAGTTTGGGCCGAATAATATAGTTTTTTGTGTATTTAAGGGACTTCAGAGAAATATTTGAGATGATTTTCGAGGTCTAAATTTTTGACCAAAAAGTAAAGGGGTTAACCCATGGTTTTTGACGATTTTCCTACCAATTTTCAACTTTCGAAATAAGCCCGAAATATGAAAGTTTTGGGCGGAATAATTTAGTTTTTCACGTATTTGAGAGACTTTACAATAATATTTGAGATGATTTTCGAGGTCGAAAAATTTCACCAAAAAGTAAAGGGGTTAACCCATGGTTTTTGACAATTTTCCGACCAATTTACAACTTTCGAAATAAGCTCGAAATATGAAAGTTTGGGCTGAATTATTTAGTTTTTCACGTATTTGAGGGACTTTACAATAATATTTGAGATGATTTTCGAGGTCGAAAAATTTCACCAAAAAGTAAAGGGGTTAACCCATGGTTTTTGACGATTTTCCGACCAATTTACAACTTTCGAAATAAGCTCGAAATATGAAAGTTTGGGCTGAATTATTTAGTTTTTCACGTATTTGAGGGACTTTACAATAATATTTGAGATGATTTTCGAGGTCGAAAAATTTCACCAAAAAGTAAAGGGGTTAACCCATGGTTTTTGACGATTTTCCGACCAATTTACAACTTTCGAAATAATCCCGTAATATGAAAGTTTGGGCCGAATAATATAGTTTTTCACGTATTTAAGGGACTTCAGAGTAATATTTGAGATGATTTTCGAGGTCGAAAAATTTCACCAAAAAGTAAAGGGGTTAACCCATGATTTTTGACGATTTTCCGACCAATTTACAACTTTCAAAATAAGCCCGAAATATGAAAGTTTGGGCCGAATAATATAGTTTTTCACGTATTTAAGCGACTTCAGAGTAATATTTGAGATGATTTTCCAGGTATAAATTTTTGACCAAAAAGTAAAGGGGTTAACCCATGGTTTTTGACGATTTTCCTACCAATTTTCAACTTTCGAAATAAGCTCGAAATATGAAAGTTTTGGGCCGAATAATTTAGTTTTTCACGCATTTAAGGGACTTCAGAGTAATATTTGAGATGATTTTCGAGGTCTAAATTTTTAACCAAAAAGTAAAGGGGTTAACCCATGGTTTTTGACGATTTTCGGACCAATTTACAACTTTCGAAATAATCCCGTAATATGAAAGTTTGGGCCGAATAATATAGTTTTTTGTGTATTTAAGGGACTTCAGAGAAATATTTGAGATGATTTTCGAGGTCTAAATTTTTGACCAAAAAGTAAAGGGGTTAACCCATGGTTTTTGACGATTTTCCTACCAATTTTCAACTTTCGAAATAAGCCCGAAATATGAAAGTTTTGGGCGGAATAATTTAGTTTTTCACGTATTTGAGAGACTTTACAATAATATTTGAGATGATTTTCGAGGTCGAAAAATTTCACCAAAAAGTAAAGGGGTTAACCCATGGTTTTTGACAATTTTCCGACCAATTTACAACTTTCGAAATAAGCTCGAAATATGAAAGTTTGGGCTGAATTATTTAGTTTTTCACGTATTTGAGAGACTTTACAATAATATTTGAGATGATTTTCGAGGTCGAAAAATTTCACCAAAAAGTAAAGGGGTTAACCCATGGTTTTTGACAATTTTCCGACCAATTTACAACTTTCGAAATAAGCTCGAAATATGAAAGTTTGGGCTGAATTATTTAGTTTTTCACGTATTTGAGGGACTTTACAATAATATTTGAGATGATTTTCGAGGTCGAAAAATTTCACCAAAAAGTAAAGGGGTTAACCCATGGGTTTTGACGATTTTCCGACCAATTTACAACTTTCGAAATAATCCCGTAATATGAAAGTTTGGGCCGAATAATATAGTTTTTCACGTATTTAAGGGACTTCAGAGTAATATTTGAGATGATTTTCGAGCTCTAAATTTTTGACCAAAAAGTAAAGGGGTTAACCCACGGTTTTTGACGATTTTCCGACGAATTTACAACTTTCGAAATAAGGTCGAAATATGAAAGTTTGGGCGGAATAATTTAGTTTTTCACGTATTTAAGCGACTTCAGAGTAATATTTGAGATGATTTTCCAGGTATAAATTTTTGACCAAAAAGTAAAGGGGTTAACCCATGGTTTTTGACGATTTTCCTACCAATTTTCAACTTTCGAAATAAGCTCGAAATATGAAAGTTTTGGGCCGAATAATTTAGTTTTTCACGCATTTAAGGGACTTCAGAGTAATATTTGAGATGATTTTCGAGGTCTAAATTTTTAACCAAAAAGTAAAGGGGTTAACCCATGGTTTTTGACGATTTTCGGACCAATTTACAACTTTCGAAATAATCCCGTAATATGAAAGTTTGGGCCGAATAATATAGTTTTTTGTGTATTTAAGGGACTTCAGAGAAATATTTGAGATGATTTTCGAGGTCTAAATTTTTGACCAAAAAGTAAAGGGGTTAACCCATGGTTTTTGACGATTTTCCTACCAATTTTCAACTTTCGAAATAAGCCCGAAATATGAAAGTTTTGGGCGGAATAATTTAGTTTTTCACGTATTTGAGAGACTTTACAATAATATTTGAGATGATTTTCGAGGTCGAAAAATTTCACCAAAAAGTAAAGGGGTTAACCCATGGTTTTTGACAATTTTCCGACCAATTTACAACTTTCGAAATAAGCTCGAAATATGAAAGTTTGGGCTGAATTATTTAGTTTTTCACGTATTTGAGAGACTTTACAATAATATTTGAGATGATTTTCGAGGTCGAAAAATTTCACCAAAAAGTAAAGGGGTTAACCCATGGTTTTTGACAATTTTCCGACCAATTTACAACTTTCGAAATAAGCTCGAAATATGAAAGTTTGGGCTGAATTATTTAGTTTTTCACGTATTTGAGGGACTTTACAATAATATTTGAGATGATTTTCGAGGTCGAAAAATTTCACCAAAAAGTAAAGGGGTTAACCCATGGGTTTTGACGATTTTCCGACCAATTTACAACTTTCGAAATAATCCCGTAATATGAAAGTTTGGGCCGAATAATATAGTTTTTCACGTATTTAAGGGACTTCAGAGTAATATTTGAGATGATTTTCGAGCTCTAAATTTTTGACCAAAAAGTAAAGGGGTTAACCCACGGTTTTTGACGATTTTCCGACCAATTTACAACTTTCGAAATAAGGTCGAAATATGAAAGTTTGGGCGGAATAATTTAGTTTTTCACGTATTTGAGAGACTTTACAATAATATTTGAGATGATTTTCGAGGTCGAAAAATTTCACCAAAAAGTAAAGGGGTTAACCCATGGTTTTTGACGATTTTCCGACCAATTTACAACTTTCGAAATAAGCTCGAAATATGAAAGTTTGGGCTGAATTATTTAGTTTTTCACGTATTTGAGAGACTTTACAATAATATTTGAGATGATTTTCGAGGTCGAAAAATTTCACCAAAAAGTAAAGGGGTTAACCCATGATTTTTGACGATTTTCCGACCAATCTACAACTTTCGAAATAATCCCGTAATATGAAAGTTTGGGCCGAATAATATAGTTTTTCGTGTATTTAAGGGACTTCAGAGAAATATTTGAGATGATTTTTCAGGTCTAAATGTTTGACCAAAAAGTAAAGGGGTTAACCCATGGTTTTTGACGATTTTCCTACCAATTTTCAACTTTCGAAATAAGCCCGAAATATGAAAGTTTGGGCCGAATAATATAGTTTTTCACGTATTTAAGGGACTTCAGAGTAATATTTGAGATGATTTTCCAGGTATAAATTTTTGACCAAAAAGTAAAGGGGTTAACCCATGGTTTTTGACGATTTTCATACCAATTTACAACTTTCGAAATAAGCTCGAAATATGAAAGTTTTTGGCAGAATAATTTAGTTTTTCACGCATTTAAGGGACTTCAGAGTAATATTTGAGATGATTTTCGATGTCTAAATTTTTGACCAAAAAGTAAAGGGGTTAACCCATGGTTTTTGACGATTTTCCGACCAATTTACAACTTTCGAAATAATCCCGTAATATGAAAGTTTGGGCCGAATAATATAGTTTTTCGTGTATTTAAGGGACTTCAGAGAAATATTTGAGATGATTTTCGAGGTCTAAATTTTTGACCAAAAAGTAAAGGGGTTAACCCATGGTTTTTGACGATTTTCCTACCAATTTTCAACTTTCGAAATAAGCCCGAAATATGAAAGTTTTGGGCGGAATAATTTAGTTTTTCACGTATTTGAGAGACTTTACAATAATATTTGAGATGATTTTCGAGGTCGAAAAATTTCACCAAAAAGTAAAGGGGTTAACCCATGGTTTTTGACAATTTTCCGACCAATTTACAACTTTCGAAATAAGCTCGAAATATGAAAGTTTGGGCTGAATTATTTAGTTTTTCACGTATTTGAGGGACTTTACAATAATATTTGAGATGATTTTCGAGGTCGAAAAATTTCACCAAAAAGTAAAGGGGTTAACCCATGGTTTTTGACGATTTTCCGACCAATTTACAACTTTCGAAATAAGCTCGAAATATGAAAGTTTGGGCTGAATTATTTAGTTTTTCACGTATTTGAGGGACTTTACAATAATATTTGAGATGATTTTCGAGGTCGAAAAATTTCACCAAAAAGTAAAGGGGTTAACCCATGGTTTTTGACGATTTTCCGACCAATTTACAACTTTCGAAATAATCCCGTAATATGAAAGTTTGGGCCGAATAATATAGTTTTTCACGTATTTAAGGGACTTCAGAGTAATATTTGAGATGATTTTCGAGGTCGAAAAATTTCACCAAAAAGTAAAGGGGTTAACCCATGATTTTTGACGATTTTCCGACCAATTTAAAACTTTCAAAATAAGCCCGAAATATGAAAGTTTTGGGCGGAATAATTTAGTTTTTCACGTATTTGAGAGACTTTACAATAATATTTGAGATGATTTTCGATGTCTAAATTTTTGACCAAAAAGTAAAGGGGTTAACCCATGGTTTTTGACGATTTTCCTACCAATTTTCAACTTTCGAAATAATCCCGTAATATGAAAGTTTGGGCCGAATAATATAGTTTTTCACGTATTTAAGGGACTTCAGAGTAATATTTGAGATGATTTTCGAGGTCTAAATTTTTGACCAAAAAGTAAAGGGGTTAACCCACGGTTTTTGACGATTTTCCGACCAATTTACAACTTTCGAAATAAGGTCGAAATATGAAAGTTTGGGCGGAATAATTTAGTTTTTCACGTATTTGAGAGACTTTACAATAATATTTGAGATGATTTTCGAGGTCGAAAAATTTCACCAAAAAGTAAAGGGGTTAACCCATGATTTTTGACGATTTTCCGACCAATTTACAACTTTCAAAATAAGCCCGAAATATGAAAGTTTGGGCCGAATAATATAGTTTTTCACGTATTTAAGGGACTTCAGAGTAATATTTGAGATGATTTTCGAGGTCTAAATTTTTGACCAAGAAGTAAAGGGGTTAACCCATGGTTTTTGACGATTTTCCTACCAATTTTCAACTTTCGAAATAAGCTCGAAATATGAAAGTTTTGGGAGGAATAATTTAGTTTTTCACGCATTTAAGGGACTTCAGAGTAATATTTGAGATGATTTTCGAGGTCTAAATTTTTGACCAAAAAGTAAAGGGGTTAACCCATGGTTTTTGACGATTTTCCGACCAATTTACAACTTTCGAAATAATCCCGTAATATGAAAGTTTGGGCCGAATAATATAGTTTTTCGTGTATTTAAGGGACTTCAGAGAAATATTTGAGATGATTTTCGAGGTCTAAATTTTTGACCAAAAAGTAAAGGGGTTAACCCATGGTTTTTGACGATTTTCCTACCAATTTTCAACTTTCGAAATAAGCCCGAAATATGAAAGTTTTGGGCGGAATAATTTAGTTTTTCACGTATTTGAGAGACTTTACAATAATATTTGAGATGATTTTCGAGGTCGAAAAATTTCACCAAAAAGTAAAGGGGTTAACCCATGGTTTTTGACAATTTTCCGACCAATTTACAACTTTCGAAATAAGCTCGAAATATGAAAGTTTGGGCTGAATTATTTAGTTTTTCACGTATTTGAGGGACTTTACAATAATATTTGAGATGATTTTCGAGGTCGAAAAATTTCACCAAAAAGTAAAGGGGTTAACCCATGGTTTTTGACGATTTTCCGACCAATTTACAACTTTCGAAATAAGCTCGAAATATGAAAGTTTGGGCTGAATTATTTAGTTTTTCACGTATTTGAGGGACTTTACAATAATATTTGAGATGATTTTCGAGGTCGAAAAATTTCACCAAAAAGTAAAGGGGTTAACCCATGGTTTTTGACGATTTTCCGACCAATTTACAACTTTCGAAATAATCCCGTAATATGAAAGTTTGGGCCGAATAATATAGTTTTTCACGTATTTAAGGGACTTCAGAGTAATATTTGAGATGATTTTCGAGGTCGAAAAATTTCACCAAAAAGTAAAGGGGTTAACCCATGATTTTTGACGATTTTCCGACCAATTTACAACTTTCAAAATAAGCCCGAAATATGAAAGTTTGGGCCGAATAATATAGTTTTTCACGTATTTAAGCGACTTCAGAGTAATATTTGAGATGATTTTCGAGGTCTAAATTTTTGACCAAAAAGTAAAGGGGTTAACCCATGGTTTTTGACGATTTTCCTACCAATTTTCAACTTTCGAAATAAGCCCGAAATATGAAAGTTTTTGGCGGAATAATTTAGTTTTTCACGCATTTAAGGGACTTCAGAGTAATATTTGAGATGATTTTCGAGGTCTAAATTTTTGACCAAAAAGTAAAGGGGTTAACCCATGGTTTTTGACGATTTTCCGACCAATTTACAACTTTCGAAATAATCCCGTAATATGAAAGTTTGGGCCGAATAATATAGTTTTTCGTGTATTTAAGGGACTTCAGAGAAATATTTGAGATGATTTTCGAGGTCTAAATTTTTGACCAAAAAGTAAAGGGGTTAACCCATGGTTTTTGACGATTTTCCTACCAATTTTCAACTTTCGAAATAAGGTCGAAATATGAAAGTTTTGGGCGGAATAATTTAGTTTTTCACGTATTTGAGAGACTTTACAATAATATTTGAGATGATTTTCGAGGTCGAAAAATTTCACCAAAAAGTAAAGGGGTTAACCCATGGTTTTTGACGATTTTCCGACCAATTTATAACTTTCGAAATAAGCTCGAAATATGAAAGTTTGGGCTGAATTATTTAGTTTTTCACGTATTTGAGGGACTTTACAATAACATTTGAGATGATTTTCCAGGTCGAAAAATTTCACCAAAAAGTAAAGGGGTTAACCCATGATTTTTGACGATTTTTCGACCAATTTACAACTTTCGAAATAATCCCGTAATATGAAAGTTTGGGCCGAATAATATAGTTTTTCACGTATTTAAGGGACTTCAGAGTAATATTTGAGATGATTTTCGAGGTCTAAAATTTTGACCAAAAAGTAAAGGGGTTAACCCATGGTTTTTGACGATTTTCCGACCAATTTACAACTTTCGAAATAAGGTCGAAATATGAAAGTTTTTGGCGGAAAAATTTAGTTTTTCACGGATTTGAGAGACTTTACAATAATAATTGAGATGATTTTCGAGGTCTAAATTTTTGACCAAAAAGTAAAGGGGTTAACCCATGGTTTTTGACGATTTTCCTACCAATTTTCAACTTTCGAAATAAGCCCGAAATATGAAAGTTTTGGGCGGAATAATTTAGTTTTTCACGTATTTGAGAGACTTTACAATAATATTTGAGATGATTTTCGAGGTCGAAAAATTTCACCAAAAAGTAAAGGGGTTAACCCATGGTTTTTGACGATTTTCCGACCAATTTATAACTTTCGAAATAAGCTCGAAATATGAAAGTTTGGGCTGAATTATTTAGTTTTTCACGTATTTGAGGGACTTTACAATAATATTTGAGATGATTTTCGAGGTCGAAAAATTTCACCAAAAAGTAAAGGGGTTAACCCATGATTTTTGACGATTTTCCGACCAATTTACAACTTTCAAAATAAGCCCGAAATATGAAAGTTTGGGCCGAATAATATAGTTTTTCACGTATTTAAGGGACTTCAGAGTAATATTTGAGATGATTTTCCTGGTCTAAATTTTTGACCAAAAAGTAAAGGGGTTAACCCATGGTTTTTGACGATTTTCATACCAATTTTCAACTTTCGAAATAAGCTCGAAATATGAAAGTTTTGGGCGGAATAATTTAGTTTTTCACGCATTTAAGGGACTTCAGAGTAATATTTGAGATGATTTTCGAGGTCTAAATTTTTGACCAAAAAGTAAAGGGGTTAACCCATGGTTTTTGACGATTTTCCGACCAATTTACAACTTTCGAAATAATCCCGTAATATGAAAGTTTGGGCCGAATAATATAGTTTTTTGTGTATTTAAGGGACTTCAGAGAAATATTTGAGATGATTTTCGAGGTCTAAATTTTTGACCAAAAAGTAAAGGGGTTAACCCATGGTTTTTGACGGTTTTCCTACCAATTTTCAACTTTCGAAATAAGCCCGAAATATGAAAGTTTTGGGTGGAATAATTTAGTTTTTCACGGATTTGAGAGACTTTACAATAATATTTGAGATGATTTTCGAGGTCGAAAAATTTCACCAAAAAGTAAAGGGGTTAACCCATGATTTTTGACGATTTTCCGACCAATTTACAACTTTCAAAATAAGCCCGAAATATGAAAGTTTGGGCCGAATAATATAGTTTTTCACGTATTTAAGGGACTTCAGAGTAATATTTGAGATGATTTTCGAGGTCTAAATTTTTGACCAAAAAGTAAAGGGGTTAACCCATGGTTTTTGACGATTTTCCGACCAATTTACAACTTTCGAAATAATCCCGTAATATGAAAGTTTGGGCCGAATAATATAGTTTTTCACGTATTTAAGGGACTTCAGAGTAATATTTGAGAAGATTTTCGAGGTCTAAATTTTTGACCAAAAAGTAAAGGGGTTAACCCACGGTTTTTGACGATTTTCCGACCAATTTACAACTTTCGAAATAAGGTCGAAATATGAAAGTTTGGGCGGAATAATTTAGTTTTTCACGTATTTGAGAGACTTTACAATAATATTTGAGATGATTTTCGAGGTCGAAAAATTTCACCAAAAAGTAAAGGGGTTAACCCATGATTTTTGACGATTTTCCGACCAATTTACAACTTTCAAAATAAGCCCGAAATATGAAAGTTTGGGCCGAATAATATAGTTTTTCACGTATTTAAGGGACTTCAGAGTAATATTTGAGATGATTTTCGAGGTCTAAATTTTTGACCAAAAAGTAAAGGGGTTAACCCATGGTTTTTGACGATTTTCCTACCAATTTTCAACTTTCGAAATAAGCCCGAAATATGAAAGTTTTTGGCGGAATAATTTAGTTTTTCACGCATTTAAGGGACTTCAGAGTAATATTTGAGATGATTTTCGAGGTCTAAATTTTTGACCAAAAAGTAAAGGGGTTAACCCATGGTTTTTGACGATTTTCCGACCAATTTACAACTTTCGAAATAATCCCGTAATATGAAAGTTTGGGCCGAATAATATAGTTTTTCGTGTATTTAAGGGACTTCAGAGAAATATTTGAGATGATTTTCGAGGTCTAAATTTTTGACCAAAAAGTAAAGGGGTTAACCCATGGTTTTTGACGATTTTCCTACCAATTTTCAACTTTCGAAATAAGGTCGAAATATGAAAGTTTTGGGCGGAATAATTTAGTTTTTCACGTATTTGAGAGACTTTACAATAATATTTGAGATGATTTTCGAGGTCGAAAAATTTCACCAAAAAGTAAAGGGGTTAACCCATGGTTTTTGACGATTTTCCGACCAATTTATAACTTTCGAAATAAGCTCGAAATATGAAAGTTTGGGCTGAATTATTTAGTTTTTCACGTATTTGAGGGACTTTACAATAACATTTGAGATGATTTTCCAGGTCGAAAAATTTCACCAAAAAGTAAAGGGGTTAACCCATGATTTTTGACGATTTTTCGACCAATTTACAACTTTCGAAATAATCCCGTAATATGAAAGTTTGGGCCGAATAATATAGTTTTTCACGTATTTAAGGGACTTCAGAGTAATATTTGAGATGATTTTCGAGGTCTAAATTTTTGACCAAAAAGTAAAGGGGTTAACCCATGGTTTTTGACGATTTTCCTACCAATTTACAACTTTCGAAATAAGGTCGAAATATGAAAGTTTTTGGCGGAAAAATTTAGTTTTTCACGGATTTGAGAGACTTTACAATAATAATTGAGATGATTTTCGAGGTCGAAAAATTTCACCAAAAAGTAAAGGGGTTAACCCATGGTTTTTGACGATTTTCCGACCAATTTATAACTTTCGAAATAAGCTCGAAATATGAAAGTTTGGGCTGAATTATTTAGTTTTTCACGTATTTGAGGGACTTTACAATAATATTTGAGATGATTTTCGAGGTCGAAAAATTTCACCAAAAAGTAAAGGGGTTAACCCATGATTTTTGACGATTTTCCGACCAATTTACAACTTTCAAAATAAGCCCGAAATATGAAAGTTTGGGCCGAATAATATAGTTTTTCACGTATTTAAGGGACTTCAGAGTAATATTTGAGATGATTTTCGAGGTCTAAATTTTTGACCAAAAAGTAAAGGGGTTAACCCATGGTTTTTGACGATTTTCCTACCAATTTTCAACTTTCGAAATAAGCCCGAAATATGAAAGTTTTGGGCGGAATAATTTAGTTTTTCACGTATTTGAGAGACTTTACAATAATATTTGAGATGATTTTCGAGGTCGAAAAATTTCACCAAAAAGTAAAGGGGTTAACCCATGATTTTTGACGATTTTCCGACCAATTTACAACTTTCAAAATAAGCCCGAAATATGAAAGTTTGGGCCGAATAATATAGTTTTTCACGTATTTAAGGGACTTCAGAGTAATATTTGAGATGATTTTCGAGGTCTAAATTTTTGACCAAGAAGTAAAGGGGTTAACCCATGGTTTTTGACGATTTTCCTACCAATTTTCAACTTTCGAAATAAGCTCGAAATATGAAAGTTTTGGGAGGAATAATTTAGTTTTTCACGCATTTAAGGGACTTCAGAGTAATATTTGAGATGATTTTCGAGGTCTAAATTTTTGACCAAAAAGTAAAGGGGTTAACCCATGGTTTTTGACGATTTTCCGACCAATTTACAACTTTCGAAATAATCCCGTAATATGAAAGTTTGGGCCGAATAATATAGTTTTTCGTGTATTTAAGGGACTTCAGAGAAATATTTGAGATGATTTTCGAGGTCTAAATTTTTGACCAAAAAGTAAAGGGGTTAACCCATGGTTTTTGACGATTTTCCTACCAATTTTCAACTTTCGAAATAAGCCCGAAATATGAAAGTTTTGGGCGGAATAATTTAGTTTTTCACGTATTTGAGAGACTTTACAATAATATTTGAGATGATTTTCGAGGTCGAAAAATTTCACCAAAAAGTAAAGGGGTTAACCCATGGTTTTTGACAATTTTCCGACCAATTTACAACTTTCGAAATAAGCTCGAAATATGAAAGTTTGGGCTGAATTATTTAGTTTTTCACGTATTTGAGGGACTTTACAATAATATTTGAGATGATTTTCGAGGTCGAAAAATTTCACCAAAAAGTAAAGGGGTTAACCCATGGTTTTTGACGATTTTCCGACCAATTTACAACTTTCGAAATAAGCTCGAAATATGAAAGTTTGGGCTGAATTATTTAGTTTTTCACGTATTTGAGGGACTTTACAATAATATTTGAGATGATTTTCGAGGTCGAAAAATTTCACCAAAAAGTAAAGGGGTTAACCCATGGTTTTTGACGATTTTCCGACCAATTTACAACTTTCGAAATAATCCCGTAATATGAAAGTTTGGGCCGAATAATATAGTTTTTCACGTATTTAAGGGACTTCAGAGTAATATTTGAGATGATTTTCGAGGTCGAAAAATTTCACCAAAAAGTAAAGGGGTTAACCCATGATTTTTGACGATTTTCCGACCAATTTACAACTTTCAAAATAAGCCCGAAATATGAAAGTTTGGGCCGAATAATATAGTTTTTCACGTATTTAAGCGACTTCAGAGTAATATTTGAGATGATTTTCGAGGTCTAAATTTTTGACCAAAAAGTAAAGGGGTTAACCCATGGTTTTTGACGATTTTCCTACCAATTTTCAACTTTCGAAATAAGCCCGAAATATGAAAGTTTTTGGCGGAATAATTTAGTTTTTCACGCATTTAAGGGACTTCAGAGTAATATTTGAGATGATTTTCGAGGTCTAAATTTTTGACCAAAAAGTAAAGGGGTTAACCCATGGTTTTTGACGATTTTCCGACCAATTTACAACTTTCGAAATAATCCCGTAATATGAAAGTTTGGGCCGAATAATATAGTTTTTCGTGTATTTAAGGGACTTCAGAGAAATATTTGAGATGATTTTCGAGGTCTAAATTTTTGACCAAAAAGTAAAGGGGTTAACCCATGGTTTTTGACGATTTTCCTACCAATTTTCAACTTTCGAAATAAGCCCGAAATATGAAAGTTTTGGGCGGAATAATTTAGTTTTTCACGTATTTGAGAGACTTTACAATAATATTTGAGATGATTTTCGAGGTCGAAAAATTTCACCAAAAAGTAAAGGGGTTAACCCATGGTTTTTGACGATTTTCCGACCAATTTATAACTTTCGAAATAAGCTCGAAATATGAAAGTTTGGGCTGAATTATTTAGTTTTTCACGTATTTGAGGGACTTTACAATAACATTTGAGATGATTTTCCAGGTCGAAAAATTTCACCAAAAAGTAAAGGGGTTAACCCATGGTTTTTGACGATTTTTCGACCAATTTACAACTTTCGAAATAATCCCGTAATATGAAAGTTTGGGCCGAATAATATAGTTTTTCACGTATTTAAGGGACTTCAGAGTAATATTTGAGATGATTTTCGAGGTCTAAATTTTTGACCAAAAAGTAAAGGGGTTAACCCATGGTTTTTGGCGATTTTTCGTCCATTTTCAAACTTTCAAAATATTTCTAAAATCTGGGAAATATAATTCTAAAATCGAGGAAATATAAGGCTAAGAAATAAGGAAAAAAGTCAAGTGTGGAAGTTTTTTTTCGGTGGAAATGGGAGATTAGCTTGTCTACATTGTAAGAGTGAAGCTAATAAAAATTAGGTGGTTTAGAAACGTAGACCAGCCGAAGATTTGATGCCTTTATTAAAACTGTTTTGTAATTTGTGTGTACGATTTCCTATTGACTTAGGCTCCAAAACTCCATTAAATATCCTGAACAGGAACCTATTGTTCAATTAGCTTGGTCATATTTTCAAGATCACGTTCTCCTGTGTAGCAGGATTAAGGAAAAAAAGTAAAAACATTTTTCGATAATGAAGATGAATGCCTGGCAAAGAATTCGAGTAGAAGACATATTTAAGACAAAAACTCGATTACATTATAAAAACTTTTAACGACTAACGTTTTTGTTGTGGCTCGCAACATCACCTGGGTAATTACAGTGAAATGTGCTCCAGTATATATACAGTACAAAGCTAGCAAAGCACCCAAAGCTAAACATGAATAAATGAATGAGTGAATGAATGAATGAATAAATAAATACATAAATACATAAATAAATAAGTAAATAAATAAAACCGAACGAACAAACCAACAAACAAATAAGTAAATAAGTAAATAAGTAAATAAGTAAAGATAAAGAGAGACTAAAGTAAGGACATCGGAACAAAACTATATACTGGCTTTTAGGCTAGGATCATATTTCGTGATCACGAAAATCCCTCTGACTAGAAGTTCAGATTTACAGATTGCGGTAGTAAGGATTTTGTAATAATCCAAGGAGACTAGGAGGCCGAAGCACTTGTGTGCAAGAGTGCTTGAGACTGCTGAAAAAAAGACCGTTCCCTTCCAGTGAAAACCAAAACACTCACATGGTCTGAGACGTGTGTGGACGTGTCAACATGTTTGTCCGACATACAATGCACCACAGCATTGACATTTATACGAATATACAACATGTGATCTTGTGCCAAATGGGATACGATCTTCGTCATTCTATATTTCGTTATCTCTAATGATGTTGCCAGCCACAAAGAAACGTTTATCATTAAATACATTTTTAAAATTCAATCGAGTTTGTGTTTTAACCCTTTACATCACAAATCTTTCTGCAGAAATTTTAAATTATTCAACCAATTCAAAATTCATTTGAAAAAGTCTGCTTATGAATCTTATTTGCATATATTAAGTCGTAGAGATATATACGATTGGGAGGTGAAGAGTTAATATGTCTTTTATTCAAAATGTTTGGTGGGCATTCATCTTTATCAAAAACTGACGTTTCCCGTCTGCTAGTTCCATTGATCCATGATTTAAATCGGTGTCTCCGCTGAAACAGTCTTTCCCAAAAGGAAATCACTGTAAAGAAAGATGCAGAAAATGTAACTGAATGTGGTATTGGACCAAGAAAATCCCGTAAAACTTGGAAATGTGTCATGACACTCCGTACATTGGTTTATTCGATGTTTTTTGTTGTATGTTGACTTCATTTCAAAGAACTGTTTGAAGAAAGAAGGCATTTTCAAAATATCTACCCACACTTTCAGCAAGGAAAATGTGCTGAAAACTTCAAAAGAGTGTTTTCTACTACGAAAACCATTGAATATCAACCAAGATATGGTAGCAACATGTTGAAACGTCCCAGCACTTTAATGATTAGAAAAATTGTGTACCTCATGGGCAGCGCTAGTGATTTATAGTCAAAATATAGGATGGTAATAAGTTGCCAAAATGTAACAAAATCACACTGACTTTGTTATCAACAAAAAAGAATTTATCAGGGTCAACATGTCTGTTATATTTCGGTAGTTTACCACCATTATATCATTGTTGGCTCAGTTTCTTTTGTTCTCCAGAAGTTGATAACTACCTTACTAACCTCCTTAAGACATTCATGTACTTTCTACCGAAATTTCGCTATTTCTATATGTTCGTCGTGCAAGTTAAATGTTTCTTTCGAGACTTCACCACCAATGATATTAGTCAGTTATATACCTTGACCTAGGTGTTTAAGAGATATATCAAACTTCAGGCTTCGCCTTCTAGTTATATCGCTTATAAACACTTTGGTCAAGGTATAAAACCTTTACTTATCTTTTTACCGTTTACCTAAATTGAAGACATGTATCCTTTCACATCAATTTCTTTTCAACGGCAAATATTTTGCTCGTCATGTTTTAAAGATATTTCTTTGTCGACATTATGGCATACACATCTACTTCGCCTGAATCAAGCACATACACTGAAACTGCAGGAGTAAAAAGACAACCCCTCTCTTCCTAACATTTCCTTTTGGTTTATGAAGTATATTAGCTACTCTAAAAAGGGAAAACGTAAGATTTTCATTGATGAACACAAAATGTCATAAATGTTTGATTATTAAACTGGGTAGTTGTCTTGGGGCACTGCAAATTAAAGTAAAGTTTTATCATTCCTGAAAGAATAGATTTCTGCATTTAACTGCTAAAGCTAACTACCAAACTACATGTACGTGAACAGACTAAATGTACTCTAGACCCAAGTAAGTGCACAACGTAACAGGCTTTACAGTGTCTGCAGTTTATCTTCAATACCAATGCTTCGTCACTAAAATACTGAATATGGCAATCAAGATACTTCGAAGTCATAATTTTCAAACTCTCTTTCAAACGTTCGTCCCCCACAGACTACCTTCCCGGACTACACTCCTCAGCAATTCCCCCCCCCTTGCAATAATCCTGGGTGTGACAAGAAGGTACCTTAATAATTCAGATAACAAGGTACTTGTGCGTGCACCCAGAAAATTTTTAAAAACATTTCCCACACACCTTTGATCAGGTTTGGCTGTTCTTATCAACATCTTTAACTCTTTCACCCTTGAATATTTCAGAAGCCTGAAATTATGGATTATTCAATCCATTCAAAATCTTTTTGAAAATCTGTTGAAATCTGCTCATACATCCAATTTGCATAGATTAAACCGCTCCTGTATGTGCAGTTCGAAAAGACTTGAACGTATCTGTTTAGAACCTAAGTCGTGCACAACTTGACTGGGACATGGTGAAAATCAGTGAACAGTGTCATTGTCACTTGCTACCAAATTACAATTTCATTGCTGGTAAAATCATAGACATGTTAAACCAAACAAACAGCCAGATAAACAGTCAAACATGAACAGTTACATGAATATTTTTAACCGAAAACAAGGGCGGAGACAGCCTCCAAAAAGTGGGGGGGGGGGGCTAATGGCGATAGGATGTAACTTAGCACGGAAGGCAAATAACTTGCTGAATAGTTTTGCAAGATATTGTTCCGACAAGTGTTGTAAAGCTGTATGGCTTTCATAAATTTTAGGAAACCTTTTTGATTTTTAAGTTATGCAACCACATGTCTACATATCTTACGATTTTTTTTTATTATGAAGCTTTGAAATACAACAGAAACTCGCACAAAAAACGGTGACGGAGACCCTAAGTGTATTACATGCACAATTTAAACACCAAAACGTCCAAAGTACTTAACCTTCTCGTCATACAAATTTACAAATTCTTTTGCAACTGAATTCAGGTCTAATGAGCCTGTTAGGTCTTTATGCACATGTAGTAAAAGGCAGTGGTTTAGCCTTCTTTCTTTCATTGACGAACGTAAATAAGTTAAAACTCGCCGTAGGGCAGAGAAAGTCCTTTCAGAAGTTGAAGATGTGATTGGCACTGTCAAGTAAAGTCGAAGCAATTGGTGCACTGTACGAAGCATTTCTTTGAATATTTCATTGCTATTCATTGCCTCACAGATTGTACGAATCGAAGTAATTTTTTTGACATCAGGAGTGCCCTTGTCAATTACATCTTTTAGGAGTGGTAGGTGTCTTCTTAAAGCAACCCAGTCAACGTTACTTTTGTAGCATGACTCCCCTAAGACACTTATCTTTAAGACACTTTAGTCGACGACTTTTTTCCACTTGATGTTACACCATATTTCCTCCAGATGTAAAGATTCATAAAATATAAAAGTACAAATTTTGGGTTTTTTGGCAGAAATGGGGGGCTCAAGCCCCCCTTGCCCTCCTTGTCCCCCCCCTATATCTCCGCCCCTGGACAAGAAAAGTTGCAATCGGTGTTCGATAGCTTTATTAACCCCACATGTAATACCAAAGTCAATAAGCGAAGCACAGTCCATACATCGAACTATATTTATAGTTTCTTTTGAAAAATGTAGGGCTAAGAGGATTAGGCCTGGTTTCCTCTAGACAGAATTTTCCGTATGGACAAAATTGTTTCTTTGTTTTTATTTTCTAATTATAGTCAAACCCTTATTAACGGGCACCCCTCTTGAGCGAACACCTGTCTTCGGCCCAGGCCAACTCTTTAATTAAACTTTATAGTTATAACCATTTCTAGGGGCAGATTACATTGAGAATTTCAGCTCGGCCCTCTGATGAAATACTTGAAAAACAAAGCTCGCGATTACATGAAGAAAGTTTCAGCCCGGTTTGAGTTACCCGAGCTGAAAAATCCCATGTAATCGCTCGAAAAATTTTCAGCCGGGGCTGAAAAGATGATTGACAGGCGTGGGCAGATACAAATTGCCAAAACCACAAAAACTACCGACAAATTCCTCCCTGGCTTCACTTCCGACATCAGTTTCAACCCAAGCTGAAATATTTCATGCAATCGAGACTTTTTTCAACCCCGTTTGTAGGGCTGAAATTTTCCCATGGAATCAGTTCCTAAAAAACCCCATCTTTTTACAACTAGCCATACCCTACAGCTCAGTCGAAATGCGAGACCTATTACGAATATTGCTCCTGTTTAAGTTCGAACTGCAGCAGCAACCAATTCCACTAGCGAACAAGACGGCTGTTTTACAACTAGCCTTTTTTCAATTACAACGGTTTTGATTTACCAGAATCCTTTCAGTCTCAGTCAGCCGGTTATTTTAGCTTCTTGGTGGAGCAACATCAAACTAATATGGCGCTTCTGGGTATGTTTTTCGTAGGGATTAGTAAGTAAATAAGGCCTGAGATGCATGCGTCAGGAGGGAATCCAAGATTTTAGAAACGAAGGCTTGCTTCCCCGGGAAATTTTGAATTTTTCTAATTACCTAAAATGCTATTTCTAGCATTCTTGAAGCAGTTTTATGCAAGATCTTAAGAAAATAACTAGTCATAAATAACACAATTCTTTTCGAAAAGAGAAGGACAAGTCAATATCTTTATAATATATCTCTTAGCAGAATGTTATTTTGGCCACAGACAATGATCATCCATGTATCACGACAATCGCCTTTATATTTTTTGCAATTCTCGTTGATCTGCCTTTACTTGCTGGAAAGTATTCCCCAGTTGAAATTGCAAAAATCGTGTTTTAGTAGCTGAGGTTAGGTAACTATTTCCATTATCATAACAGAAAACTGCCTGAGTCTAGAGTATGTAAACTGGCACGTATGCACAAAACGGGGGGTGTACGCCCCTTACGCCCCCTTTAAATCCGTGCCTGCGAATAGATAGTGATGTTGTCAAGTTGTCATTCTATCACAACAGCAACTGTCCACGTGAATGCTAGAGCTAAATTTTTGACTGTTGGCTTCAGCGAATTCTTTCAAATTTTGGTAGATAAATTAGAATTAGTGTAAGTACAGATCTAGTTTTCAATATCTTTTTCGTAATCCCGAATGTTTTTTTTAGTTACCAACTTTATTAAATAAAATCATCTTTAACCCATTAAAAGGCAAGTGTGTGCTTAGGTATTTTACTCTGGCTACTGCAAAACGATAGTACTCGTCAAAAGGATGAACCCTGTCATTTAAAGGGTTAAGTAAAATATCTCTCCTGATGTCAAATTTCACAATTCCCCGAAGAAAAATGAAGATAATGAGACTTAAGCGTCATATATAATAGCAAAAGCTCCATATATAATACTAAAGCTCCTATTCTGTGGTTACTATATAAAAATTAGATAACTGCACAGTTTGAAAAACAACTTACGTTCATGATAGTTCTCCACTTAGATATACTCCTGACTAAGCGTATAAATATTTTAAAGACAGAAAATGTCAGTAAGTGAAGATTGTATAAACTAGAAGCAAGTAAAAATAGAAACTGTAGAGAGTCACTTTATGTAGTTATAGCAACTTGAAGCGTTAACGACTTTTTCAAAGGATTTCTTATACGATTTCTGACACCAATTATTTGATTAATTTTGAGCTATTCGAATCAAATCCACTCAAAGTTGTGATAGGAAACAAAATTTACTATTAGTACCGTTGTATCGTTATTACTATACTACTACTATTGTTATTTTTAGTATTACTATTATCATGATAATGATGATAATAATAATGATAATAAAGATAATAATAAGGATGATAAGGATAATAATAATGATAATAATAATGATAATAAGAATGGTAATAATTATAATAATAATTATTACAATTATTTTCATGGCAATTATTATTTATTATGATAATTATAATGGTTGTGGTCGTGATTACAATTATCGTTATACTTAGAATAGTTATCATGATTATCGTTATCTTGGTTAACGTTATCGTTATGATTATCGTGATTAAAGTTATCGTTATCATGGTTAATGTTATAGTTATCATCATTGTGATTATCGTTATTGTTATCATTGTTGTTGTGGTTGTTGTTGTTGTGGTTGTCACTGTTGTTATTGTCATCATCAGTAATGAATAAAATACCCAACAATTTCATCGGAGTATATAATCACATCTGCCTTGGAATCAAGCTATTTCCGTTGGCTTCAGATTTCCAGAATTTTCCTTGTTATCCTGGCTGACCGCGAAATAGCTATGTTCTGTAATACTAAGTTGCTTTATTGTAATGTATGTTCTAATTCTTTTGGTTTTGCAGCTAGTATAATATGGGTAGGAGTACTAAGCAACAATTTTCCCGCAGTTTTCAAAGTTTTTGCTGCTTGCAGGGTCACCCTTGTTTTATCAGAAGAATAACAAACATATTTTTCTGATGGTCTACATGAAGCAGTCCAAACAGGAGTTAATGGATTGTTTCATTAGGAGTTCAAAACACGAGGGGAAAAAAATGAAAACCAAGGAACGTAGCCCTGCGGTTTTTGTTGTTTTCAAGCACTTGGAGTCGCCCAATGAAACAGGATAAACGAATGTGCGAACTAGCTTCCCAAACGCGTATTCCCACTGATTTAATGCTTGTTTCGCTGATTCTATAATTATGTAAATTAAGAAATGTTATGCAGATCACTAGTGATTTTCTTACTATTTTTCATTGGGTATCAAAATACATTAATGTGATTTGATGTAGCATGCGTTCATGGATTGCCTACGATAAACCATAAATTATTAATTGATTTTAGAAACGTAGGTCGAAACATTTGGCACGTTGCTCGACTTTCGAAAAGTTGAAATGCTTGCAAGCGGATCTTATTTTTTACGCTTTTCACATGTCCGGTAACATTCTGCGTGATTGGATTACAGTATCCTACGAAGGGTGCTTTTACATATTTCTCAATCGACACTAATAGAATGTACTTAGAATTCGGCGTTTCAGAAAAGCCAAAAGGCATTAGTTCTTCTAATCAATTTTTTATTAAGATAAAAAGATAAAACCAATATTAAAAAGCCAACCAATATTATTGATGCGTATAATCATCCCTAAGTTCTTCGTAAGTGAAATTAAGGCTTAGGCTAGCAGACAATGAATTCAGAGCTTTTTTAGAAAAGGTAGCAATAAAGGTAAGTCAAGTTGTGACCACATGGGCCGAATAGAATTCATCTATCATCTTTATACTAAAAGTTTCATGCAACGAACGAAAGAGTTGTTCTTCTAAAAAATTAAGTAACATTGCTCTGATCGAAGATATGAAATAAATCGAGTCACTCAGGGATATTAACAATTTGCAGACGTGGTTGTATCAGGCTTATCGGTTCATGATTTGTGTCGAGCGTGGTCGAAGTATGATTTTGCAAACTGAAGAAACATTGTCGCCTATACCAAACTAGAAGTCTCGAAAGAATTCGCTCTGAAAGCATGAATATTCTTGGATGTCTTGCAATGTTTTTATTTCAAATTTTCGATTTATTATTTTGAGCTTGAACTTGTATTTGCTTATCTACAAAAATTATTAACTGAAATATTGACGCACAATATTTCTGCAAAATGGCAAATAGAAGACTCGCGGTCGGGCTTATACATAACTGAAGAGAGAGTAGATGGTCTCTAACCAGAAATAAAAATTCATTTGATCTTCCTCCCATTGAAGACTGCAGACTGCAGACTGCATTACAATCGAAAGCTCGAATAAGAGTTTATTTCTGGTTAGAGAATGTCTAGACATCCGAGTAGACAATTTGTACAGGCTAGGAAAAACGACAGCAAGAACTTCCAGTATCACGGCAACAGATGGACTAGATGATAATCACGATTTAAATATTAAAATCAATGCTGCCAGGCAAGCGAAAAACAATTGTGTTTTCATCTCTGTATCAACAAGGCTTATTATTAAAGTCTTATAATTGCAATTACATTTTTGCAATACAACTTGCATTGAAAATTCATTGGTTTCATTCTCACAGTCGACACATACAAGTAGGAAACTTATCGAACTGTCTAATTTTGAATTACAGTTTTCTAGGGCTACTAGTTTATCAGATTTATTCAAAGCCGTAATGTATAAACCCTAAATCATTAAAGTGGTTTAATTTCTTTTCATTTCATTTCACAGCATTTCATAAAAAATTGAGCCACAGATTGATTAGTACGAGTACCTACAACCTGCTGAAGATAGTCATGGGTCACTCCTCGAGATATCGCCCGCAGTACCTCAGCTTTTTGCTGATTGTATTGAATTGGATTCGTGGTTTTCGAACGATGCATTCAAGTGCAGCATTTTTGCTCGCAGATGAAGGTAGTTTAAACTTAACGACAATGGTGAAACTAAAGTGAGATTTCGTAAGAAAATTTTCATTTAATATTATGGAGATCGTCACATACATTGGCAAATAGACAGACCAACAGAATGACGGACAGACAGACAAAGGAAGAAGGGATGAATGGGTCGATGGATTGATAGACAGATAGAAATGTATTGGGAAAGGTTGACAGGAAAATAGACAGCTAGACGGACAGATTGATTCACAGTGTTGTAGACTCTTCGCTCCCGGACACGGACTTTCTTGAGAAATTATATTTTTTATTTTGAACAATCGAACATAAATTTTAACACTTCAAGTTTGTCAAAAATAGTATTCTACGTATATAACTCCTCTTGTCCTTCGAGGCGGGAAAAACAACTCCCTTCCTTTCTTGATGACAACAATGCCTCTATCTCAAGTAAGTTTTTAATTAAATCACATAAATTAACCAAATATCAAAACACACAGATTAACCAATATATTGACAGATAAAAAGATACCTTGACAGACTGACAGACAGACACATGCATGGCTAGATGGACAGAGAGATGGATGGACTGACAGAGAGATTAACAGACATACAAATGGATGGATAGATATATTGACAGACTGACTGAAAGATAGATGCAGACATACTGATAGAAGACAGATAGGTAAACAGAAAGACAGATAGCTAGATAGACAGATAGACAGAGAGATAAACAGAATGATAGACAGGTAGATAGACAGGTAAACAGACAGATTATCACGAATAAATAATTTCTCTATTGATATTATCCGATTACTTTACGCTCACGGGTTTCATACCACAGTCATGCAAATAGGATATAATACTATATATTAAGAGAAATTCTTTCATGATAATCTGACACTGCCGAAGTCAACTGAAAAATGTTGACTCGAGCGGAATTTGAACTGGCACCTTCGGGATACCGGTCTGCCGCTCTACCTGTTGAGTTATCGAGTCCACAGGGATTGGAGGCGAGTTTTTATCCACCTTAAGTGCACGAGATATTCTCGCGACAACTTAACACTTATCCATGAGAGGATGTGCAGTGTTTCAATTCTATTTCAGAATCATCCTCCTGGATATACATGAACAGGAATTCTTTCATGATAATCTGTGTTAATTACTACAATCACATTTATTTGGTCGTGAGTGAACTTTGTTCACAAAGAGAACACTCTCTGTGAATACGTTACAGAATCCTTTAAATGATTTTTTGGTTTAAGTACGACGCAAGAAAATCCCTAAAACAATATTTAAATTCACTACGTATTTCCTTATTTTAAACCAGGCCATCGCTTACAGCGTTCTTTGATTATTGAAAGAAGAACTTGGAGTGTGATTGACTGCGCCCATTTGTGTCTGTTTGAATACCCTACGTGTAAATCTATAAACTATGAAATCGGAGATCAGTTGTCCTCGAATCTTAAGCACAGGTGTCAACTGAACAACGCCAGTACATCGTCTAAACCACAGGATATTGTTGTAGACGACATGTTTAACTATCTTGAACCAATTCAGGTAATGCAAAACTGTTAGACTAGCAGAATTTTAAACATAGTTTAACATAGAACTTTCTAAAAGCTGAATTATGCTAAAATCTTCTACATAAAGGATATTAGAAGCTGCAAAAGCACCCTAATTTTTTGTATTGTAACCAAACACAAATCAGTTCTTCATAATCTTCATAAACCATTCTAAAAAATATGATTTCTTTCAGGAGTGTATTTATAAGGAAGGAACTGATGAAATTCTTTTGGAAGGTAATGATTGTCAACAAAGTTTTGAGACCCTTAGCTAAATGTTAAACTTTTTCAGTAAAAACCCGCTACTAAGAACCTTCATTTTACTAAATCAGCCTGGGATAGGTTCTTATACATTTGATATCAATCAAAAAGTCAGGGTGTTAGGTTCTTATAAACTGAAGGTTAAAGTATGTGTAGAATGTAGTCCTGTACTTTTAATAATGATCTCTTTAATGATTTATTTAATCCCTATAAATATACAAGGAAACCGCAAGCATCTGCGCACAGGCGATGATTTAATGTGATCTACAGTATTGAGTAAAAGTATGTAACCAGATCTTGGTATCAACTTTGTTTAACACTTTGTATTTTTTGACACAAGAGCCTATTTCTAATATCAGGCTCAAACAGGTTCTTGTTTAAAAGGGCACAAACTCCTTAATTTCAGCCTGAGGCTCTTATAGGAAGAAGGTTCTAAATAGCGGGTTTTTACTGTATTCGAAACACAAGGAAGTTCTTCGACTAAAATTCAATTTGACTTGAGGTGGAAGTAAAGTGCCTTTATTTATACTGGATAGTACCTCTCAGCTATCTGAGCTGTTCTCCATTGAGGTCCAGTAAAGACCGCTCCTCATGGGTTCAGGGCTACTAAGGAGGAAACTGGAGTACCCAGAGAAAACCTGCGATACTTGGTAGAGTCAAACTAGACAACACTCTTCTCACGTGTGACCAAGGTAACTTTAATCAGGTAGACGCACGAAGCCGGAATCGAATCCTAGTCACAGTGATAAGAGACACGTGCACTACCACTGTGCCACCAGCATCCCCGATCTTCCTGCGACTGAGTATTTTTGTGCTAAAAGAGAACTCTCTCTTTGACGAGTAAAATCGTCTGGCGTTGTCCAGAGTAAGATAATAGAAGTCTTACCCCGCCGGGAAAGAGATACTGTTTAAATTGATTGAGTCACGTCAGCCTTGAAGTACAGAGAAAATGTGGAGATGAATAAAAATCACGATGATCCGCGTCAATCAACTAAATTCTAGTAATATCTTCAGCTTTTAATTAGTATTTCTTTAAGGCCCTGTCCACATGAATCCGTTTTGGTTAAAAAACGCAACTTTTTTCGCTCCGTCTTCAAAAAGATTTTTGTCCCCACGATAACGTTTTCGAATCGTTTTCAGCCGTTCACACGACAACGTATAAACGATTTGAAAACACTAACAGCTAATTTCAGCTGCGAGGTGTTCCCGTCAAGCGTTTGTACGTCTTGGTCTAACCCAAAATCTTCCAGGTCTTCTTTGCCTTCATCCTCTGTCAAGACGTTTCAGATTTGCCTTCGAGACTGGGAGTGAAAGTTACCTGATATTGTTAAGCCTGCTCCTCACGTAGTCAGTTTGAACATTCAGGAAAGCTAGGTTGATCTCAAGACACGCTAGTAGGTTTGAAATAAGCCCAAGAAAAAGCGACACAAGAGTGATACGTCCGTCTGCCATTTTAAATCTCTCGCAGGATACCATCCATGTCGTGAGCGTTTTTGAAAACTTCAGTTTTCATCCGTCCACACGAGCATGCGAGAACGGCGTTTTCGAAAATTTCTACTCTGGGAAGCGTTTTAGAAAAGTTTCGTTTTCGGTGACCGTATTTGCTAGATACGTGTGGACGGGGCCTAAGCATGGAATAGGAATGGAATGTACGAAATACTAAAGAATTCAATGCTGCACTAAGGATTTTTATTAGAGAGGATTAGAATGTTGAATCAGCCTCTCTAGTGGTATGCTCCCCCAGGAATATTTTACAGTCCCTACAAGGCAAATTCCGGAAATATGAGTTTACAGACTTCGTACACAATACACACCAGTAGGGTGACGGTGAAATTATAGCATTTCACGATCATTTGCCAGAGCCATCGTACCTTCTACGCTGTTTGCGTTTTGTATTACGTTACATCTTTTACTATTTTTTTCGTGGACGCAAACAGAAGTTATTCTGTGACTGCCAAAGGATGGGATTAAACCTCCTAACCCCCCTCCCCTTGGGTGGGCCACTGAATGAATTCAATTGTCACCGTCGATACCAAACTTACAGGCTGATTACATAGAGATTTTTAGCCTGGACTGAAACTCCGGCCCGGTCTTCGGAAAAATACTTGAAAAACGGGGCTCGCGATTACATGAAGAAAGTTTTAGCCCAGTGTGAGCTACCGGAGCTGAAAAATCCCATGTAACCGCTCGAAAAAATTTCAGCCCGGACTTAAAACGCGATTGACAGGAGTGGGAATATTTCATGTAATCCGGACTTTTTTTAACCCTGCCTGCCCGATAAATTTTTCCAATGTAATCAGCCCTTTAGGAGGTGTTAATATGAAAGCTTGGTAAGAGGGATGAATTTCACCTCACTAATAAATGGGAATTTTCTGGCCTTTCTAGCAGAGCTGGATCTAGCGTGCATACGTTATAGGTGGGCCAGTCCTTCTGAGTGTGTTTAAATGGAAAACTCCGACCCTCCTAGACGAAATCTTGAGTAGTGAATAGCGAGATCTCGCTTAGGAAGGCTTGCCCTCCTCCCATGTAAACGAAAACAAATTCTACAAGGGATTTTACAGGGAGGCGAAATCTCGGCAAAAAAGAGCCAGCCCTTTTGGGAGAGCTGACTCGCTTCCCTATGAACACCAACTGAATCACCCAGCATTTCCTGCTAACTTCAACACCAGCCCTACTCGACCAATTCAAACAGGAAAAGAATGCAGCATATAAACACAACTTAAACATTAAAATTCTCACACCACAGAGGGCTCCCTAAGTAACTATATCCCGCATGCTAAGTATGCTAAGTCCCCTTCAATTTACAAGATGGCCAACAGTTAGGTCCAGTTAAAACGTCGAACTAAAATCTATACATGAAACAAATGCGTTCTCTACAGCCAAGATTTGAACTGTAAACGTCAGAGAAAACAATTCTCGGCTACATGTTATCACATACTAAACTGGAATACTGGCCTTGTTAAATGCAATGGCAAGAGAGAAATGGCTCTGCTTTGTTATTCCTGATGAATCGGTTCCTGTGCTCGCTTGATTCATCAATGTCCCGCAAATTATAAAGTAGGGCGACCGATATATGTCCGTGGTGTAAATCCAAATGCTTTATAGTCACGAAAGCTCATATATTTCATCTGAAGAAGGCTAGTAACTTCTCCATAGCAAGAATAACCTCGTGAAGTGAGTCGCAAGGCATTAACTGATTTACAATGCAAATGCACTTTTACGAAAAAGAATTAGTTTGAGCCGTAAAGATGAGCCTTGTAATGGTCTACAATAAAACAAATGTCTCAAGGGAAACTGCTTTATACAACAGGTTTACCCATTCGCGGTTTATTCTATTAACTAAGACAGTTGAAATAAAATAAACTCGTAATTTACGGAATTGTTTTGTTTCTCGCATTAGACAGAAGCCATAAATACATTAACCTCATTATGATTATTACCATGGCAGAAGAAAATTAATGAATACATGTCCCCGAAAGCTGAGGGACGATTTGTGCAAGTTCCAAGGGCCGTAGGCACGTGTTACTTCTTCAAGGCTTTTCAAAGCTTGTAGGGGGCATCTAATCACAATTATTTCACAACACACCAACAATTCATTCTTTCAAGAGAGTGTGATAAACCGTTTGTCGCATGCTGATCAGTGTATATCTTAATTTCTAGCAACCAACGTTTCTTCGACCTTAACCTTTTCAGATCCATATCCGACTTTGGTATTTTATTCTGGCTAACGCCAAATGATTTTTAGTCGTCAAAGGGAGACCTCTTGGACTTGAAAGGGTTAAAATAAAATAAAAAACCAACAAAAAACAAACTATTTCATTGTGGGTGAGTCATGAGATAAAGTGGTTAATCAATTTTCACTCGTGTAATAAAGTGACTGAACATCGCTCGTCCGTAAAGCTTGAACAGCCACTCGAGGCAGCCTCTAAACGGCCACCAAATCCTTTATCACACTCGTGACAATTGATTAACTCTTACATCTCCCGATATGTAAGGTGTTAGTTTGCAATATTCATGATTACCAAAGAACAACACAGCATGTTCATGGAGGACAACTTTCCTCTCTTGCAAGGAAGATCCTAGGAACCGACATAAATAAGGATTTCCTTTTAAGCTTACCCTAAGTGGACGAGGGGTTCGACCAGTGGCGAAGCTAAGCATAGCAACTGGTCACGCTATTTAAATTTCACGTCACCAAAGAATACCAACAAGTCATGTTATGCAAATTGAAAGCGATCTACGACATTTGGTATCAAGCCTTATGCCTGGTTCACAACTGAGAATAAGGATAAGCATAAGCATAAGGACAAAACATAAGGTAAAACAAAGGAACGAAGTCAAGCCTGAAGATCATAGTCCAACAATAGGCCAAGAGTCGAGCACAAGACGAAACGAAGAAAAATTCTTGCTGTTTTATCTTTGCAAGTCCCAGAGGAGATATCATGCTTTGTTTTCGTATTGACCTTGTCTTTATGCTTATGTCGCTCGTGCTAACCAGGCTTTATGCATCCTCCTACGCAATGGTTACGGTCTAAAAATGCAAGAATTAGTGGTCAAGGTAGTGATTATGCTAAGCGTGACTAGAAATCGCAACAAAATAATGTTATGGATATGTTTTGCTTGATATCAAAATATTGTACGTAATTTTATAACTCCGTATATTCTTATAAGCAGCAAAGTAATGACAAATTTCAAGCAAACGACTATCTTTTCATGGTATGCATGTTTCGGCAAGCTTATGTATGTTCAGAACAGGAAATGAATCAAACACCTCTGTCAAATGGTTAATTCATTTCCTGTACTGAAAAAGGCATAAGCTGGCCGAAACGTGTATACCATTAAAAGGTTGTCGTTTACTTGAAATTTTATAATTGCATAGCATGATTCTGTTGCTATGCTCAGCCTTGCCACTGGGTTCGACTAACTCTACATTCAGGTCCAACCCGTCTTTGCCAAGCCCAATCTGTTTGTGACATCTAAATGACTTGTCAACAACAGTTCCATACAGGTTAATGACATAAAACATAGGAGTTAAAAAAAACAAACAAGAGTAAAAGAACAAATTACAATTACAATTACAGGACAAATTACAAAAGAAAAAAAATGGGCATTATAGGTTGAAAAGAAAGAAACCAGTGTTATGATGGTATTATGCAAGTACAATTCTGTCCTTAATGCTCCAACAGCGTCAAGATTCCAGGGTTAACGCTTAGCCTAAATGCCAAGGCAATTTAACCTAATGGTGTAGCTTTCCATCCTGTGGTCAAAACTGCGTCATAAAGCATATATAAAAGGTCACGAACAAAATATTTTCCGAGTCAACCTATCGCAGTGAAAAAATTTGGGATAAGAAATTACATCGCAACGTTGAAGTTTCATTCAGAACAAATAACAAGGAAAGAAGAGAGCCAAGAAAATCCTCTGCCAACTGATTTTTTCAGTAGAAACAGAACAAAAGTAATTCCGAGTAAAATGGTGCATAATCACAGTTAGATTAATGAAACGCAATTTTAATAGTTAATTTTCGACTTTAATTTAGTCATCTTCAGACTAATTGAGTGAAATCGAAAGATTTTACTGTTAGAATTCTTCTACATTAATCTGTGATTATGCGCACTTTTCTCGGAATTACATTTGTTCTGAATCAAGATAACCTGTACATATACAAGAAAACCCAGTAAAAATTGTGTTTCTTCCACTCGCATTTAGTAGGGGGTAGATTTATTATACTTTTATATTCTCCTACTAAGATTTTAGCAGAGCGTAGATCCAATATATGTTTATTTTCGACTGTGGTAATGCCTAGAAGTAAGCAATATGCCGAGGCGCTAAAGTAATGTTTGTAAAACTTTTCTATTTCAGAGCCATTCTCCGCGACTTTCACAAATCTCGGAGCAAGTGGGCGTTTCGGACCAACATCTATTGGATCTTTTTATAATGGCAAAGATCACGAGAATATGGTGACATTGATGAATGGTATTCAACGATGGACTGTCCCTTATAACGGAATGTATCGAATCACAGCGGTTGGGGCATCTGGAGGCCACGATATGAGTGGAACTGCTGCGAAGGGTCGTGGAGCACGTATGAGGGGTGATTTCGAACTAATCAAGGGGCAGGTGGTTAAAATATTGGTTGGTCAGCAAGGGGTTGAAAACACCGGGAAATCAACTTCAGGAGGGGGTGGAGGAACATTTGTTGTGACGTCAGTAAATATACCATTAATCATTGCGGGAGGTGGAGGAGGGATTGAAAAGATTACTAATCGGTTAGCTAACTGTGATGCAAGCATTGGAACTTCTGGACAGTCAAACGAGTGTGCTTCAAGTTGTGCAATTTGGTCTGGAGGAGTAAATGGCAGTGGTGGCTTACAAGCTGACACCAGTAACTCAGGTATATGCAATTTATTTATCCACTTACATCCATATAGCTACAGACAATAAATTTAAGTCAAGCCGTTACACGAATAATTAGTGGCGGCGTGGCACTCAAATAGGGGCCAGGAAATGATATGCTAATGACTCACTTTTAACAAGGGATATACGGCGAGGAGGAGGTGACTGATGTCAATAAAGATACGACGTGAATTGTAGATGCGAAAACCTTCAATTCATTAAAATAAAAACTTAGAAGAAACAACTGACATCATGAAATGAGTCTATGATGATATGCGTGTATAATAAAATATAAATAATTAAAAGTGATCCTATGCAAGGCTTACAGGAGTTATAAATTTCATAGTTCTGCATGGAACGTCAAGTTAGTGTTAATTTTGCACCCCACCTAACGCTTTACATAAAGGCCTTCTGCCCACAAATCATCAGGGCCCACATTGGAAATCTCCCGGTAGGCCACGCCGTCACTGCACGAATTGATCAGTAAAGTGTTTCGACCATGCTGTTACCAAAATTATTTTTTCCCGACTGACTGACTTAACTCCGGCTAAAGCCAGACAATTTTTCTTGTCAAGGGTAGAACTGCAGTCGGGAAAGGGTTAAAGACTATCTCCTTAACACTTAGCTTACTGAGGAAGTACTCTCATTTTACTCTGGCTAACGCCTAATGCCGGACTATTTACTTGTCAAGAAGAGGCATTCAGTCGCCAACTGACGACGTACTCTGCTATTCTACTCTGGCTAACATCAGACGATTTACTCGTAAAAGGAGAACTCCGTCGGTAAAGGGTTAAAGACTATCTCCTTAACACTTTACCGACTAACAACGTGCTCTACCAGTTTACAATGACTAACGCCAGACTATTTTATTGTAATGACAAACTACTATTTTTATTCTAACACCTAACTAGTTTATTCTAACGCTACACTATTTTACTCTGGGTAACGTCTGATGATTTTACTTGTCAAGGGGAGATCTCCTGTGGGGAACGGATTAAGCGTAAAAGGTGAAATAAAGAAAACCTGTTTTCTTTAAAAGATTGTTGTGGGAACCATTGAGTATTTTGGTCAAATACAAAACAACAGTAACTCCGAACAAGGATAAAATTTTTTTATTCGACGCTGCGACTAATTTTCGACTAATCTTCAGGAATCCTGAAGATGACTGAAAGTTAGTTGAAACGTCGAATAAAAAAGTGTTATCCTTGTTCGGAGTTACCGTTGTTCTGTATTTAAAAGACTTGTTCTTTGAGGGAACATTGAGGTTTATTTCACGTCAGAAATATGAGAAATACTTGCTCAACTCTTAATATACATCCCTAATTATTACTGTAAGGGTCAATTATTCCCTCGCGCAACTGTGTTGCCAGCACCAAGCAGTAATTTGAAGCATAACTCTGAATCAATCAAAACTTCAGCTTTTTAACTGTTTAGAAAGTATGAAATTCATTTTTCCTTGTTATTTGACGGTATTGAAACATCATATTGTCTTTTCACAGGTGAAGGAGGCGGTGGCTTTTACAGCAATGGACGAAGCAGTTCACATTTCGGTGGAGCTTACGGCTACGGCGGCGAAGGTGGTAAAAGTTTTTTAAATGGCGGTGTAGGTGGGCGTTCTTGGCGCTACAATGGAGAGGGTGGTTTTGGTGGAGGAGGAGGTGCGTATGGAAATGGAGGTGGAGCAGGCGGCGGTGGTGGCTATTCAGGAGGGGCATCGGGTAACAACAATGTCAACTCGTGTGGTGGGGGTGGTGGATCGTACAACATTGGCAAGAACCAAGATAATACCGCTGGATTTCAGGCCAACGGGCACGGGTTTGTTGAAATAACCCGCGTACATTCAACGAAATCCTAATTTTAGATTAGGAAAGACTCTGTATCGGTTAAAATAACATCATTGTCGTTTTGAAATCTTTGAATTGAGCTTTAACCGCTCCACTGCGGGCGTCCATCCCTGGACGACTAAATTCATCTGGCATCAGGCAGAGTAAAGTAATGCAAGTCTTATGACGCCGAGAAAGAGTTAAGAAAGGTATAAACCATGTATATGGTGAATGACAGTATTATTAAGACGATAGCATAGAGAAGTCCTTAACCCTTTAATGCCCGAATTTCTTTTCTTTAGTTCTTTGTTCTCTTCTTGTTTTTCCATTGTTCTCTGACTGGTTCTTTGTTCTTAGGTGTCCGTTATGTCGGACACTGGGAGTTAAAGGGTTGCAAGAATCGATGAAAGCAAGTTGACGGACATTATGAAACCTAACTAGAGGCCGCATAAAAAGACTAAGGCCCCGTTCACACTTACGAGTTTTCCTACGAAAACGCATACTATTTCTATCCGTTTTAGCCTTCAGTCCACACGTAAACGTTGACTGGGTGGAGTCGTTTCCACCGAAAGCGCAGGCTTCGGAAAACGCCTTTGAAAGTGAATACTTTGAAAACGGAGACTTTTGCAAACGGTGTTGGACCCAGTTCTCTAACATGAAGAACACCATCGTGATTTTGATTGGCCAGACATGATTTAATTAACACTGCCGTCGTTTTCAGCGTTGTCGTGTGGACAGGCGAATACGATACAAAAACACTCGTGCGGACGCAGTAATTTTGACGCGATTTCAGTTAAATGAAAACGCATAAATTTGAAGACGTAATACGTGTGGACGTGGCCTGATTGTTCCTGACGGTTCCTCCTTTTTCGACTGTGAAGATGACCGCCGCTGAGGTCATCTAAACGTCAGTCACCAACAGTCTTTGCTATTGATTTTCCGAGCGGAAAGCGCAATCGCGATATAAAGATAAGAGTCCTGCTCAGAATTCTTAAGGGTGTTGCCATAGTAAAGGAGGCAAATCAAAAAGTTTTAAAACATGTTTGCTAACGTTTCGTTGGGGCGTGCAACATCTTCAGACTAGAGATTTACAAAGGTGAGAAAAAACTATATATATGGATCTATAATTACATACTGGAATTATTAGACGGCTAACCAATAGAAAACTAGGTAACCTGACAGGTAGGGACAGGAATACGGAAGAGGAAAGTATTAGAATAGAGAAAGAGGTATATTAAGAAACGATTAACGAAAATCTCTCTTCAATACCTCTTTATTCTAATACTTTCCTCTTCCGCATACCTATCACTTCCTGTCAGGTCACCTAGTTTTCTATTGTTTAGCCGTGTAATTATTCCAGTATGTAATTATAGATCCACATATATGGTTATTTCTCACTTTTGTAAATCTCTAGTCCGAAGATGTTGCACGCCGCAACGAAACGTCAGTTAACATGTTTTGAAACTTTTTGACTTGCTTCCTTTACTATGGCGATACATTTAAGAACTCTAAGCTGCGCTCTTATCTTTATATTGCCAACAATATTTGATAAGACTACACTAACCTGGAAGATCTACCCATTACGAACGTATACAGATTGTCCCGGGTTCAAACTATTTACTTCATTACATTAAACCAATTACATTTAGAAGAACACAACGCATCTCGAGAGGGTTCTTGCTCCTAAATATACACAAAAAAACTTAGTCAGCCAGCTTTCAATTCACTGATAATGAGAACAAGTACGGAATATTACCTGTAATATTTCTTACTAACTCGACTGGCATTATCAACATCGTATAAACGGGATTCCCAATCAGTCCATGGACAACGCCTTCCGTACTTTGGTACTAAGGCCAACAAATATAGCTAGCTAATAGAGATATATTAAATCTAGAGAAGGCATTAGGGCCGAAAATTGGGGTTAGATTGAACGACGGGATTTTGAGAAATTGGGGGGCAAAATGATGTTCTCCAGGCCTTTTTCCGTCTGTTCGAGAACCGCGAGGTCAAGCAACTGATCTTTAGAAAATTGTTTCGTGTCTGTTTTCATTAACCGTATAGCAGAAAAACTACTTTTCTGGGTGTTAGTCGATTATTACTTTTGCCTTAATTATTTTATATTCTTATTTTTAAGAGAAGACAAAAACAAGAGACAAAAAGTGAAGTGATCTTTGACCATGACCTTGAACTTTTCATCCCAGCTTTGTTGGTTTGCCCTCCAATTTACCCAACATGGCTGTCCTCATCTTGTCGCCTACAATTGAGTGACATTTAGCTACAACACCCCCTCCAGTTAATATATAATCTCTATCGCCTGGGTGACACCCGATAAAACCGGTGAGAATCCTGTCCAGGTCAGCGGTTCGGACTGCGTTTTCTTTTCACCAAGCTTAAAAGCAAATCCAAGATGGCGGCTACTTCTCTCAACCAATCACACGACTGCATTAACTAGATGACATCAGATGCTTCCATGGCACCAACCCTAGTAACTCAGTTGACAGAGCACAGGAAGTCTCCCAGAGTCGTCAGACCGATTCACGCTGAACAGCCTAGACTCTGCTTTTCTCGCAACGGTTCTCGGCTGTTTCTTAAGGAGGGCTTTTGTTCCTCGATGTACACTCAAAAAATACTCTTCTCGCATGTATATACAACTAAACTGGACGGGCCATCAAGTACCAGCCAATGTTGTACGACGATCTTCGAACGTCTACCTTGGCGCGAAGGTGATCTTAACACGGGATAATTTTTGACGACTATTTTAGCGCAAAAAATGTCTCAAGGAAAGTTGACAAGAGTAAACTTGCCATTTGCATGAAAACGATTTAGATATCATATAACGATTATACAGAAGCAAATAAAAAATTTAAGACAATGATCAATGATTAGACGTTTTATTTACTAACATTTCCATAATCTTGAAAGCGTTAGTATGTGAATTCAGAGGAACAGAATTGACTTGAGCCCCAGAAACTTCAATCAAGCAATCCAGCATTAAAACATTACCCAAAATGATATACGATAAAGTTAGATTTTAAGTTGGGATATTTGGACCCCAAAATAATAGCAACGTTTAAATAATCAAATTACCACAGTCTTTAAGAATTTCCCTTTAAGCAAACGAAACTGAACTGCCTTAGAGTTATCCAGTAAACATACGAAATTGAGCCTTTGCAGACGTGTTTGAGTCAAATCACGTAAGCCTAGCTCTGCTTTCTTTTTGCAACAAAACATTGGAAGAGAACACTACGAATAATAAAGACAGTGATATTTGGAGTTGGTAGGTTTCACCTTATTGCCACTGATTAAGTTAGCCTTGGTAATTAATTGCTATAAATTTAAAACTCATAGAAATTAGAATTTGGCTGAGGCATTGCTGCTACTAAAGTAATTTGTCTGAAAGCAACCACGCCGGAATTCTAATCCTCGTGATAGCCATCAGGCAATTACAATCAAAGGCAACGCTAAGTTCTCGCGGGGTGATAACGGATGTACTCCATGTTACAAATATGGACAATGCGACTCCACAAGAACGAACCAGCAGCCTGATGATTTACGCCGTAAAAAAATATCAAGAATTTTTTTCTACCGTTTGTGACATTTCTTTAAAAGAGCTATGGGCGCCACGATTTCTTTGATTAAATTTGACATGAAACGTTTTGTCACTTCGGGTGACTTTCAGAACGTCTCGTCGTATTGACCTGGGCCTCGCGCGCGGCTGCTTCGATAAATGTCCGCCATTTTTTTCTCCATTTGAAATTTTTGTTTTTTCGATATTTCTTGACGAGTTAGAAACTTCAGTCTTTCGACGAAGAAACTTCAGTTAAAACGAGAGGAAAAAAGGCGCCCCTAAGTCACATAATAAATTATTTATTAACCTTAATAGGAAGTATTTGCCTTCAGTTTTGTCGCTAAGATTTCGAGTAATAAAATATGACAATAAAACACTATTGTTCCTTTTCTAAAGCTAATCGTAAAAGTTTGATAAATGAATGTTTAACTGGTGGGAACAAGAAGCAAAGTAGTACTTTACAAGGCAAGATGAACAGCAACATTTGACAACGAAAACCAGTTAAAAAAGTGAAAGAAAACCAACCAAAAAATGTGTAACAAATTCCTTATTGAATTCGTTTGTTTGTTTGGCGCTGGGAAGTATTTCCCTTTGTCTTTTTGTACGGAAATCTGAGGCAAATACTTTGCAGTAGGTCATGGCTAGATCGTATACCTGAGAAGGAAGAATCGGAATAGGATCAGGGTTACACCGCAAAGAATTGAAATCTAGGGTAGATATTTTTACTAGTTTTGCGATTAATTTCCTGTCTTTAAGAAGTTAATTCTTGATAAGAAAAGCCATGTAGATTTCGTTTTATTCTTTCAAGAATTTTAAGAAAAGATGTCTTGATTGACGACTATTTTTCCTATCTAGTCTAGATATATTTTCTTAATTAAAGAAAATATGTCTTGTTTTAAGAAATCTTTTCTTATCAAGATATCTTGTTGAGAAAAATTATCCTGCCCACGGGACAAGAAAACATTTCTTAATTCAAGAAATATAGTCTTAAAACAAGTTTGTTTTTTTTTCTTAAAATAGGAATTTTATTTTTTGCAGGGAAGGGTTAGGGTTAGGGTTTTGAGTCTGAATATCTGTCTCTGAAAAGCTCTAGCTTTAAATATTTAAGCGAAGTTAGGTATACGTTAGTTGCCGAAACCGAGGTAACTGCGTTGGTCATTAACCGGGACGCGAAACGCCTAGGTATTAATAACCAAACTTCACAGGTTTCAGCCTCTCTCAGTCTTCGTCGGGTAGTGAAAGTAAAGACGCTGTCACCATGTTCAACCTGTATTTCTGCTTAATTTTCCGGTGCAGTCTGAGAGCGATTTGACTTGCTTTTCTCACCATGATTCTGTCCTCTCTCTTCGTAGTTTTCCTTTTTCCGTCCAGGGATCTTCAAATCTCTAACACTTACAGTAAGTCTCTGCTTCTTCAAAACATTGCTGACACTTCTCTGGCTACAGCCCACTTGATCAGCAGTCTCCCGTTGTGAGTAACTTTCCCTCCATTTTCAAGGCTGATCCTTGGCCTCAGACCCATGATTTTGCATGTTGCTTGAAATTCTTGTTTTACCAACAATTAAAAGTAATCTCCTGGGGAACCAGGAATACCTCTTGAATTCCCCATAGAAAATTCCTTAAAATGACTGGAGCTCAATCAAAAATTGTGGGAGGACCGTTGAAACTATCTAAAATTGACTGTTTTGGCATAGGATTGAGCAAAAGCATTGCCGCAACCCTTCATTACCCAAGAAATGGAGCTTGAGTAGTTCTTTTTGACCGCCAGGGTATAAATCAATAAAATAATTATACTAACAATTTAATAAAAGTTGGTTTATATAGATCTCTCATACATTAATCTGTGTAAAAGCCTAAGTATCTTAACTTCGTCGAATACTTGAAAAGCTACTGACATAATGATCTGAATATAATTTCAGATGCTTCAGTTAGTGATATGATTATAGACAAAAGTGCTCCTTGATGCATCGTCAACTCTTTTGTGTCAGATACATATCCTTTTCTTCGCGGATTAGAAAGGGATAAAAGGAAAGGTTCCGGAGTGGCGAAGCTAAGCAGAGCAACTGGTCAAGCTATGGAAATTTAAGATTATCTATGCACAGGGGCAGGATCATGCTGTGCAAGTATAAAAATATGTAAGATGTTTAGATATCAACCAAAACATATCTGTTTACATTATTTTCCTGCAATTTAAATCTAGTCATTCTTAGCAGAACCACTATCTTGACGATTAATTGTCGCACTGATATATAGCAAACAATGCATTGGTGGATGTATATGGCTTTTACTTGAATATCGTAGATCACTTTAAATTTTCATAGCTTGACCTGTTGCTATAATTAGGTAACGTTAAATTTGCATCGCATGACCAGTTGCTATGTTTAGCTTCGCCTTCGTTGTTCTGTCAACTAGTTAAGTAGTAGGAAAACTCATTTCTTTTGGTAACTATGTCAGGTTTCACGAACTACTGAGATATTCAGTTCCTGGAGTAAGTCGTGACCGAATTACTCCACTTCTAACATGAATAAGTTATCATGAAGTTAAAAATAGTGACATACGACTTGACTGATTTAAAATACCCACCTGTCTTCTCAGAGCTCTTTTTTGTACACTTCAGAGTAATATTCTTTGCTATACAATAACTATTCGTTATGTCAATATTGTAGTCGCGCAATTGAGAATAAACTAAAACTAAAGTTACAGAAATACCGGCAGCACATTCTCCCTCAAAAGTGTACGAATCCTTTACATTTTCCCTGAAGAATGTAAGAACCCTTGACGATTTCAATTCCGACTGGAAAACATCGACTCCCAACCCCAAAAATCTGCTGAAGAGGCCACCATAGAAGGCTGAAACGTACGCTCAGGGTTGTGTCCCAAAAGAATTATGTGCGAGACAATGTTACGCATCTTTTACTCTCTTCTTTTCTCTTTATATACTATATACATACTCAATAATTTTTTACTCTGTACTGCATGTCCAACTGCCTAGCCATCTAACACCTCGCATCAATCCGTAACATGCGGTGTGTTTAGACTTCCCTTTTACAACCAGTTGGAAATTTTATCATTTTTACCACACTTATATGGGCCCCTACATCGACTCTGAGACCAAGACTCATACTTATTCTATCGATTCTACATGGCATACCCTTATGTGTAGCCATCCCGCGCGTGTTATAGCCCGAGGCTCGAGGCGCATTATATTATCACAATGCTAACTCTCAGTCATTAAATCATCACATTTACATACCTATAACACCAGTGTGGTTACAATTACCTACTCCAAAACCATAAAAAAGCCGTTCGTTAGAGAAGATCGTTCAAAATTGTCTTGGGCGTATTTTCATCTCAGCTTTCTTTAAAGAGTAATAATGTCCCTTCCAGGACTTCCAGTTAACACCATCAGCAAACGACTTGTGGTTACCACCATGGTACAAACCATTCAAGTTGGAGTGATGACAGTCGTTGTACCACCAGGCACCTTTGAAAGTCATAGCACAGTTTCTACCAACCCATTTGTCATTGTCCACGTCTTTAGTGCTGAATTTCATTCCGTTTCCCCAATCAAGTGAATCACCTGCATTACCTGTAATTAATTACACATTTTTCTGTTCATTACCAGAAAATATAGTATCATTAACGCCAACCTCAAACTCGCTAACGCAAAACAACATTCATTTCATTCAATCTACATTCATTAACGCTTCTGTCGCATTCAACTCCCATTTTTGCATAGAAAGTGGCATTCATTAGCATAGATACCCAACCATTTGTATCAAGGGGCATTCCATAGCGGCAACAGACGACCGTTAACTCCATTCTGCTATACTTTAGAGATAATAAAATTTCAATTAGGCAAGATATTTTTCCGGTCTGTTGGAGGGTCGAGTTAAGGTTTTACCGAATTCGGACATGTATAAGAGATAATGGAATAAAACTGTCATAATTAGTACATAATCTGATTTCGGTTGGACCGTTCGAACCTCTTTTATTTCGCCAATATGTCCACGACTGTTTTGCCATTTTTCACTCAGCCGACCTCGTTCTACGTGTTCGGCTGAGACCTTTGAAGACTATCTTAACACACAACAGTAAAATATTTTAGTAGGATAGAGAATAGTTCTATTCTACCTTTCTTGAACGTCCTAATTGATCGCTCACAAGGACTGTTAGCCCCTTACTAAAACTTCTGCTACGTTCCCATGACTGATTGCGCTGAAATAATACAATAGAAGATACGAACATCTGTAGTGGAATTTTGAAGAGGTCTATTTAAATTGCAAAGTGATTTGTTTGGTTGGTTTAATATGCTTGAACGTGGTAAACATGAATGGTGAGTCCGACGAGATTTTCAAACACAAAATTTGTGTCGAATCAAATCCGACTGAACAAATCATTAGTACATAAGTTCTCTTCATACCTACCAAAGGGTTAGTTGAAAAGATAAAGAGTCCGTTTCAGACGTTTTACAAAGAAGCAAGAACCGCTTCATGAATGGCCAACAACAAAGGAATCTAAGGTCGACGATAGCATTTCCCGAGCTAAGTCATGTGCTCTCAATATGAACAACTGCTCAGTTGTACTTAAAATGTTAAATTTTTTACGTGTTTATAAGAATTGTTATATCATCGTTGGCTCAGTTTCTTTTGTTCTCGAGAGGTTTATAACTACCCTATATAGATGCTCATAAAGATAACTCATAAAGATATTTATGAACTTTTGACTAAAATTTCACCATTTCTGTCCGTTTGTCGGCCTAGTTAATTACTTCTTTCGAAACTTTACCAACGATATGTTAGCCTTCGGGCTTCGCCCCCAGGTTTATATGTCGCTGAAACACCTCGGTCACGGTATATAACCTTTACTTAAAATGTGTATTGTTGAAGTGTTCTTGGTGTTCCTTATTTTTTTAAAGTAGAAGGAAGATAAGGAGTGGCGCAGGGAATATTACAGTGGAATATTTGGGGGGAATATAAATTCATTGTTATTCCATTGTTTGTGGCTCCGCATCCCCCATTTACTGATAGAAAGTGCCACCAGTCTTCTAGGCAGTTAATTGACAGGGGATATTGAATATATTCCCCCTAAAGAACAAAGGAAACCGAGCCATATGGAATATAAGAGTTCTAAAATACGTAAAATTGGCCAAAGATTATCTCGCAGGACCGTTAACACATGTTATTACTACGTGTATAGATTTTTCATCATTTCCTCGAGTTTGGAAGACTGCAAGAATTTTGCCTATCCCCAAAACAGATTGTCCAAAATCAGAGAAAGACTATCGCCCCATATCAATATTACCAGCACTATTGAAGATTTTTGAACGTTTAGTCCTTAAACAGCTTATATCATACATTGACGAACAGTCGCTGTTGGCCCTAAGTATCTCTGGATATCGTGATGGTCATTCAACAACAATTGTCTTATTACGTATCCGAGATGATCTCATTCAATCTTTGAAGAAAGGGGAAAAAACAATGATGGTATTAGCTGATTATTCGAAGGCGTTCGACACAGTTAAATTCAAAGCTGTTCTAATAAAGATGCATGAGATGGGATTTTCCACCAAATTTCTGCTTTGGGTATTTAATTACTTATGTGATCGTCGTTAATACGTGCAGATAGATGATAGGTTTTCCAAGTCAGCTCGAGTGGAGTTTGGAGTACTACAGGGCCCGGTACTATTTAATCTTTATATTGCCGATCTTCATGAAAAGCTCCAGTGCCCGTGCTACCAATATGCAGATGATATAACCTTTTACCAACATACAAGAGTCGCCGACTTGAATCACCGTGCAACAGAAATGAATAACGTAATTTCCCGTCTTGGAAGTTATTCAATTGAATCAAATCTAGCGTTGAATAAGTCTAAAACTAAATGAATGCTTTTCTCAACCAGACAGATGTCACAGGTTCATGGATTACATGCCACTTCTGTAATGCTCACTTGTAATGGAGAAAGCCTAGAGCGTGTGCCAACATCAAGACTCTTGGGAATCTCATTCGATGAGCATCTGACATGGAATGACCATATAACCTCATTGCTCTCTTCGTGTTACAGTGCTCTATCGATGATAAAAAAGCTACGTAATTTAGCGCCATTTTGTGTGCGTAAATTATTAGTTGAAACATTGATTCTTTCAAAGTTGGACTATTCTTGTGTAGTATTTTACCCCTTACCATCGTATCAGCCGAAACGCTTACAACGAGTACAAAACGTATGTGCAGGCTACGTCTATGGACGTTATGCAAAGGAAGAGGACTGTTAAGTCTTGGATGGTTGCCTGTTATAGAAAATAGAGTTATGCATTTACTCAATACCACATTTAAAACTCTATATTTTGAGCATTGGCCAACTTATTTAAAGTTAAAAAAACATGTTCCTGGAAGACCTCTTAGGACATCAAACGAGGTTAAATTGGAAGTGCCGTTAGTAAATGGTACCTTCCAAGACAGTGCCGCAGTTGCTTTTAATAACCTGCCTGGGGACATTAGAAACTGTAGTGAATTTTATATTTTTATAAGTAAAGTAAGGGCTAATAGGATAAAGTCTGTTTTGATATCTAGCAGTTAATATCTTATTTTTATATGACAGATTCCTTTCTTTTATGTGCATTATTTTACATTTTATTATTATAATATGTATGTAATATATTAATATTTCCTGCTAATGTAAGAGCCACTTGGTGAAATTGCCATTAAACCATTATTATTATTATTATTATTATTATTATTATTATTATATTTACAAGGCTAAAATCAAAAGAATGTCGCAGCAAACATTAGAAATTTCAATGCGTTGGTAACTTGGATATTTACAACTTATGTATGTTACTTCTGAGGAAAAGTTGAGAAGCTAAAGCCCTTCCACCCCCCTGCTCCACCCCCCTGCTCCACCCCCCTGCTCCACCGTCCTTAGTTAACTGTTCTTATAAAACTTACTAAGGTAGGAAAAATTCTGAACTTACATAGACAAGTGTTTTGCAATTCCACCTTTTCAAAGGAAGCAAGAAGAGCTCTCAGATAACAAAAGAAACTTATGGGGTTTTTCCTAAGGTCTTCCAATTCATTTTAGCTAACTCAAGAAGTTTGTGATGGGAGAAATGGAGGGCGGTCAAACATTTTTTCCGACGAACATCTTGTGATAGAAGATTAGGAAACGACTTTCTAAAACTCTGCTGATGCTTCAGAAAACAAAGAAGCACTTTTGGAGCAATGTAACATTTAGAAAAAAGATTACCTTTGCCAAAGATACCAACCTTCCATTATTGTTACTTTGTTGTTTCGTTACCAGCAAATTTTGTTTATCAAAAATGCTTGTACTTACCTGAATAATTTCCGACGGTTAATTCGTACTTCTCCGTCTCATTCGACACTGCAAATGTGTTGTAGACAGCGTAAGCTTTATTGTTACTGAAGTCTCCAAGATCAACTCTCAAAACGTTTTGGCCGCTTTTTGAGAGTAGATGTATCTTATCCAATCCAAGCCAGAATTCGCCATTCAGATTGCCAAATCCGTTTTTATAATTTGTCCAGCCAAGATAAAAGTTGACACTTCCATCCATTCGTCTTTGAAAAACTGTCCAACCTCCTCCATCAGTTGTCATGTCACACCAAACATCAAATGTTCCCAGTCCAGCTGGATTAATTGTGTAGACGCCATTTAGTGTTTTTCCGTTTTTGTACCAATCAGCGCAACTTTTCGCTGCTGTAAGAAAGTGGTTTTATGTCATAAACAAATTTTATTAGTTTAAATAAAATCGTTAAAGTGGGTGTTCTGGACACAGACCAAGAAAATTAAGGTTCACATGGTGGTTCCACAAGCAATATTTTATTGCATAGCACAGTACAGCCTTAAACGAATATTGTACTAACCAAGTTTTTTAATAGATTACTCCTTTAAATCGAGTCTTACTTCCTGTTGTTTTAAAGTGAAAAAAAAATTAAAAAACCCAGGAAAATTGACTCAGATCGGATCCTTGATTTCTGATAGACTGGTGTGAGGTAACAAATTAATACAACAAGATATATACTAACTGAACAAATATATATATACATATAAATATATATATAGAGAGAGAGAGAGAGAGAGAGAGAGAGAAAAGGTTTTGATTTACTAACACAAGTAGAATTATAGATAAAGTGTATATTGTGGTAACGACGGAGACTATAAATAAGTTAGCCACTCATTTCGCACAAACGTTTTCGATATATATATATATATATATATATATATATTTATGCTCAAAACATCATTTACTTCGTAGTAATTGAGAATTCTAGTTTACATCATCATTTAAATCGATCGTTCTCATCCTTTTGAGATTTTGCTTCACAGAAGATTATTTTCTTTTTTTTTAATGTTTCTCAAGAAAAGACTGACATATCTATCCTCAATATCACAGTACAGAGTTGAACCTAGCTAGTAAAATTTTTGTATCTTTGCACATCACTCATGAAAATCACTTGCCTAATTAAGATATAGAAGGTTATCCGCGGCGAAAATTCTTCTAAAATTTTATTTCCATACTGCTGAAACTAGTAATACCATGTGGAAGTTTGTAAATGAGTCTGGCTTCGATAAAATGTTCGGAGAGTTAGGGAAGCCATTGAAAACATGCGTCAGTGTCCAAGACTTCTATCTTATAAAGAAAAGAACGGACTGCTCCTCAACCGCTTCGACATCTATTAAAATTTACTTCAATAGTGAACTGCTGTTGAGTTTAAGCTTTTGAGAGGAGATTACCACATGTGTGTACATGAATTGCTGCAGATTTTATACTGAAAACACCCTCCAAGACACACTGAAGCTTTAAAATTAAATTGCATCACCAAGTCAAGGACTCACACCGGCTTAGAAGAAAAAATCTCAAGTTAACGAGGACTATCATTCGAAGCAATGACCCCGGGCTTACTGATCCGACGCTATACTTACTGAAATACTACTACAAATCAAGAGCAGAAAGTGGGACGAAGTCAGTAACACTTCGAAACTCAGGTAGGGTTCTTTCGTTGTGAATAAACCTGTGGCTTATGAACACCGCACCAGCTTTGAAGTTGTCTAATTTGAAAAGCATTTAAGCTATACTCACCAGATTGCGTGACTTTTCGCAAAATTTATCAAGAAACATTTTGAGGTAAAAGTCCTTGATTCAATAACTTTGATTCTTCCAGAACAACCGTTTCTTGACAACTAGATTTTAATCTATATTTCCTGACTGCATTCGTACTTTTGTATTTAATTTAGTAATACTTTGTCAAATCATGTATAATTATTTAACACGTAAGGTCACACAAATCTAATTTGAGGAAAATGTAAAGTTTAAATTGTCAAAATCTATAATGGCGGATTGAATTTGTAACCAAGGTCATTTCCCTCTGTAATCTTATCGTTGCCTCAATTGGATCCATTGTAAAATATTATTCCAACTAAACTTTAACAGCCCACATGTTTTTTAGGTTAATTACTTTGATAGCGGCTCAAAGAGGCTGACACCAAAATGGCAAATTTATTTCTAATAAAGGATCTGTCGGCTCATTTTATTGCTTTCGAAAAGATTTTCCAAAAATATCGTAAAAAATGCCCTTCTTCTGACGGCTTTAAATCTGATGTTTTATACCGTGTGTGATGTGGAACATCTTACTTGGATAAAGACTAAGATAATAATACATGAACTTTCTCCTTGCGTGCCAAATTCGTTTCTCTATCATAGGCGTAGAGTATGGGGGGACTGATGGGAAACAAATATTTGTGGGGGACTAAGCCCTTGAGATGTTGCAGAAACTGACAAGTGACTGATGAATGATAGGGTTACTGACGTACTGGTTGGCGTTACATAACCGTAAAAAACTTATTGTTTCTTCTCCCAAAAGGTACCAATGATGCCCCTGAGAAAGTGAACTAAATCTAAAATTGAAAATTCGAAAACCTGGCGAGAAATCCCTCTTCAACTTTAAATTCAGTTGCCCTCATGAATGTGCACAGATCGATCTTTGCCTGTAAGTCAATAAATAAACTTGTTGACGATTTGGTTTCGAAACCCAGCGTGAAAAATAACACATTTCGGACATCTAACTGAGATTCGGATTTAATTAATGTTAATATTAATGTTAATGTGTTAATGTGACTTTATTCCAAAGATCTTTGCCAAATGGTTTGCAATCCCTTTAGTTGAAATATTTAATGAGTCATTTAAAACCAGAATTTTTCCAAGAATATGGAAAAATTAAAAGGTATGTGGAGTTCCTAAACTATGAAATGCACGTTAGTTGAGGAGTTGAGACCAATCTCGTTAACAAGTGTTTTGGCAAAATTACAGGAATCGTTCGTTGTGAAATAGATGTATGAAGATATAGATGGAAAAATCAGTGATTTCTATTATTTCTATTATGGGGGACTTCCAGAATCATCAGCTGTCTATGCCTTGGTTAACTTAGTGCACAAGCGGTACAAAGCCATGAATGAGTCTCACAGGGTAGTTAGAATAATATTTCTTGACTTCCGAAAAGCTTTTGACCTGATAGACCATAAAAGATTGCTTGAAAACATACGGGAAATCGGTGCTAGACAAGCCTTGGTCAACTGGCTTGTATCGTATCTTTGTAAAAGGTCACATTCCACTAAACTTGGGAACGAAATGTCCAAATTGGAGAGAGTAAAAGTCGGTACACCACAGGGTAATAACTTAGGTGCTATTGCTTTCGTTGTCCAAATCAACCAATTGCCTTTAGCTATAAAACAAGGAATGGAATCGGTCTTACTGAGAACAAATGAAAACCACGACATCATTGACGAGGATACTGCTTTGTTTATGGACGACACAGCTATGTTTGAGGTAAAAGACACACAGCAACACGTGTCGGGCGTGCAAATTGGTAATACCCAAAGCAAGATCAATAGGATAATACAATTTACGAAAAATGAAAGAATGGAGCTCAACTTTAAGATGTGCAAAGAAATGGCAATAGATTTTCGCAGAAACAAAACTGTTATACCGACAACAGAAATTGAGAATCATGTTTTTAAAAAGTAAACTCTTATAAATTACGCGGTGTATGGACGTATGACGATCTTAAATGAATACAAATACGGATTATATTGTCAAGAAGGCAGCGAAAAGATTGCACTTTTGAAATTTCTTAAAAGTTATCATGCACCAAAAGAAGACCTAGAAGCCTTTTATACTTTGATTATAAGGTCGACACTTGAATAGGGAGCCCAAGTTTGGAACGGTAGCCTAACAAAGGAACAATATAAAGACATTGAAAGAATTCAGAAACGTGCTCTAAGGAAAATTTAACCGAAAATGGACTGTAAACAAGCATTAACCGAGAGTAACAGTAAAACCTGTAAGAGTCGCAGTGATTATATGTGTATTTATTTGATAAGGTCTGTGTCAAACCCTGCACATAAATTACACACGTTGTTACCGAGGCCAGTTGGTCAAATAAAAGGGAAAGAGACAAGATCTGAAAGAGACAAATTTTATAATTTTTGAACGTAGAACTGATCGGTTAAGACAAAGTCCAATAGTATATGCTATTGCTATATACAATGCTACTCTGGATGGGTCTTAGAGAAGACTCTATTTTTTCATATAACAAATTTAAAGTTTATCTGTGCATATGTTATTCCATTTTAAAGTGGGATAAATTTTAAAATCTTAGTCGTAAAAACTGTATTTTAACCATTTTCTAATTGTTACTCTCACCTTGTAATTCACATTGTAAACTAGTGGTAGTTTGCTATTAAGTGTGGAATAAAGTCACATTAACATTAACATTAACATTAACATCAACGCTAACGCTAACGTTAACATCAAAACACTCGGCTATCGCCTTGTGTTTTTAATCTCGATAAAGCTCTACTGCTCGGTTTTTAGATATTACACACACACACGAGTCAGGAACCAACAACAAAGAGTAGGCTACGAACTACAAGGAACCAGTAAGAGTAATCAACGAAGATATCACCATGCATCAAATTAGCCGGCTCTCCAGAGGACGTAAATACGCACCAACACCGAAAGAGAACATCGAAGAATTAAGAAACGACATTAAACAGTTTATACGAAAAGTAAAACTACAAGAATATTTCCAACGGTCGATAAACTTAAGTCAAGAAAATCCAAGTATAATGAAGAACAAAGAGAACTTCATCCCTCCAAGAAATAGAGATAATGCTCTCGACTTATTTAGTGACTTCCTCACAAAATTTCCAGTTGAAGAATTAGGAAAATTCTGCACCAAGAAAACAAACACCACAAAGAACGAATGGAATGCCTTAAAAGAATTAAGGGAAAACAGAGACATTATGATAAAACAAACTGACAAAGGAGGAGCAGTAGTAATTACGAGCAGAGGAAATACTACGCCAATGAAATTCCAGAAACACTAAGTGATGAAGAAACCTATACCAAACTTGAAAAGACATTTATGACAAAGTAATACAAAAGATAAAAGAACTGACCGATAAACATAATAAGAAATTGACAGATGCAGAGAAACAATACCTTACAAACTTTAACTATCGAATAAGTCAATCCATCATATCTACCACAAAGAATAGTAAAAGTAAGTATATAAAACCTCACGACCTAACATTCAGACCAATCGTGGGTTGACCCATGTGTCCGACCAGTCATCTCAGTAATTTGATCGACATACTATTAAACAGTTGGTCGCCTTCGTGAAAAGCAGCTTAAGAGACTGCACCGAGTTCATTAACACATCACCTCGCACAGTACCCATCGAAACCACTATGAAAACTTTCGATATCACGTTGTATAACCACCGCAGTTCATTCAAAGATACTAACAAGAAACATGCAACAGAACTTAGCAAATACATCTGGTCTTTAAAGGAATCGAATATTCTATACTCAATCAAATGGAAAATCCTTAGGAAATGTAAGGCTTATTCTAACAAAACAAAACGTTGTAATCTTTGCCTTCATGAAAAATTTTTAATTATTTACCACCCGAAATTGAGCTCACTCAACAGAAGAAATGAACTTATGACTACATGCAGACATAGAAAGATATTTCTAATAAGCAACCAATAACTCTTCTGTAAACGCTATTGTAAACTGACACCTATTAATCTATGACGCTATATCTCATTTAAATAACTAAGTTCTTTGGCATGTTACATCAAACGAGATTATCACCTGACGAGTGTGGCAAGCTTAGCTTGCCATACGAAACAAGTTTGTCGTGATTAAAAAGTTCTATGAAGAAAATTCGAGTTTTGTCTCTCACTTCTCTTCTATATATACGAGTTTTGTATATAAAAAATTGTGTTAGTTAACTATAGGATGAATAATGATAATAACTTGAACATAACCACTGAAATTTTCACTTTTATTCACAAACGTTTTCGCTCTTAAGCTCTTCAGGTGATAAGTGAAGAGCTTAAGGTGAAGAGCTTAAGAGCAAAAACGTTTGTGAATAAAAGTGAAAATTTTAGTGGTTATGTTCAAGTTATTATCATTATTCACCCTATAGTTGACTAACACAATTTTTCATATATATATATATATAAGTGAACAGTTATGATGAAGGAAAATCGCGGGTACCCAAATACCTCAACTTTAAGACCCAACTGGGACCTGTTGCGAAAATGCAACTTTTGACCTCCAGACTAGCAATTGTTGAGGGAAAAGTGTCATGATGTTTCTGTATATAAGTATACACATATATATATATATATATATATGTACAGTTAATGATAAGACTTTGCGCTGCACGAAGCCTTATCTTTAACAACATCAACATTGCTCTATCTCTACGGTATTGAGCACTTTGTTGTCCATGGAATAACATTTGTTTATTGAGGTGCTGACGGCACAGTGGTAGTGCACGTGTCTCTCACCACTGTGATTGGGGTTCGACTCCGGCTCTCTGCAGTTACTTGATTAAAGTAACCTTAGTCACACGTGAGAAGAGTGTTGTCCAGTTCGACTCTACCAAACATCGCAGGTTTTCTCCAGGTACTCCGATTTCCTCCTGTAATAACACAGGACCCATGAGGGGTGACCCTTACTAGACCTCTAGGGAGAACAGCTCAGGTAGCTGATAGGGTTATCCAGTGTATGTATATATATATATATATATATATGTATATATAACTACAGACGGAACCGTTTCGGCCTATTGGGCCTCATCAGTGTAGTGCTGATGAGCAGGATGGAGTAGCCTACATTACATAAGCGACTCAAATGTCCCACGCTTGTGGTACATCTAAGCCATGCCATATATATATATATATATATATATATATATATATATATATACATATATATGTACATATATAGCTTCTTTAAAAAAATTTAATAAAAAAGGAAAATACATTTACGTTTCGGGACACAGCCCCTTCGTCAGAAACCGTTTCTGAGGAAAGGGCTGAGCCCTGAAACGTAAATGTATTTTATTTTTTCACCAAAAATTTTTTTAAAGAAGCTATATAAATGTATGTTTTTCGTTATTGGCTCATGATATATATATATATACATATATATACATAATCTTCGAGAATTAAATTTTATTAAAACTTTATGTTTCGGCGACCTACTCTTTCATCAGCTTTTGTTTAAAATTGACTAGGACAACAGTTCTTGACTAGATTTCCGAATCATATTTACATAATAGCTTTAAATTTCCATAACATTCAAGCCCAATGGCGCATAACATTTTAACTTTTGAATTCAATGTCCCTCTCTTAAAGTAAAGGTAAAGTGCCTTTATTTATACTGGATAACCCTATAAGCTATATGAGCTGGTCTCCCAGGAGGTCCAGTAAGGGCCACCCCTCATGGGTCCAGTGTTATGACAGGAGGAAACTGGAGTACCCGGAGAAAACCTGCGATGCTTGGTAGAGTCAAACTGGGCAACACTCTTCTCACATGTGACCAAGGTAATTTTTAATCAGATTACTGCACGCGACCGGAATCGAACCCTAGTCACAGTGGTGAGAGACACGTGCACTACCACTGTGCCACCAGCACCCCCCTTACAGTTGGATCTCTCACATCTTTTACATCAATTGTTTATAAAAACAAATCCTCCAAACCCACATGTCCTTCTCCATAAAAATGCGAATATAAATGTTCACGACAGATACCTCTTTGCCCCTTTCCATGACGTATTAAGGAACTGTTGTGATTATTAAACCTTTCTCTAAACCATGTTGATGTTTAGACAGAATATAGTTATTGTTTAGATAGGTGAAGTAATTCGTATATACGTGCATTTAAGAACTTTTGAAAGCACAGGTAAAATTGAAATTGGCCGATAGTTACATTGAGATAAAGTATCTTTTTCACTTGGTGGTGAGGTAGATGTATATTTTCCATGAAAACGCTTGCGATTTTTGTCGGAATACGAGGCGTGACCTGAAAGGGATAAAAGTAAAATACAAATATAAGGACTTGAAGATAAAGTTTTGGGCATTAAAATTCTTGCAGAATGACAATTTAGCTTCAAAAACATTCCTTCTCTTGATTTTTGACTTTTGTCAGATCACATGGTGTAATTGAGATGAAGAAATTCGAAACGACCTCTTTGGTCTTGTGATGTACAGTAGTTCATTATTCATATTATGATGGCATATCACTTCATGTCCTCTTTTTCTCACGAAAGACGTGAAAGACTAATATTAACATAACGAACATCATTATTAACTATTTAACCCGTTAAGGGTCAGCGTCCTGTCTAGAGGACATCAAGAAGAAAAGAACAAACGCCGATGTAGGCTTTCTTCTTTTGGTTGTCCGCAGTAGTGACTTCAACTTTGTAGACCACACAACAAAACCGTACTCAATAAACAAGCCAGCGAAATTCAGCCGACTAAAAACACCGACCTACGCCATTGCAATTGCCGGCGTGCTGACGAATGCCCAACCGGAGGCAAATGCCCACAAAAAAGTGTGGTCTACAAAGCTGAGGTCACTACTGCGGACAACGAAGAAAAGAAAGCCTACATCGGCGTTACAGCCAACGCTTTCAAAGAGAGATACAGAAATCACATGAAATCCCTCAAAAACCGGAAATATGCCAACGAGACCGAATTATCGAAATTTATTTGGAAACTAAAGTCTGCTAACCGCAACTTCACAACGAAATGGTCTATTCTGAAACAAACTCTCCAGTGCAAAACCGGGACGACAAAATGTAACTTATGCCGAGAGGAAAAATTAATAATAATGAAGGGACGTAAGGAAAATCTCCTGAACAGCAGATCAGAACTTCTCACTAAGTGCCGACATGTAACAAAACAGAACTTAACATAACACTGTAATTTAAGAGTATGAATAATTAAATGATCTGTCAGTTGCCTGATGATCGCCTAAGCGCGTGAAACTCGGAGTAGCGACAGCAAACAAAAATTTGCCTGTGATTTGCGTTTTCGCTCTGCCTATTACGGTATCGAGCGCTCTATACATCCATGCCATACCTGTGACACTTTCGTTACATTTATTTGGTTTAAATATATATATATATATATATATATATATATATATATTTGTGTGTGTGTGTGTGTGTAATATTTAAAAACCGAGCAGGAGTGCTTTAAACTCATTAATAACTCATAAACCAAAAACAAAAGAAATACATAATCAGTATTTAGAAATAGGAGGAAGATTACAGCTGAATTTTTCCAACTTTTCGCTGGATTTTCGCCTAAAATAATGGTTCGTTTGAGAAGTAATTTCAAACACTCGTTTAGTGTTCTTCCTCCGATTTCTAGATACCTCGAAACTCGTTAAAAAACTCGGCCTCCTTTTTCAACGCGTTTCTCGGTATTTAGAAATCAGAGGAAGAACACCAACTCGTACTTGAAATATTACTTAAAACACTCGTACTCCGATAAAGCACGTACTGCGAGTTTTTTACATGTCTTATGAAATTCACCACCTAATCCGCTAATTCGAGAAGAAACTTTGGAAATTTATCTTTCGTAAGCCGCAAAAATTGAACTTTTTCACATATAGAGGCTCATGTATCTTTATCACATATGTAGATCCGACACGGTTATGATTTTCTTCATAGTGCGCTCTACCTGCTAGCTATCGAGCACACTGTGTTCCACTGCAGATGCTTTACTATATATATATAAACAAAATGAACTTTTTTTTATTGAGATATTTTTAATGTTGAACTTTGGTGGAAGGAGGTTTTATGATCCAATTATTAGAAACTCTCACGTCTTCTCAAACATCAAACTACCTCAATCATTATTAATATATAGTGGCTTCCGCTTAGGTCGCACATACATATCGAATTTGTACCTTAGCTCACCATCTGAGTCTCGGTAGCTGAATGGTCAGAGCGTCTAACCGGTCATCAGAAGGTTGCGGGTTCGATCCCCGTCTGGGGCTCAGAAATCATTTTCTGAGTATCGAGCTTGAAGATCGTTCATCTACCTTATTACTATTATTTATATATGTATATATATATATATACAGTATATGTACTTATGTGCACAGCTTGTGTAGCTTACCATTGTTGTTGTTCTTCTTATTTTCAATAATGTACAATCCTATTAGCACACAACAAGAAATCAGAAGGATTCCAATCACACAGGATAAAACAATCAACACTCGGCGAATTTTATTCTGATTGACAGGTTTGCATTCAGAAGGAGGAATGCGTGAAGGTGCAGCATCTTTGTCAGGCGAACTCAAACGAATATTCTCTTTATCAATGCTTCCGTCCATAGTTTGTAAGATCTCTGACTTGTGAGCCTTTCGAGGAGTAGCCTGGTAATTAACTTCCCGCTGGTTAAAACTCGAATCGTGTTCAACTTCAGAGTATATCTAGAGTAAAGAGATTTTATTTAATATTCAGTTGATTAATATGGTTACGATTCCGGTCATGCAGTAAATAAGTACCGCGTGAAACAACCAAAAAGCTATTTAAAAACGTGTACTAAGACTTCACAACCACGCTCAATAATCTATTTCGTTTAATAAATTGTTGTATTAAAACTTTATGAAAGCCAAACAGCGGTTGAACCTCGAACTCAATGACATATACATGTACAAATGGAAGTGCTGCTATCATTGATAAATCTTTCTGGAGTCCAGCTAAGCCAATGTCAAACCAAGTGGAAGCAAATTATCGACCTGAATATTAAAGTAGTCACATTTGTGCAACCCAAAGAGAGAATCGAATAAAACTTTTGCTAATATTGAGTAAGGCTGGATCCCTTATCGAGTCCTCCTTAGATCAGAATGATTAGTGAAGCGATTTAAGGTGAAATGTTAAGGCAGAACAGTATAATGTTGAACTATTGAGAAACAAGATTGATCATTTTTAAAATATGGTTATATAGCTTAAGCGGCACCTATAGTCGCAAAATAATTGATATATTAGCTTAGTCATTTTGTGAGGATCGTTTTATGCTTATTCCTTGAGGCTTTTTATCTGGTGTCGAGAGCCCATCAATCAAATATTTTTTCCAAGTCAATTTCCCGTCTTCATAATTCTATAAATTAATGGACTGCTGTTTTGACTGAATAACTAAAGAAAGTTCGACGAGATCATTTTTTGTTTCTAGGTACAAACCAGCAGTTCATATGCTAGTTGTCAGACAAGATCGTTCTTTTCTTTTTTTCTGTTTTTAATGTAGATACGTGAAAAGACGAATGTAGAATGTTTGAATGCTGAGTGGTTGTTATAAACCTGAACAGCTAGGTTCTTAATTTTTTAAAGTAAGGCGCACGAAATGAAGTAAAATTCCAACTTCCCATTTTAAAGAGCAATATAATAATGTTGAATAATAGATGAACGTTCGTCAAGCTCTAAATATCCTCAAAAAAACGATTTCTGAGCCCCGGATGAGGATCGACCCCGCAACCTTCTGATCACCGGTGAGACGCTCTAACCATTGAGCTACCAAGAACGTCTCACCGGTCATCAGAAGGTTGCGGATTCGATCCACGTCTGGGGCTCAGAAATCGTTTTTTCTGAGAATACAGCTTGACAAACGTTAATCTATCATTGAAGATATCTTCTAACTCCCTCATTTGCAAAATATATATCGCGATATAATAATGTCACATTAATAAAGATTTCCCAGTTAGTGGACATGAGCTTGACAGTTAAGATTAAAACAGCCTCGGCCCGGCAGCATCTGGAAGGAGATAAGGAGATTTCAAACTGTTTCCTGAAGAGTAAAGTCGCACGTAGTCTGTAAGAATAAAATACTGAAGGGTCGCCATCATCTGGAAAGAGTAAAGGGTTTGTGTTAAGAACATTATAAAACTTTCACTAATGTCTTAACCATCCAACAGACATTTTTCTTTTCTCAATATTCCATCATCTTTTCATTGTTTCCTCTCTTTAGAGACAGCCATCTTGAAATCTGTTTGCGTTTATCATTTGAACACTACAGTATTATTGGGTGCAATGTTTCCTAGCCTTTACTGTACTCTCTTTTTTTTTGAGGAACCGAAGCAGGAATTCATAGTCCTCTGGTAAGTGAACAATCCGCACTTTATCAAAAATAGCCAGAAAGAAAAAGCTCTAAATTTTAACCAAAGGACGAACTAGTGACAAACAGGCATCCAGTCAACACAGCTGGTTGGATTCTCTACCCTTCGGGTCCACTTTGCTATCTTTGGGCTGTGTCCCGTGAAGGAAAAGATGTTAACTCCGGTTCGCATCCTTAAGACGTGATCGTAGCAGTTCAGCGAGCTGTTTTTCTCGTGGCAACCTCCTCCTTTCGTGCCTTAAGGAACGGGAAATATCGTCAAAATACCTAAATTTGCTCGACTTCAAGGCGCTGCTTTCGAAGGATCATCCGATCCCTTGGATAAGAAGAACTTTTATTAAAAGATCTCAAACTGGGCAAGAAATAGACAATCTAACACCACAAAAACGTCATGTGACACTTTTTTCCTCTGGATCGTCACTTTCTGCGGAGGAAAAGCTAGGGCTTCCAAAACAACTCATTCAAAGAGTGACATAACTGCTGACAGGCTTCGAGAAAGTTATAGTAGGAGCTAAACAACCGAATCCCTCGGGTGTGATAAATTGCGGACCCTACTTTTTGAAAAGAGAACAGACGTAGAATTGTATTTTATCCAAATACGATAGAACTGTTACGAAATTACTTGGTTAACATATGACAAAAAACAGCAAATGCAAACTCACTGTATGTTTGGGTTTAGGCTCTGTAAGAGACCAATACAGAAGATTCGAACGCTGAGCAGTTGATGAGCTTGAACAGCTTGCTTCTTATTTCCTAAGGAGTGACGCACAAACTGTGATAAATTACCACTGCCCCTTTTTTAAGTAGCGGTATGAATAGCAATCAGTCAATCGATCAACCAATTAGTCAATCATTCAATCAGTCAATCAATCAATCAAAATTTTTTGAAATAAAATTTACTCCATGAAATAAGTAAAATTAAAAAAATAAGTAAAACGTTTAGAAGATTTTCCAAAAGATAGACACGAGTAATACACCTTTTGCTGTTCATTACCATAAAATATACTATCATTAAGTCCCTTGCTTACGACACCTGCCATATGGGAAGAAGCAATTGAATATTTCGCAGGTAAATTCTGCACGAACGCTTACTGATTCAAAAGACAACGAAAAATATGCACGATTTCCTGAAAATCTTTATTATGTTATTATATACACCATTATCATGCGATTGGAAACAGAAAATTGGTATCTGATGTCGATTTTGGTGGGTCATTCTCTAATACTAAGAAACCATCTGTTCGGGTTAATCAACTATCCAACATTCAAACATTTTTTATCTGTCTCTTTATAAGTCTACTCCGCAAAATAAAAAATTCTTATTTTAAGAAAAAAACAACAACTTATTTTAAGAAAATATTTCTTAAATTAAGAAATGTTTTCTTGTCCCGAAGACAGGATAATTTTCCTTAACAAGATATATTGATAAGAAAATATTTCTGAAAACAGGACATTTTCTCTAACTATAAAAGAAAATATACCTAGACCAGACAGGGAAAATATTCTTGAATCAAGACGTATTTTCGTAAAATTCTTGCAAGAAGAAAAAATCTACAACGCTTTTCGTATCTAGAATTAACTTCTTAAAACCAGGAAATTAATCTTAAAACTAGTAAAAATATCTATCCAAGATTTTAATTTTTTGTAGGGTAAATTGAAACATACTGTGAGTTTGAAATTGTTCACCAGTCTTGAAGTAATCAAGTAATTTCGTCTCAGTTTTATATTATTAATTTACTATATAGATTTATACTTGTAATTCATTTAAAACACTCGTTCCATTAATTTTTAAATTATGAAACTTGGATAAAATGTGTACGATATTAACACGATGGCCAAAATTTCGTTCATGAAACGGCGATAAGGTCTTGATAATTTTTGAAATAAATGGGTCATTCACAGCTGGTTTCCATATGGTTTCTTTCTTTGGTAAATAACTCGTTTTTAACTAAAATTATTAGCCAAGTGATTTTCAAACTTTTGGAAAGTCAGTAAAAAGAAAGAGATTCAATTTAATTTTGATGGTGACTACTCTTTCCCGGCAAGAGTTCTCCCCTTTGACGAATAAAATCGTCTAGCGTTAGCCTAAGTAAAACAATACAAATCTTATTCCGCCGAGGAAGAATTAAAATTGTAACGTCACCTGCAAGCAAAAATAACTTCCGTTGGTACAGGAAAGTCACAAACCTATCTTTATCAGATGAAGGGGAAGTACTCCTTCTCTAGTCCCTGATAACAACAAAATAACGGAATAAAATTTTAGCGCCTCCAAGCATGAGAAGCCAGCGGGCTTTCATGTGGCTAATGAGCTCTGAAACAAAAAGGAACAGTAGATAAGATCTAAAGGTAAATCTAAACGCACCCCACCGAAACATACGCGTCCTAAAGCTAAAAAGTCACCGGCGAAATGAAGACGAAGTTGCCTTATAGGCAAACGTTCTCAATTTCACCACAAACGAGTTGTTCTTTGGTTTACCGAAGTCAACCGCACTACACACACGTAGTGAAAGAAAACACACTTGGGCCCTGCGCGCCAGGAGATACAACCGAAATCGTTTGATGCCTTTATTAAAAAATTATATATATATTTATATTAGAAAAACTATGTTACGAACTTCAAACTAGCGACGGAGAGACGCCAAGTAAACTTTGCTGGCCCAATCCTCAACCAATGGATTTTCTTTGCCCTTTTTTGACGAGCGTTGTGGCCAGAAAAGCGAAAGATGCTAAATCAAGTTTGCATCCTTACTACACGATTGAGGCAGTCCAACTGGCTAATTCTCCAATTAGAATTTCCTTCTCTAACGCTTTGAGCGGACCAACGTAACGTGCTTCTTGTCAAAATAATGTTCCGTTTTGCTACACGCATGGGCAATAAGTGGATGTAGGGATAAAAGCAATTATACAGTCTTCTGCCGAAAGAGTAACCGCAGATAAATCACACTCCGATGAAACTAACTACCTACCTAAAACTGTCGAGTTGTTGAGAGTGGACTTCGTTGGATTGATTGCCTACAAGATAAAACCTTTTTGTCTTGATGAAGTAGTCAGTACTATGGCCGATATCCTCTGGTAGAGATTATGAACAACATCACGAACGCAGCGCAGAAGCTACGCCTCTATTGTATCTTGGCACAGTATGGGATCCCTTAGGACCTTGGCACAGAGAAGTCAAACTTATTGTTCATGCAGCTTTGCTCACCTCATGGTAGAATTTGGAATCAAGGATAGAAGAATAATCGTTATCCACGTGTGAACTGCGTAGTAGAAAGATTTGACCGCTGCGTCAACAAAGAGGTAGAAACTTCGATCGCATAGTCTTTTGATTGGCGTATAACCCTCAATGCACGAATGGTCGTTGGCCAGGCCTATAGCACCACACTACACTCTGTCACCGTAAAAGGAGTAGCAGCGATTATTGTTATGAAACACACATTTCGTCAACTTTGGTGGTCTGCAATTTGTATTGTTATGAACTGAAATGGAATTTATCAAACGTCAACGTAGTCTATTGTGAAAACAGTTCCTAAGCCATAGCTATACGATCGCATCATGAAAGTTGTAATGTTTGAGTTTTGTCTGGTTTAAGGTATGTAAAGTCATTATCTTATTTTGGTAATAATAGCACCATAATTACTCCTCTTGAAAATGTCATGAACAATGTTATTGGTTAAGCTTAAAAGGTTTTTGTTTATGTTATCGAATTTAAGGTCAAGGTAAGAGTTGATGTTGTTAAATCCTTGGTCTGGTTTGTATTGGTCCAGCCTATATTAATTAGGTTCTTTGCTGAATTCCAGATATGATGTAATTACTATTCAGACTAGATTTGAACTCGAAATACGATATGAAACTGTGAAATAACATAACTGAGATAAGAACTGTCACATTCTGATTTTACTATCTCAATTTTACAAACAACTATATTCATTTAAACAAATATTCGACCAATTCAAACAGCAAAAGATCCATGCAGGATATAAACACAACTTAAGCATTAAAATTCTCACACCACAGAGGGCTCCCTAAGAAACTATATCCCGCATACTAAGTATACTAAGTCCCAATCAATTTACAAGATGGCCAACAGTTAGGTCCAGTTCAAACGTCAAACTTTTCATTTTAATTCAAACTGATTTGCATTTGATTCGGCATACGAAAAGTTCGACGTTTGAACTGGACTTTTGCAAAGAAACTCATGTAAACGCTCATTTTATAAGCGTTTACATGAGTTTCTTTGCTAAGGTCTAGTTCAAACGTTGAATTTTTCGTGCGTTCTCTAAATGCGTTCTCTACATCCAAGATTTGACCTGTAAACATCACAGAAAACAATTCTCGCCTGCATGTTATCACATACTAAACTGGAGTACTAGCCTTGTAAAATGCAATGGCATAAGAGGGACGACTCTGCTTTGTTACTCCTGATGAATCAGTTCCTGTGCTCGCTTGATTCATCAATTTCTCCCAAATTATAAAGTAGGGCGACCGATATATATCCGTAGTGTAAATCCAAATGCTTTAAAGTCACGAAAGCTCAGATATTTCATCTGAAGAAAGCTAGTAACTTCTCCATGGCAAGAATAACCTCGTGAAGTGAATCGCAAGGCATTAACTGATTTACAATCTAAATGCACTTTTGAGAAAAAGAGTTAATTTGTGCTGTAAAGATAAGCCTTGTAATGGTCTACAATAAAACAAATGTCTCAAGGGAAACTGCTATATACAATAGGTTTACTCCATTCGCGGTTTACTCTATTTATTAAGACAGTTGGAATAAAATAAACAATCGTAACTTACGGGATTGTTTTGTTTCTCGCATTAGACAGAAGCCATAAATATAATAACTTTATTATGATTACTACCATGGCAGAGAAAAATTAATGAATACAGGTCCCGGAAAGCCAAGGGAAGATTTGTACAAGTTCCAAGGGCCGTAGGCACGTGGGACTTCTTCAAGGTTTTTCAATGCTTGTAAGGGACATCTAATCACTATTTTTTCATGACACTCTGACAATTCATTCTTTCAGAAGAGTGTGATAAACCGCTTGTCGCATGCTAATCAGTGTATATCTTAATTTATAGCAACCAACGTTTTTTCACGGTTAACCTTTGCAGGTCCACATCCGACTTAGGTATTTTAATCTAACTAACGCCAGATAATTTTTACTCGTCAAGAGGAGACCTCTTGGACTTAAAAGGGTTAAAATAAATAAATAAAAAAAAACAAACAACAAAACAAAAAACAACAAAAAACAAGCTATTGTGAGTGAGTCATGGGATAAGGTGGTTAATCAATTTTCACTTGTGTGATAAAGTGAAATAAAGTGATAAATTAAACAACTCTGTCAAATAGTTAATTTATTTCCTGTACTGAAGATGGCATAAGCCTGCCGAAACATGTTTACCATTAAAAAGATTGTCGTTTGCTTGAAATTTTATAATTGCATAGCACTATCCCGTTGCTATGCTCAGTCTCGCCACTGGATTCGACAAACTCTACATGCAGGTCCAGCCCGTCCTTGCCAAGCCCAGTCTGTTTGTGACATCTAAATGACTTGTCAACAACAGTTCCAAACAGGTTAATGACATAAAACATAGGAATTATAAAGAAAACCCGTGAAAGAACAAAGGAAAAACAATGACAGAACAAATTACAAAAGGAAAAGAAATTGGAAGTTGTAGGTTGAAACAAAAGAAACCAGTGTTATGGTATTATGCAAGTACAATTCTGTCATTAATGCTAAAAAAGTCGTCAAGATTCCAGGGTTAAAGCCTAAATGCCAAGGCAATTTACCTTATGGTGTAGCTTTCCATCCTATGGTCAAAACTGCCTCATAAAGCATATGCGAAAGATCACGAATAAAAAATTTTTCCGATTCAACCTATCGCAGTGAAAAAATTTGGGATAAGAAACTACGTCGCAAAGTTGAAGTTTCATTCAGAACAAATAACAAGGAAAGAAGAGAGCCAAGAAAATCCTCTGCCAACTGATTTTTTCAGTAGAAACAGAACAAAAGTAATTCCGAGTAAAATGGTGCATAATCACAGTTAGATTAATGAAACGCAATTTTAATAGTAAATTTTCGACTTTAACTTAGTCATCTTCAGACTTATTGAGTGAAATCGAAAGATTTTACTGTTAGAATTCTTCTTCATTTATCTGTGATTATGCGGGCTTTTCTTGGAATTACATTTGTTCTCAATCAAGATAACCTGTACAAATACAAGAAAACCCAGTAAAAATTGTGTTTCTTCCACTCGTATTTTAGTATGGGGTAGATTTATTATATTTTTATATTCTCTTACTAATATTTTAGCAGAGTGTAGATCCAATATATTTTCATTTTCGACTGTGGTAATGCCTAGAAGTAAGTAATATGCGGAGGCGCTAAAGTAATGTTTGTAAAACTTTTCTATTTCAGAGCCATTCTCCGCCACTTTTACAAATCTCGGAGCAAATGGGCGTTTCGGACCAACATCTATTGGATCTTTTTATAATGGCAAAGATCACGAGAATATGGTGACAGTGATGAATGGTACTCAACGATGGACTGTCCCTTATAACGGAACGTATCGAATCACAGCGGTTGGGGCATCTGGAGACCACGATATGAGTGGAACTGGCGCGAAGGGTCGTGGAGCACGTATGAGGGGTGATTTCGAACTAACCAAGGGGCAGGTAGTTAAAATATTGGTTGGTCAGCAAGGAGTTGAAAACACCGGGAAATCAACTTCAGGAGGGGGCGGAGGAACATTTGTTGTGACGTCAGCAAATATACCATTAATCATTGCTGGAGGTGGAGGAGGGATTGAAAAGATTACTAATCGGTTAGCTAACTGTGATACAAGCATTGGAACTTCTGGACAGCCAAAGGAGTGTGCTTCAAGTTGCGCAATTTGGTCTGGAGGAGTAAATGGCAGTGGTGGCTTACAAGCTGACACCAGTAACTCAGGTATATGCAATTTAATAATCTACTTACATCCATATAGCTACAAATAATAAATTTAAGTCAAGCCGTTTCACGAATAATTAGGGGCGGTGTGGCACTCAATTAGCAAGGGATATACGGGGAGGAGGAGGTGACTGATGTCAATAAAAATACGACGTGAATTGTAGATGCGAAAACCTTCAATTCATTAAAATAAAAACTTAGAAGAAACAACCGACATCATGAAATGCGTCTATGATGACATACGTGTATAATAAAATATAAATAATTAAAAGTGATCCTATACAAGGCTTACAGGAGTTTTAAATTTCATAGTTCTGCATGGAACGTCAAGTTAGTGTCAATTTTGCACCCCACCTAACGCTTTACATAAAGGCCTTCTGCCCACAAATCATTGGGCCTCACATCGGAAATCTCCCGTTAGGCTACGCCGTCACTGCACGAATTGATCAGTAGAGTGTTTCGACCATGCTGTTACCAAAATTATTTTTTTCCCGATTGACTGACTTAACTCCGGCTAAAGCCAGACAATTTTTCTTGTCAAGGGTAGAACTGCAGTAGGGAAAGGGTTAAAGACTATCTCCTTAACACCTTACCGACTAACAACGTGCTCTACCAGTTTACAATGGCTAACGCCAGACTATTTTATTGTAACGACAAACTAATATTTTTATTCTAACACCTAACTAGTTTATTCTAACTCTATACTATTTTACTCTGGGTAACGTCTGGTGATTTTACTTGTCAAAGAGAGATCTCCTGTGAGGAACGGATTAAGCGTAAAAGGTGAAATAAAGAAAACCCGTTTTCTTTAAAAGATTGTTGTGGGAACCATTGAGAATTTTGGTCAAATACAAAACAACAGTAACTAAGAACAAGGATAAAATTTTTTTATTCGACGCTGCGACTAATTTTCGACTAATCTTCAGGAATCCTGAAGATGACTAAAAATTTGTTGAAACGTCGAATAAAAAAGTGTTATCCTTGTTCGGAGTTACTGTTGTTTTGTATTTAAAAGACTTGTTCTTTGAGGGAACATTGAGGTTTATTTCACGTCAGAAATATGAGAAATACTTGCTCAACTCTTAATATACATCCCTAATTATTACTATAATGATCAATTATTCCCTCGCGCAACTGTGTTGCCAGCACCAAGCAGTAATTTGAAGCATAACTCTGAATCAATCAAAACTTCAGCTTTTTAACTGTTTAGAAAGTATGAAATTCATTTTTCCTTGTTATTTGACGGTATTGAAACATCATATTGTCTTTTCACAGGTGGAGGAGGCGGTGGCTTTTACAGCAATGGACGGAGCAGTTCACATTTCGGTGGAGCTTACGGCTACGGCGGCGAAGGTGGTAAAAGTTTTTTAAATGGCGGTGTAGGTGGGCGTTCTTGGCGCTACAATGGAGAGGGAGGTTTTGGTGGAGGAGGAGGTGCGTATGGAAATGGAGGTGGAGCAGGCGGCGGTGGTGGCTATTCAGGAGGGGCATCGGGTAACAACAATGTCAACTCGTGTGGTGGGGGTGGTGGATCGTACAACATTGGAAAGAACCAAGATAATACCGCTGGATTTCAGGCCAACGGGCACGGGTTTGTTGAAATAACCCGCGTACATTCAACGAAATCCTAATTTTAGATTAGGAAAGACTCTGTATCGGTTAAAATAACATCATTGTCGTTTTGAAATCTTTGAATTGAGCTTTAACCGCTCCACTGCGGGCGTCCATCCCTGGACGACTAAATTCATCTGGCATCAGGCAGAGTAAAGTAATGCAAGTCTTATGACGCCGAGAAAGAGTTAAGAAAGGTATAAACCATGTATATGGTGAATGACAGTATTATTAAGACGATAGCATAGAGAAGTCCTTAACCCTTTAATGCCCGAATTTCTTTTCTTTAGTTCTTTGTTCTCTTCTTGTTTTTCCATTGTTCTCTGACTGGTTCTTTGTTCTTAGGTGTCCGTTATGTCGGACACTGGGAGTTAAAGGGTTGCAAGAATCGATGAAAGCAAGTTGACGGACATTATGAAACCTAACTAGAGGCCGCATAAAAAGACTAAGGCCCCGTTCACACTTACGAGTTTTCCTACGAAAACGCATACTATTTCTATCCGTTTTAGCCTTCAGTCCACACGTAAACGTTGACTGGGTGGAGTCGTTTCCACCGAAAGCGCAGGCTTCGGAAAACGCCTTTGAAAGTGAATACTTTGAAAACGGAGACTTTTGCAAACGGTGTTGGACCCAGTTCTCTAACATGAAGAACACCATCGTGATTTTGATTGGCCAGACATGATTTAATTAACACTGCCGTCGTTTTCAGCGTTGTCGTGTGGACAGGCGAATACGATACAAAAACACTCGTGCGGACGCAGTAATTTTGACGCGATTTCAGTTAAATGAAAACGCATAAATTTGAAGACGTAATACGTGTGGACGTGGCCTGATTGTTCCTGACGGTTCCTCCTTTTTCGACTGTGAAGATGACCGCCGCTGAGGCCATCTAAACGTCAGTCACCAACAGTCTTTGCTATTGATTTTCCGAGCGGAAAGTGCAATCGCGATATAAAGATAAGAGTCCTGCTCAGAATTCTTAAGGGTGTTGCCATAGTAAAGGAGGCAAATCAAAAAGTTTTAAAACATGTTTGCTAACGTTTCGTTGGGGCGTGCAACATCTTCAGACTAGAGATTTACAAAGGTGAGAAAAAACTATATATATGGATCTATAATTACATACTGGAATGATTAGACGGCTAACCAATAGAAAACTAGGTAACCTGACAGGTAGGGACAGGAATACGGAAGAGGAAAGTATTAGAATAGAGAAAGAGGTATATTAAGAAACGATTAACGAAAATCTCTCTTCTATACCTCTTTATTCTAATACTTTCCTCTTCCGCATACCTATCACTTCCTGTCAGGTCACCTAGTTTTCTATTGTTTAGCCGTGTAATTATTCCAGTATGTAATTATAGATCCACATATATGGTTTTTTCTCACTTTTGTAAATCTCTAGTCCGAAGATGTTGCACGCCGCAACGAAACGTCAGTTAACATGTTTTGAAACTTTTTGACTTTCTTCCTTTACTATGGCGATACATTTAAGAACTCTAAGCTGCGCTCTTATCTTTATATTGCCAACAATATTTGATAAGACTACACTAACCTGGAAGATCTACCCATTACGAACGTATACAGATTGTCCCGGGTTCAAACTATTTACTTCATTACATTAAACCAATTACATTTAGAAGAACACAACGCATCTCGAGAGGGTTCTTGCTCCTAAATATACGCAAAAAAACTTAGTCAGCCAGCTTTCAATTCACTGATAATGAGAACAAGTACGGAATATTACCTGTAATATTCCTGATTAACTCGACTGGCATTATCAACATCGTATAAACGGGATTCCCAATCAGTCCATGGACAACGCCTTCCGTACTTTGGTACTAAGGCCAACAAATATAGCTAGCTAATAGAGATATATTAAATCTAGAGAAGGCATTAGGGCCGAAAATTGGGGTTAGATTGAACCACGGGATTTTGAGAAATTGGGGGGCAAAATGATGTTCTCCAGGCCTTTTTCCGTCTGTTCGAGAACCGCGAGGTCAAGCAACTGATCTTTAGAAAATTGTTTCGTGTCTGTTTTCATTAACTGTATAGCAGAAAAACTACTTTTCTGGGTGTTAGTCGATTATTACTTTTGCCTTAATTATTTTATATTCTTATTTTTAAGAGAAGACAAAAACAAGAGACAAAAAGTGAAGTGATCTTTGACCATGACCTTGAACTTTTCATCCCGGCTTTGTTGGTTTGCCCTCCAATTTACCCAACATGGCTGTCCTCAACTTGTCGCCTACAATTGAGTGACATTTAGCTACAACACCCCCTCCAGTTAATACATAATCTCTATCGCCTGGGTGACACCCGATAAAACCGGTGAGAATCCTGTCCAGGTCAGCGGTTCGGACTGCGTTTTCTTTTCACCAAGCTTAAAAGCAAATACAAGATGGCGGCTACTTCTCTCAACCAATCACACGACTGCATTAACTAGATGACATCAGATGCTTCCATGGAACCAACCCTAGTAACTCAGTTGACAGAGCACAGGAAGTCTCCCAGAGTCGTCAGACCGATTCACGCTGTACAGCCTAGACTCTGCTTTTCTCGCAACGGTTCTCGGCTGTTTCTTAAGGAGGGCTTTTGTTCCTCGATGTACACTCAAAAAATACTCTTCTCGCATGTATATACAACTAAACTGGACGGGCCATCAAGTACCAGCCAATGTTGTACGACGATCTTCGAACGTCTACCTTGGCGCGAAGGTGATCTTAACACGGGATAATTTTTGACGACTATTTTAGCGCAAAAAATGTCTCAAGGAAAGTTGACAAGAGTAAACTTGCCATTTGCATGAAAACGATTTAGATATCATATAACGATTATACAGAAGCAAATAAAAAATTTAAGACAATGATCAATGATTAGACGTTTTATTTACTAACATTTCCATAATCTTGAAAGCGTTAGTATGTGAATTCAGAGGAACAGAATTGACTTGAGCCCCAGAAACTTCAATCAAGCAATCCAGCATTAAAACATTACCCAAAATGATATACGATAAAGTTAGATTTTAAGTTGGGATATTTGGACCCCAAAATAATAGCAACGTTTAAATAATCAAATTACCACAGTCTTTAAGAATTTCCCTTTAAGCAAACGAAACTGAACTGCCTTAGAGTTATCCAGTAAACATACGAAATTGAGCCTTAGCAGACGTGTTTGAGTCAAATCACGTAAGCCTAGCTCTGCTTTCTTTTTGCAACAAAACATTGGAAGAGAAAACTACGAATAATAAGGACAATGATATTTGGAGTTGGTAGGTTTCTCCTTATTGCCACTGATTAAAGTTAGCTTTGGTAATTAATTGCTATAAATTTAAAACTCATAGAAATTAGAATTTGGCTGAGACATCGCTGTTACTAAAGTAATTTGTCTGAAAGCAACCACGCCGGAATTCTAATCCTCGTGATAGCCATCAGGCAATTACAATCGCGGGGTGATAAGATAACGGATGTACTTCCATGTTGCAACTATGGACAATGCGACTCCACATGAACAAACCAGCAGCCCGATGATTTACACCGTAAAAAAATATCAAGAATTTTTTTCTACCGTTTGTGACATTTCTTTAAATGAGCTATGGGTGCCACAATTTCTTGGATTAAATTTGAGATGAAACGTTTTGTCACTTCGGGTGGCTTTCGGAACGTCTCGTCGTATTGACCTGGGTTTCGCGCGCGGGTGCTTTGATAAATGTCCGAAATTTTTTTCTACATTTGAACTCTTTGGTTTTTCGATATTTCTTGACGAGTTCCCACCTCTGACATGTCGAACTTGTCTGCTAAATTTCATCTTTGAGTTTTGAGAAGAACTAATGGACGAATCTTTCGTTTCGTCGCTGTTATCAATATGAGAAAAATATAAAGCGTGGTCGGCGCCTTCAGCTTGTAAACTGGAACAAAAAATTTCGTTTTTCATGTTAGGATAAAGTTGCTTTGAACTACTGTCTGATGGCTTTGTACTTTGATTTGTGTTTGGTGAATGTTCTAACTGGAATGGATGATTGAAATCTGCTCGATCTTTCTGACTGTTTGTTGGAATCCTGGTGGTATTTGCCCGGCGATATACACTCAATATTGCCTCATCTTTGAAGTCGTCGATCAACTATAAGACAGAAATGTTAATCGTTAACGATACCAGTACATATAATTATAAAATAACCAGCGTCCTACCGCACGCTCTGATTGGACGAGCATCATTTCCTCCCAGAGTACAGAGACATGGATAACGTCACGAAAACTCGAAAACACTTTGGTTATTTTATAAAACAGATAGAAAATAAGGAGATGATGGATAAACGTGCATCAAGCTCTGTCCTCAGAAAAACGATTTCTGAGTCCCAGAAAGGGATCGAGCCGGCAACCTTCTGACGACTGGTGAGATGCTCTCACCATTGAGCCACCAAGACTCAGATGGTTGTAAAATATATAACCTGATAGAAAATAGCTTTCATGTCTCTGTGCCGTGATAGAAACGTTCCTTAAAGTTTACATTAAAAACGTCAGTCTTGCTCTAAGGAAGTTCTGAGTTTCCAGGATAAAACTCCGCAAATTTTCATTAAACATCATTATAACTTATCGCTATTATAACTTATCGTCATGCCAAGCTACAAAACTCTTGTATAACTTGGATGGTTTTGAGAAGCGAGAGCAGTAACTAAATCAAACATGGAAGCTCCACAAGAATAAAATATAAACCGAGAAATGTCATTGTTCGGTTAATATTCGTCATAAACAAGCCAAGACAGAATCAAAGATGTCTGTCTTTGCCTTTGTCTTGTGCAGCTTATGACTCTAATGGAAAACATTAATAACATAACATAACAATCAGCTATCGCCTCGTATTTGACGTCCGATAAGGTTATCCTGCTTGGGTTTTAAACATTACTTAAAGCTTGACTCGATTGTCGAGTCAGCTCGTCTCCATACAGTTAGTGTTAATCACACAGACATACGACTGTTTCTGCAGAAGGCTCTGTATACCGAATGACGGTTTTGAATGACGCCACAGATATACCTAGTTGAAGTACTTCACACACCAAGGTGTTGCTAGGCCGTAAAAGGCTTAACCAGGGGCGGCAGTAAAGTAAGATGAAGCTTACCCTAGGTTTGACTGTGTTGGCATTTTGTACGACGTGATTCTCCCTACCGCCGCCGCCTAGGTCACAAGAAACGCCGTTGTAAAATTCATTGGATAAAAACGCACGCTCTTACATGCCTCCTCCATCAGACGATCAGATCAAAATTCCGATACGGTCTCAGGTAATAGGTTAATCTCAAATCTATCATATAATATGGATTGCTAAATAAAGCCTAACTTCTCTTGGGCGAAATGTTCCACCCGAACACATTCAATTTTTAGTTTATTTTTTACAAGCTAGCACTTGAATTGCTACAGAGAAATTGAAAATTCCGCCATTTGGAAATTAGGCTTTACGAGAAAATTTTCAATTTTATGGTATAGTACACAGGAACATCCGACGAAGAAACCCCATTTAAAATGGGAGGAAAAAAGGCGCCCCTAAGTCACATAATAAATTATTTATTAACCTTAATGGCAAGTATTTGCCTTCAGTTTTGTCGCAAAAATTTCGAGTCATAAAATATGCCAATTAAACCCTATTGTTCCTCTTCTAAAGCTAATCGTAAAAGTTCAATAAATGAATGTTTAACTGGTGGCAACAAGAAGCAAGGTAACAAGAAGCAAAGTAATACTTTACAAGGCAAGGTGAACAGCAACATTTGACAACGAAAACCAGTTAAAAATGGGAAAGAAAACCAACCAAAAGGTGTGTAACAAATTCCTTATTGAATTCATTTGTTTGTTTAGCGCTGGGTAGTATTTCCCTTTGTCTTTTTGTACGGAAACCTGAGGCAAATACTTTCCCGTAGGTCATGGCTAGAACGTATACCTGAGAAGGAGGAATAGGATTAGGACCAGGGTTACACCGCAAAGAATTAAAATCTTGGGTAGATATATTTTCTAGTTTTACGATTAATTTCCTGTCTTAAAGAAGTTAATTCTTGATAAGAAAAGCCATGTAGATTTCGTTTTCTTCTTTGAAGAACTTTAGGAAAAGATGTCTTGATTGACGACTATTTTTCCTGTCTAGTCTAGATATATTTTCTTAATTAAAGAAAATATGTCTTGTTTTAAGAAATCTTTTCTTATTACGATATCTGGTTGAGAAAAATTATCCTGCCCACGCGACAAGAAAACATTTCTTAATTCAAGAAATATAATCTTAAAACAAGTTTTTTTTTCTTCTTAAAATAGGAATTTTATTTTTTGCAGGGAAGGGTTAGGGTTAGGGTTTTGAGTCTGAATATCTGTCTCTAAAAAGCTCTAGCTTTAAATATTTAAGCGAAGTTAGGTATACGTTAGTTGCCGATACCGAGGTAACTGCGTTGGTTATTAACCGGGACGCGAAGCGCCGAGGTAACAATAACCAAATTATCACAGAGGCTTCATAGAAAATGTAGTAGCGCAGTGCTATTTGATTTGAGTAATTAAAATAAATTTGGACTTCACCGTTTTCTCTATTGCTGGATTTTTGTACAGGTAGACGACTAGTAAATGTCCCAGGGATAATATGTATATTAACCAGGGGACATTAACTAATCAACATTAACTCGGGGTTATTAAGTGAATTTAAGAACCGCGGCACATCATATAAAACCGAGGTGATCATGAACTAACTTCATTTAGTAACTGCCTGTGATTTAAATCACTGAGTATAACTCAGCATTTAATTACACTCAGTGACTGGCGTTCATCGATCGACCCTCATACTGATTTTGAATATTCTATTGCTATAGTTAAAAAATAAGATTGAAATGGACATCTGCTCAGCAGTTAATGAATGAAACTGAACTACATACAGATCTTACCGTGTGAAACAGGTTGTCCAGTCCCGGTGTTTATATCTGACAGAAACGGAGGTGAATTTTGTCGTTCAAAACCTGGGGGAGGACGCACCATACGTTCTAGATAATAATTGCAATCATGGTATAACTATAATTATAACTACAACTGCTACTATAATCATAACCGTAACTCTATAACCATAACCATAACGATAACTGTAACTGTAACTATAACTATAACTGTAACTGTAACTATAACTGTAACTATGTAACTATGTAATTATGTACTTCTATAACTATGACTATGGCTATAAATGTAACTACAACAACAACTATAGCTGTAACTATAACTATAACTATAACTGTAACTATAACTACAACTACAACTATAATTATAACTATAACTATATCTATAACTATATCTATAACTATATCTAACTATATAACTCTATGACTATAATTATAACTGTAATTTTTCGTCTGAACTGTGAAAATTTAATTACATTAATAATAATAACAATAAAAGCGATAATAATTAATAACAACAATGTCAATAATGATAATAATATTAAGGGTTGCACAGCCCGAAAATAGAAGTTAAAAAGGAAAAAAAAATTACGCTTTGACCAAGGGCTAAAAAAAGAAAGTCGAATTCAGACCTAAAGAGTTAAAAGCATTCCGCCTCACAAGTTCCAGCGCAATTAGTCCCAAGGTATCTTACCAGCTGGTATCTGTGTCGTCTGTGCTCCATAAGACTTGAAATTAAGAGAATTAGAAGACAAAGACATGGAGCCATTCCCGTCCCCACCATGCCACAACGGAGTAGAAGAAAAAGAATCTAAATTTAAGAGAGAAAAACAAAACAAAACACGTCAATAATTATAATGCATTCAATAATTCGTCAATAATTGACGAGGAAAATACAAACGAAAATCATAACCGTGCCGAGGCTTTAAGCCTGGTTCACACGAGCAACATAAGCATAAGGATGAGATCAATACGCAAACAAACCATGACATCTCCTCTGGGACTTGTGAAGATAAAACAACAAGAATTTTTCTTTGTTTCGTCTTTTGTTCGGCTCTTGGCTTACGCTTGGACTACGACTTTATGCATATGCTTATCACGATCCTTATGTCGCAGGCTTGATTGCATTCCTTTGTTTTGCCTTTTGTTTTGTCCTTATGCTTAAATTCAAATAAACGCCGCCCCCGAATAAGCGCCGCATTCGAAAACACTAAAAATTTAAAGAGCGCCTCAGCACTTAATCGAGTACATATGGTACTTCAATGTACGTCTTTGTTATGCCTTTATTTAAAGTGCCAATCCCGTGTGCAGGGATTTTATATATTTGTATTCTTTGGATTTTTCCGATTAAAAATGTAATATATCTTGGTTTGCTGGAATGCCTTGTTCAATGACCAGCAGTTATAAAACCATTTTATAGCTTAGCACTGCAGAGCGGCCTTATACAATTTATATTATATTATTATTATATTATATTATATTACATTACATTGTATTGTATTGTATTGTGTTGTGTTGTGTTGTGTTGTGTTGTGTTGTGTTGTATTGTATTGTATTGTATTGTATTGTGTTGTGTTGTGTTACATTAAATAAGCCATTCATTTCGATATTCATGTATTAACTTTTAGATCTTAGTATATTCAGTAGTTACTTTTAAATTTTAGGTTTAATGGGATTTTACTCAATCATTTATTGATATTGTATCGCTTAAATTTTATCAGAGGATCACTGGTTTGTTAGTTTAGTAAACTATTTTGCACTACCCTCCATAAATAAAAACGTTATTATTACTACTATTATAGCTCGATAGCGGACTATTCACAAATGCTCGAAATACCAGCTGAATAACGACAGCACAGGTGGACAAACTTGCCTGAAAAGCTTATGTTGATATTCGGTAGGAGGGCTTGGAGTCCCGCTTTCCAGTTTCTTAGAAATTCCTGCAAACAGTGAGAGAACAATAATTTGAGGGAGATAAAAACAAAGAACACTACAACAATCCATTTACGGACATCTGCCCACTGAAGTCCCGACAATTAGCTTTAAAAGGCCAATGAATTTGAAGGATAATTTGGTTAGGGATAGAATGCAACCATTGGAATAAAGGGTCAGGGGAATGTTTTGTTGTTGAAAGACAAGATCAAAAGTTTGGGATTTTGTGAAAACTGGGTCTACCAGTGGTAGTAATGTTAAAAAGCGGTCTTTCCATATCAATTATTCTTTTGTTTGTGATTGCTGTAGGGTTATTTATTGAATAATTTGTGGCAAATATGGTAAACAATACGTGGGAGCTACCATTACACCGTTTAGAACTCGTTTTAATAACTGTAAGAGTTCATTGAACAGTAATGAACAGGGTTTGTGAAGAGCTAATTTTTGCGAGGAAGGTCATACAGGATTGGATGATATGGTGGTACTAATTATTGATTATCCTGATGTAAGGAATCCAACGCGTAGAGAGGCATTCTGGGCTGAAAAACTTAAATGCTATGCACCTCAGGGACTGAGTACTCTGGTACAACGCTCCTATGTAAATTTCTGTACAGAAGAAAGATATATAAGAACTCTACACTGTCCTAGACATTTTGTATCTGAAGAAGCACCTGTGCCCCGAAACGTACGTATGTTTTCTACTTAATAAAGTGTATTTGACGATATGAAAGTAAAATTTCAATTAGGCATGATATTTCTCTTGCATAATTGAAATTTTATTATCCTTAATGTACAGTAGAATGGTGTTAATGGTCGTCTGTTGGTGCTATGGAATGCCATTTGATGCAAATGGTTGCGTATCTACGCTAGTGAATGTCGATTGAAGAAAATGAATGTATTTTTGCGTTAATGAGTTTGAAGTGCGCGTTAACGATAGGATATTTTCTGGTAATGAACAGCAAAAAGTGGACTTATTCTTGGCTATATAGCAACGTAGATTTGCTACCAGTTAAGAACGGAAGTTGATCTTACCATTTCTTCTTGGGTAGGTATACAATTTGAGTGTCCTGTGGGTAATGAATGAGGTGAAGTAGCTCCACTATTTTGATAACGCGGCGAAGCATTCCTATTTTCTGTATGGTTGACTGTTTCCTCTTCAATAAGATCAGCTAAAGCTTTCCGAGATTCATTCCACGGATCAAACCCTAGAAACAATTTGAGAAAACAACAAAATAAAGCGTTAAGAGGGAGTTCACTGTATTTATCAGAGATCATATGTTTTCTTGTAAGCACATCCCAAACGTTTCGGCAAACGGATCCCTTTAACGTATACTTTGTCCCTGTTTACCTAAGTCATCCTCATTTGATCCACCATCGTGGAGATGTAAGTTTGATAAACCAAGTCCAGCTGATATGTCCGGTGTAATTTGTTTAATATCACTGAAGAATGAAAAAAGGAAAGGGTTAATGGACGTATACGACCGAGTCAGAGTTCCCATTAATGCACATACGTGCGTATATGACGCAAAGAAATCTTAAAGGACGCACAGATTTTTGCTTTAGTGCATCCCAGGGACGCAGGAAAAGTTTGCGGTGAATTTACCCTACTCGTCAGAAGACTGGGTATAGTGGGCCATACCCAGAATTCTTTGCGACCATGACAACATCTGTTCTATTGTGCTGTCATTTTGTTGTTTGTGATGTCTACGCCAAAAACATTGTTCGAAATTCCTCCGTGTTCAACATCAAGGAAACCTGAAAGTGATAGAGATCTCCAGGACAATGCCCAGCCGAAAAAACGTATTTTTCGTCCCAAATGCCTTAAAAAGTTTCATTGGCTAATATTTAATTCGACCCAAAATCGAATGCAGTGCAAAATTTGTTTGGATGAATATGGCCGCAAAGCGAAACCATCCAAATTGTCTGCTTTATGTGTGTTTACAACAATAACATTGCATTCCCGAAAAGCAAGAAGATACGAAACGCATCAGGATACGAAATCTGGATATTAAAAACGCACAGTACACACAAAGGTTAAAATAGCACACAATTATACAGCCATAAATCAACAAATGACGTTATTGCCAACATAGACTTTGTGTATAGTTTCTTAATATTAAAACTTTGTAAATCTCATAAACGTGGCAGAACATTCGAATGGGTAATATTTTAATGGAACGGTTAAAAAATTAAACAACGTAAAAGTCTGAGAAGAAACGGAGACGACTGTCTAGAGGGAAACGTTTGATTTCTTACTTCTCCCAAAATCGAAAAATGTACTTGACTTTCAAAGTTCACGCGCACAAGAAACGTCAACCAGCAAACGCCGTGGGGGGAACTTTCCTTATTTACAGTTACAAGTTAAGAAAAAGTGCTAGTGGTATAACTATTTAAAAACCTTGACCAGCGGACAACTTCAAAAAATATAAGAGAAAGCAAATTCCGAAAACGAAGGCTATCTTTCAACTTAAGATTTAAGTTAATAAAAGATGAAAATTGTGAAATGGTGATATCTCGATTTTATTGCAAAATCATCTTCAGACCACTTGATCGGAAGATGATTTTGCAATGAAATCGAAATATCACCATTTCACAGTTTTCACCTTTTATTAACTTAAACCTTAAGTTGAAAGATGGCCTTCGTTTTCGGAATTTGCTTTCTCTTATATTCTCTTGTATAACTATTTAGCCTGCTAAAACAATTGTTACTAGCACTTACTCTAAGACTTTATACGATGACATGAAAGGATCTGAAAAGAAGTACGAAAATAAAAATTCAACGAATATTTGACATTTTTGCTCGGTCACATGTAATGATTACTTATTAACCGAGTGTGAGGTCTGTACGGGAAAGTGTTTGCCTGAGGTTTTCGTACAGACCGAGCGAAAAAGGAGCAAGGCCTGTGCGGAAATAACCGAGTGAATAAAAAAGAATATATAAAAGAAAAAGAATGAGAAAATGAATTTGAATGCTAGAGAAAGGACTGGTTTAAAGCTGTTTTCCACCAGGCAAATGTTATCACGTGAATCGATATTTCTTTGTGTAAATTGAATAGGTTTCTCATTCGTTACAGTTCAGAGCCTAAGTCGCTTCGCGCGATAAAATTTGCCTAGTGGAAAACAGTCGTATTGTTCAATTTATTCATTTTATCGCTAGCAACTTTTACAGTGTGTCTAGTCGCTTGGTCGCTGGTCGCCTTGTCGCTCAGCTCTAGTGAGGCAGCGACGCAGCGACGCGATAGTGTGTCTATGCTTTTGCATGACCGTACGGCGTCCCGACGCACTCTTGGATGAAGACCCACTTATGGTCTTACCTGTCCCATTGCCCGAACCACTCGCGCTAGCTTTGTGTTCAGCTCCAATCGGTCTCAAACTGTTAGTTCCACTTGCGTCTCTGGCCTCAGTGTGATCCCAAGATTCTAGTGAATTGTGTATATGTACTCCACCACTAGACGTTCCATGTAACATCTGTTGCTCTGGGGAAGACCGGCTGTCGCCATTAACCCTACGATCAACAACACGCGCATTACGTGCAAGAGATCACATCAATAGTATTTCATTAAGTATGGTCATCTCGTCACGAGCACTTACATCGTTTCCTCCGTTTCAACGTTTGCAGTACGTAAATTAGGGGCTTATTACATGGAAAAATTTCATCGCGGGCTGAAATTCAGCCGGACAGACCGGGTTGAAAAAAGTCCCGATTTCATGACATTTCAGCCTAAGCTGAAACTGAAATTGGAAGTTAACCCAGGCAGGAATTGGTCGGTAGACTTTGTTGTTTTGGCAATTTGTATCTTCCCACACTTGTTAATCACCTTTTCAGCCCGGGCTGACATTTGTTCGTGCGATTACATGGGATTTCTCAGCTCGGGTAACTCAAACCGGGCTGAAACGTTCTTCATATAATCACGAACTTCGTTTTCCAAAAAATTCTTCATGTAACCAGCCCCTAAGTCTCATTCGTTGCTTACAGATGTACATCAACGACCTAGTTTAGATTTAAATATAGGATACTGCGTAATGTTAAATAAGGTAAAAAGTTCAAAGGTTGGTAACTGCCGTGGCAGATCTCAAACAATTCATTCCAGCAAAGGTCCTTCCTTTCTCTGAAAAGAGAACTTTTCTCGAAACGTTCGAATTCTTTGAGATCTGTCACGGCAGTGACCAACCTTTGAACTTTTTACCTAATTTAGATTTGATATCGTGAAATCGTGAATATTTGCCTTACATTTCCATGTGTCTGTTAGCGTGTTTCTCGTTTGAATCATGACCTAGAAATATTTAATCGGACATCAGTATACGAACCAGGAAGAGATCCACCAAAATATGGCGAAAAATAGGATGGTGGAATTTGACGTTAACCCTTTCAATCAGCACTCAGAACCTGTTGTATCAGGCAATCAGAATCCTGTTGTATAAAATCGTGCAACCATACAAGCCCAGAACACAGATTTGTTCGTTATTACGCAGACCCACTTTCTTCCGCGCGAAAGTCGAGCTGCGACGCAGGCTAAAGTGGCTGAAGAAACTAAAAATTTGTAAAGAGAACTGAAATTGTAATGAGGCAGCCGTGGACATGTCACGAAATGCTCGCGCTGACAAAATTTGTAGGAAAGATATTCGGCGAAACCCTCCTGCACATTACTTGCAAGCTGACTGAGCTGGGTTACATCTTAGGATCATTAGCCCTCCCTTCTTGGGAGCCGTCTCCACCCTTGAGCACACACCATAAACTCGAACAAGATGTTGCAGGCGAGGTGCAGTCGCCAGGAAAGAGAAGGTATCACCCTTCTAGTACCTGCTCACGACGAACGATGACAACACGTGTTTTTCAAACGTCAGATTTGAACCACTGGCTGATTATGGTGAAAAAACCTCTTAAAATATTTTTTTTAAAGAAATAATGGAGGAAACAAACTCCAGAATGCGATCTCAAGATTTAAGTTCTAAGAAAAGTGACAAATCTAAAACGGCAGTGAATATGCTGCAATATGTTGGAAGCAATTCTACAGCTGTGACGCAACAACAATCTCCCGCCAACTGCTTTTTTTCCAGTATAAACAAAATTAATGTAATCCCGAGAATACTGTGCATAATCGTATGGCCAGATTAGATCCAAAAAAAGTCAGCATAATTTCTTTGATTTCTTTATAGTGAGTGGGTGATGGCAAAGTTCAACTTTCATTAAACCAACTTGGCTTTGAGTAAACTTACCTGATTCTACCTCGGAATGACCAGGCCACGTACCACTGTTTTCCTAAAATGGCAAGAAAAACAAAATTAACGCGCTACGAAAACCCAGAACATCCTCAACTAATAGCAACCAAGGCATTGGCTTGAGAACACCCAACTCACGAAACCAAGGCATTGTGGAAATGGAGGTTGGGTAAAGTAGCATTAGCACATGCAGCAGCTAACGTCTATGATGAATTACATACTATAATAGCCGGGGCTAAACCTTTGAACATTGGTATACAACACAGTGTTGCATAACACAACTGACCAACATTGTTGGATTGTAATGTTGGATTGCAAAGCTCGAATAGAGGCAAAACGACGCAACATTTGTTGCACCTCATGTTAGACAAAATGTTTCACCGAAATCAAACATTCATCCAACATTATTGAACCAACAAATGTAAGCCAATGTTGCACAAGAATCTTCAAACGTATAGCTAAGTCTTAATCGACGAGTACTTGGATGGTGTGGTGTGGTAATCTTTATTTAAACACGGGGTCACTTCATTTCAAAATGTTCTTCCAGTGAGCCGTGAACTATAATTAAATATAAATACATCAACTATATACAAAACTAAATTACATAATTTTTTTCCCATATTTTTAACATGTATCCACTATCTGTTGTCTCGGCTGCGAAGGTATAGCAAACTTTGAAGAAATTTCATTTAAATTTTCCACGATGGGAAGTAGCTATACTTCGTCTAGGTAGTCTGGCACGTAAATGGTCAAAAAAGCTGACGACAGTTCAACATCATAACCTAGGTTTAAGCTTAACCGTTGTACCTTAAGATCTATTGCTTGCTTTTATGTTACGTTTAACATTGTGGACGTACAAGAAGAATAGAACTACCAAAACTAGCATCTTGTAAGCCCAAGATACGAATTACAGAACGCGGGAGACGTTAGAACGACTCACACCTAAATCGTTATCTCGTCTTGTTGTGCAACTCACAACTTCGGTTTACAAGATGCTACTGTTCGGGGTTGTTTTCTTTTTGTACTTCTTGGCATAACCGATGCCAAAGTAACTCGCAGCGTCACCATCGGCACGCTGTTGATGTTTCTCGCTTCTCTAAAATACAACTATCTTTACTATGTTGATGCTTTCAAAATATGCACAATCGAAAAGATTTACTCGATTGCACATAGTTTTATCTAATAGTTAAAATCGTCCCTATTAGAAAATAGAAACTACGTGTTACGAAGAGTTACTGTATTCAAATACGTTGAAATAATATTTCGCAACATTTTCTTTCACATGCCAGTATCTAATATCTTGGGTGGACAGAACGACAGTGATTTAGACTAACATTACAAAAGCATTCTAGCAATTTTCTTTATCAGATACAACAATGGGAGTTGGCAATTGGTAATAAAGCATTTTCACTGAATTCAAGAGATTCAATTGAAAAAAGGGGGCATTGTGGCCATTTTGGTATACCTAACAAAAGAAACTAATCAAAAATCGATTGTTGAAGTAAACCAAAATGGCGACTATGACGTCACGTGAAAATGCTGTATAAAATTTTCCATGCTAAAGTAACGTGTTTGTGCGAACGGCACATATCGATGATTTAGTTTGACTTACACAATAACACTTTGCAAGACTTTGTCATGTTAGGCTCCCCAAGCGCGCCATACAAGGGAAACTCGATTCAACATCACCAAAAGAGCGGAATGAATTCCCGCTTCGATCGCAAATCGTACTTTTCCTCAGGCATTCCCAATCTGAAACCTCTCGTCTTCATTTAAGATTTGGTTTTGTTTCAAGAGGGTAGTTTATGGAATCCCGAGGGGTCTAGTCAACCGGATTAAGTTTACTGCGACTTGCTAACAAGTCTTTGAATTTTCGTCTCGACAAGAACTGGTCTCTCCTTTCGCTTTCTGGCTCAGGTACTGCCAATTTCTACATCATCTGCCACCAGTTTAAAGCTGGCATTAACTTCGTACCGGCTAATCTGGATCATATAAATGAGCCAAAAAAATATTGGTAGAACGATTTACTTCGAGTTTGGCCAAATCCTTGCTGCAGAAAATTTACCCGGCAGCCCTAACGGAGATTTGATCCCAAGTTCTCTTCTAGACCTATGAGCTACTGGAACATCCGGTAAGAACTATCAGAGAGAGCCATCATGTTAAAAACACAATAGACAATGGTGCATTGATGCAGTTAGATAACTTTTCTACGAATACGCTTAGGCCACATTCGAACTTAGTCCTCTTACTCTAATAGCAAGCCTACCAAAGAACGACCTACGCCCAATCGTAAAGGAGTGTTCACAGCTTTAACGGTGTCTGTCTTAGTTTAACTTATTACAAAACTACTAAACGGCAGCACACAAAACCCAAAGAGGGCCTTAGCTAATGAGTTCGTGTTGACCTCAAAGCAGTCAACGTGTTTTTTTTGTTTTTTTTTTTTTTTTATCGAGATTCTACCTCGCTCTCTTCATGACCGTGGATGTTGCAAACCACATCTTGACATCTCATTTTGAATTTCGAGGAGAAAATCCAGTAGCAATTAATCTGAAGTCAGGGGGGTTTAGCGCAGGCGTGCTTTGTGTAAAAGCAGAGCATTTCAAAGTGCGAACCTCGAGTTTCAACTAAACACAAGTCGAAATTCAGGACAGAAAATTCAGCATAATCTTCTATAATAAAAAACTTTCCACGGTTTATACAATTCTTAAGCTTCGAACAACTTTCCGTAACTGAAAATCGAATGAGAATACTTGAAAGTATTCCCCCTTCCTTAGCAGGACGCCAGTCCTTTGAAGCTCGACAAAGAACCTCAATATCGAGTACCGAGAAAGGTGCAGCGTGGCTCACTTCCTCAAACGTACAATCTATTGGCAGAACAAGGTGTTCTTATCTTGATAAATGAGCCCAGATGCAAAGACTCTAGTCACGAAGCGATAAGTCTGAGCAAGTGCAGCTTTTCGTGAGATACAAGGTCTATAAGTAGCTACAGGTTTATGCTTTCTCTGTGGTTCGCTGCACTCGATAACAGATACAATCCACGATTTTACGGGCTTTTTATTAGAAGTGCGGGAGAGCTCGATCCGAAGTGTAAGCTTCCAGCTGCTTAACCGCCCATGCCGTAGAGTCGTCATACCAACTAGTTTGTCAGCTTTCATGAGAGTAACAGAGGTCAAGCTAGGACTAACATTATGAATGGTTTCCACCTTTAAACGTTCTTTCACACAATCTTCGAACTTTTGGGTTGACTGCATGCTGCAATTAACGTGTGGCGATTTCATTCACCACGGCGTAAAATAGGCCATAGCTAATGGTATAAAATTCGAAGCAGGAGTAGCCAGGGAAAGGTTAGCCCAACCCTTGTACCAGCCAAACAACAATTCACGGCAACTGCTATCAATACGCACCGTTCATGGTAAAATCCGCACATACTGAGGTGGCTTGATAATTCTTTATACGAAAACGGTATTCGCTCTACGCTGACGTATCTTAACGCTGGGCCCTAACTCGATGCCTATTTTGTAGTTCATTGCTAATGTTCAAGTATTGATTCTGTCTTTGACTTTTTTTTTGTATTGTTTTTTTGTTTTGTTTTTTTTTTGTTTTGTTTTGTTTTTGACAAATTTGAAACTTTCATTTATCGAGAAAAGTTTTTTTCTTCTAGGATACAGATTTTCTGCAAATTAGATTTGATTATAACTGAAACTAAGACTTCTCCAGAAAGGAAATCTTAAAACTGATTAACTTGTCAATAGACAAGACCTGTTCTTAAACTACGCAAACAACAATAATTTCGCGAAAACCAATTCTTTTACACGTTTCTATACCGCAAATCATCGTCTTCTTGCAGTACAATACTACCCTACCACCTTAACGAAACAAAGCACGCCCCAGGGACAAGTAGCCGACCGGCACTCCTGAAGGCCTGACTCCCAACGAAAACTACTTACCAGGCTGTGAATCTTTGGGCAAACTTAAAAAGTTCTCCCAGTAGTACAAGGTAAATTTCTTGGTTTTGGGATGACTACATTCAATAGCGAATTTTCCGAAGACGTTTATCAGAGTATACACCACAGGTCACGAATTCCATGATCCCTGCCATACAAATTACATCATAAATCTTATCACTCTTATAACAACGGGCCAGCAAATCAAACGAAATAGAGTCAAAAGCTTGCTACACGGAAGGAGACGACTCTTGCAACAGTCGTAAACTATATCTTTATGCAGAAACTGTAGTTGTTTCAGGTAACCTTAAACCACGGCCGTTAATCCTTATTCAAGTCTTGAAAATCTAGTGGTACCCAAGGTATGTTTCCAGGAAAGCTTGGGAAATCTTCCACGAACAATGCACTCATGTCACTCACAGGCACGTCAAATTCATTTACACTCATTAACTTTATAACACGCACGTGCCATCGCACAAGATGTTCGCCTGTAGCTCATGGGACAGTTTCTACTTACTTCTGATATTTTTCTACATTAGAGAAAGAAAAAATAAAAAATAATTATATTCAGAAACAAATGGCGTATTAGTAGGAAAGGAAATGCACAAACAACACACCACACAGTCAAACTACAACCATCAACATCTCATGACCAACGTTATACAGCAGTCTATGCAGGAACTGCGTTTTGCAGACACAATTACATACGTCAGAACGAGCAATCGTATGGGAAAACGAGCGTACGGTAGAATAGTAAAGAACATTGCGTTCTTTGAAAAGGTTTTGAGGAGCAAACATTTCCAGCACACAGTCTGGAGTTCGTTGGCGTTTTGGAAATAGTATGTTCGTGCAACAACTGCAGTTTCTAGCACTTTAAATTTCTCGTTTCTTAATTTTGTGGGCACTGAGAAAGGTGAAAATCTTTTGAATGAATATGAGCGTTTGTTGCCAATAAAAACTAAACACAGGATGCCAAATCTGAACTGCCTATTGAGATTTAATCGCGTCTAACTGTGGATATATGAATACGCAAAGCGTACAAACCTTTTTTCGTCAAATTTCTTTAGTAACATCTGTTCATATTCAATGTGTTTTCTAAAAAAGGACAAAATTTACAAAGGAATTAATTCATTTTCATGAACATTACGAGTTATCAATCATCATCGCGCGTAAAAATCTAGTGCAACTTTACGGGATAATAAATAGAAAATTATGTAATTGAAGCAGGAAATGCGATAAGAAATTCGGAGTAAAGTCAGTCGGCCGCCAATATTTTTGTTTAATAAATCTTCTTCTCATCGGTAAAATCAACTTTAACCCGGATTTATGCATTACTTAAAAGTCTTCCTCTTCTGAAATCATAGTTTCCTTCATTAATTAACTAGTTAGGTAGGTCACTTTTTAACCCATCTACCCTCCCTTTCTATTCACTTACAAACTTTGGTTATTTATCTTACGCCTTCATTTCACTTGCTTAATAATTCTCGGTCATGTTATCTGTGAAGTGCCCCAATTAGATTTCCAACGTTAACGACCAATAAGCGGTGGTGCCTTAATTGTATCAAAACTACAGGAAAAAACATTTCCTCCAAGTTCAAAACTTACCCAGCCTGCATTTCCTCTTTTGTAAAACTAGCACCATCGTTGTCCAACGCATGTAGATACATACAATCCTAGAAGTGGAAACAAACAGCACAGTCATTAATCGTAACTTTTTTGTAATTTCTGACTATATCCACAAACCTCGAACGGCAAGCCCTCTAACGTCTGTCAACAAGCGTTGAGTAGAGTACTTTTGAAGTTTATTATTAAAGACGACAGTTTTCTAAGACGTGATTCGGATAGCTTACTCCATCATCAGTTAAAGTAAGGGTGTATAACGCTGACAATGGACTAAGCTGTCTGAAACATTCGCAAGAGATTCCCCATGCTAAAAACAATCTTGTGATAAATATGAGCGGCCAGCACAAAATACGAATAGCCATAAAGGAACAATAAAGTTCAATCTAACGTTTTGTTGTCAATTTAACATCTTCAGAGATTTGAATTTTCCGTTATGAAAATTCAAGTCATTTCTCATGTGAAAAACATTGAATTGGAACATTTTCACATATGAAATTTTCATTACACTTACGAAATCGGAGCGTTTTCACAAACGAAAGACTAACATGTAAGTCACATGTGAGATGAACTAATTCAAAAATTTCACTTGTGAAATCTTGGTGTACGAAACATGCATTACTGTATTTCTTTTTAATATTATATGCATTATATCAAACATGCATCATGTATTTCTTATACTGTAAGGAACTGAAGAATCACAAGCGAACGTTAATTTCACATATGAAAATTCTCATTTCACATATGGAATTGAAACAATTCAGATGTGAAACACCATTTTCGTAAGTGAAATTGCAAGTTAAATTTCTGTAAGGGTTGGAAAACTGTCGCCCTTTTCATTAAAGTTTTCAACAAGCTTTTTACTTATGAAGAAAATTTTGAAGTCTCATTTCTTGTGCTGTTGCCTACTTTCCGGATGACTCCTCCTGATCTTTTTACCGGCCTACCTCTCCACATAATTCGTATCACAATGACACACTGCCTTCCTCCTCCTATCTTTCCTCCCTAGAATTACTTCCTTTTTTCTGTTCGTCCTCTTCGCATTTCTCCTCAGTGCTATCACAATTTAAGGCCTGGTCTAGCGACATAAGCATAAGTATAGCGACAATCCCTGTGGACTCGATAGCTCAACAGGTAGAGCGGCGGGCCGGTATCCCAAAAGTGCGAGTTCAAATCCCGCTCGAGTCAACATTTTTCGTTTGACTGCGGCAGTGTCAGATTATCATGAAAAATTTTCTGTTCATGTAACTCTGAGGATGATCCTGAAATAATGACATAAGCAACCACAGTTAGCATTTCGCGGTTAAGTGAGCTCTGTGCTTCCACAACAAGGGGATTTACCAACCATGAAGCACCTTACCGCGCTTGCGTACGCCATTATGACTATCTTATGTCGCTAGTGAAAATCAGGCCTAACGGTCCACTCAACGATATAAGGACAGAATATTGCGTAGACAGTGATAAACAAGGTAAAAAATTAAAAGGTTGATAACTGCCGTAACTGATCTCAAAGAATATCAACGTTTCGAGCAAAGGCCCTTCCTCAGAGAAAGAAACGTGTTCTGATAAACAAAAAGGAAACGTTTGAGATCAGTCACGGGAATTGAACTTTTCACCTAATGGTCCACTTACTGATTTAGGACAATTTGTGTGTCTAAGGAAGTATGTACAGTATTTTGTTGTTCCCAAAGATGCCCTAAAATACAAGGCGTATCCATATTATCATTAACCAAAAAAACAAAACGAAACTGCATATTCTGGCTTAGAACGTAATCAAAATACAGTGTAACTCCCAGCTTTCGTACTTCAAAGCTCGACCATCCAAGTAAACATCATTGACAGCTCTAATTGCCTCGAAAGCATTCTGCAAACAAACAAACAAACGAGCAAACACCACTTAACCGTGCACGTACTCGTAGACGTAAATGAATGATAAACCAGACAAGTAAATAAACTGTATATGACCAGGAAAAAAGTGATGCTTGTGGTACTATCTACCTGAGGTTTTTAAGCATTTGAGAAATTGTGTGCTTACCTCTTCATGTTGGTAAGTGATATATGCACTAGCACTTGGACCCTGAAAATGGTTACAAAACAACTTTCATGAAGATGACTGGATATGATGAGTGAATATTCTGAGAATATTAGCATTCATAGGTACTGTTTTGGTACACATTTCTTTTTCCATTTTGTCACAAAAGGTCAAAAAATTACTGCAACTGTGTTCTTTGCAAGACTTTCCCAGACGTGCAAATGCTAGTCAACAAACGCACATTTGGGAGAGTTCACAAAGAAAATGGTAGAATTCTGGCAGAGTTCTGGGTTTTCAACGTAAAAAAACAAAGGATCTCCAGTTCCAGCTAGTAGGGTGGTCCTTTTTGCCTTATAAGGGTCCCAGGCCGATTTATATCATTGTAATCGGAAAGGCAAGTAGTTTTTAACGATTGTAATTTTGCAGTACTAAGAAACGAAAGGTTTTGCAGAGAGACGAGAGTTTTCTTGTTGTTGACAGATGTTATAAAGACGGACTGCCATGACGAGGAAGCTCAACTATCGAACGCGATATCTTTGGTGATACCCAATGGATTCTGAAGAAATTTATATCAGTGTAATCGGCAAGGCAAGTACTTTTGAATGGTATTAAATTTGTAATGCTGAGGGGCGAAAAGTTTTTCGAGCCGACTATCGCAGCTTACCGTTGGTTTAGGAACACACGGATATCGGATAATAAAAAGCTTATTTTCGGACTTAAAATAACAGTTTAAAAGTTTAATAATAGTAATAATAATAGTAGTAGTCATAATAATAATAGGAAATTTAGAATTAGAAAGTAGCATAGAGCTTTTGCAAAAAGTAATTTTGCTGGAGACTGCAAAAATTGTCAGTAAAGTCCTAGAGATCTAAGGTTACTGGACGCAACTTGCTCTCTAGAAGAATAAACCGGAACTTTACCATCTTGTCCGAGATAACAACCATAATAATGATAATAATAATAATAGTAATAACAGACAATATAATTTGACTATTATTAATAGTTCCTAGGCTATTATGATAAGGATCCTGGATCTTGAAGTGAGTGTAAAAAAACATCGCCCAAACTGGCATCAAGTGAATGATTGTCTGAGCGACACCATTTACATTAGCACTAGAAGAAGAATAAGTATGATCGTGCCAAACTATATAGCAGATGCCCAAGAAACAATTTATCCTGTGGTATTGAACTGGCGGCCCGCGAGCAAGAAGAGATGACATTATCAGTGGAAAATACCAGGTGCAGTACTTCATCCCTTCATTTCGTAGTATATAAGTAGCACCTTGTTTGTAAATTATTAGGTTTGATAACGACTTTGCAATAAAGCTGAAATATTACCAGTTTAGTTTCCGTCTTGCATTTAGTCATATCTTGAGTTCTCAAGAAGATTCTATTCGGAGTATGTTTTCTGCTCTATTACTTCAAATTGTCAGTCCGCATTGGTTTTTGGTTAAATAAGAACAGGCTACGCATGAAATGATTTATTATCAAGGTACCTACCCACATGATTTGCTGCTGTAGTCAGTTCAAAGTTTGTCAAAAGATATTTTGTGAACGATTGATTGACATTAACTTTTAAACGTATTTCTTTAAATCTTCCGAAATAAATATTACATGTTTTTATTGGAGGTCTATTGTATATACTGGAGCATTACGAGGACTCATTAGAAAAACAGTGTTGATACGTTGAAATGGCCAACCTCTTTAAACAACCTGTAAATATTCACTAGAGATTTACCGGACGGAAATCTTAGACGCAAAATGAGGATGAGAGCCCAGCTCAAAATTCGACGATGCAATGTCACCAAACTCAGGAATTAGACAGAAAAGCACACGGATAAAGTTTGACAGAAGTTCGCTGACGTCTCGTTTTCCAAACGTCAGTGAACTTCTATTAAACTTTATCCGGATTGTGTGACTGTGATGACACGCTGGATGTGATGACATTACATCTTCGAATCTGTAAATAATTCTAACTGAAGAGGTTAAAATATATACCTGTGGACCAGCGTAATTTGTACTTGAATTGATAGCTATTTTGTGGATTTTACCAAACTTCCCGAAATATTCTTGCGAACAAAGAAGCTACAACAACATTCAGAATAACAAAGCTAAATAAACATACGCATAACGAAAGACATAAAACTACAGACCATGGACACTTCAAGTCAGTTTCTCCTCGACTAGATGCCATACCTCTGGATTTGCCAAACGTGAAGAGAGTCCGACAATGAAAACTAAACTTTTTTGGACTACTCTGCAGGAAAAAAGAAAAAACAATTACATGTCAGGGATTTATGATTTTATATTCCGAATTCAAGTGCAAGACAAGTGTTTGACGGCAATGATACATGTGTCAAGCTGAAATGCTCAAAATAATATTTCAGAGCCCAAGACGGGCATCGAACCGGTACTTCTGAAAGTCGGTGAGAAGCTTTAACTATTAAGCGACCGAAACACAGGTGTTGAGATAAGGTGCAAGTTTGATGTATGTTCTGCCTATTCGGCCAGCATTATGTGAATAACAATGTCGAATGATATAAATGTGGGAGTTTGGCGGTATCACAGGCGATATGGGGACGTTCTTCAAGCTCAGTTTAACCATAGGAAAACAATTTCTGAGTCCCAGTGCGGGAGTCCGAAATTCTATCTTCTTATAACCAGTGAGACGTTCCAACCATTGGGTTACCGAGACTCAGATGGAGAGCTCATAGGCAAGCTCGACATATGTGCTCACTGCCTCTGCAGTTCTCACGACATAATTTGACCGAATGAGATTGTTACACAATAAATGCACGGGGGAGTTTGGTGAAAGGGATAGTATGCAGACGTTCCTCAAGCTCAAACTCTCAGAAAAACAACTTCTCAACCTCAGACCGGGTTCGAACCATTCAGAACAATGAGAAGATTCATACGGACAGTGAAGGTTACGAACGCGCGCTGGTCGAAAAAGTGGTCATCCGTGCGGCCCGTGCGTCTCTATGTCAGTAATTCTCAATGGATATTTAACAAATAGAAAATTGTTTAAGTGTCTCTTTGCTGCGATAGCAACATGAATGACGTCATTTCAACTGGAAGAACGCCAAGTGAAAACACGAGGCGTAGTCGAGTGTTTTCTGGTATTTTGCTGGTTGAAATGGCATCATTCATGTTTCTATCACAGTACAGAGACATGAAAGCTATTTTCTATTTGTTTTATAAAATAACCAAGGTTTTCTCGAGTTTTCGTGACGTCATTCATGTCTTCTGTACTCTAATACAAAATGAAAACGACGTCAACCGTCTCTATACACTGAGAAAATGAGGCTCGTCCGATCAGAGCGTGCGTAGGAGGTGTGTTATTTTATATTAAAAAATAGCAATCATCCTACGAACGCTCTGGACGAACATCATTTTCACTGAGCGTACAGAGATACCATTACCAGCCGACGACTTTAAAAGTAGAGCAAAAAACATACTCTGATGAATAACATCTTGTTAACTCAATATTTAAGCTGTCAGACAAGACGAAACAAGCCACGGTAATATTTCGACTTTATCTCAAAGTCACTGTCAAACCTGATGTGTTACAAACAAAGCTGTCATTTATATATAGCTCCAGTATATCTGAACAACAGCTTTGTTTCTAACACACCATCGACAAACCAAACACAACATTGACTGGAAATCGGCAAAATGCGTTACTTACAGCACCAACTAAAAACAGCGACTCACACTAGAAAACTGGCATACGAACTTGAACAAAAACCATTAAACCGATAGACCTTACAAGCGACTAATTCACAAATTCAAACGTGTGAACAACCAATAGACTTAACACTTCGACAAACTGATATTAACGCCTGATATTAACACTACCACACCCACTGCTTTTCACAAAATATCACACCTCCATGACTCATACAACCGCCCACTTATGACGCACAAACAAGATTTAAAAAAAAAAAGGCGAACCTGACATTTACTCTCCTTTTGACTCTGAAGATGACCGCCGCTAAGGCTGTCGAAACGTCAGTCACTTCCACCAACAGTCTTTCTCAAGACTACACTAACCTGGACGATCAACTTCCACAAACATATCAATGACTTTGAAATAAAGTCGAAATATTACCGTGACTTGTTTCGTTTTGTCTGATAGCTCAAATATTGAATTTACAAGATGTCCTTCAACGGAGTATGTTTCTTGCTGTACAGAGACACGCTAACGTCATTTTCATTTTCATTTTGGATTAGAGTACTGGGACATGGATGACTTCACGAAAACTCGGAAAAAAACCTCGGTTATTTTTTAAATCAAACAAAAAATGTCTTTCGTGTCACTACACTGTGATAGAAACATTCATGGCGCCATTTCAACAGGAGAAATACCTAAAACCACTCAGCTAATCCTCGTGTTTTCACAAGGCATTTTTTTCGGTTGAAATGACGTCATTCACGTTCCTATCACAACAACGAAATATTCAGGGAATATTTTCTTTTTGTTAATTAAAGCACCTCTATGTTTATTTTGCAAAACATTCATTATCAGAACAACAGGATCTCACCTGACATTTGCCAAATGACTTCTATTCTCAGAAGGTTTTTGTTTTCTTTGAGATTCCTTATGTTTCCTCGCTTTAAGAATTCTCTGAATTCTGAAAAAAAAACAACCAACAAACCACCACTTTGCTTATTGTAATATAATTTTAACTCTCCCCATCAAGTAGAGCAGTAGAATCTGTGGTAGGATCGAATTCATCACCAGATGATCGAAGGTAATTGTAGTAGTTTAGGAATTATTCAACAGGGTTTTCACAAAGTTTGTAGATAGCCGACAAAGATGCTGTAGTAGGCGGAAGGTTTTGTGTGCAGGGTTCGTACACTATTGGTCCATCAAAATTCCATAACTTTTCCATGACTTTCCATGACCATATTTACAAAAATTCGTGACCTGGAAAAGCTAGAAACAATGAAACGAGCTGAACAGGGCCTCCATCAAACCACAGGGGTAGCTGTGACCCAGTCTCCGAAATGAAGTTCACGGCCAAGCTATGATAAATTAAGGTTACGAGTATCGTAGATACAATTTTTGCGAGTTTTTTCACGTTCATTGGTGGCCCCAAGAAACTTGAAAATGTGAACAAAGAAAATTGAGATAGAATTATTCACTGATCCAGAAGAAACCTAATTTTTCACGACTTGCCATGACTGACAGTAATTTTCTAGGTTTTCCAGGCTTGGATTTTGAAATTTTGATTTTCCATGACTTTCCAGGTTTTCCATGACCCGTACGAACCCTGTATGTACTGCCTAATGCACTATTCGTTAGGCCTTGAGGGGTGCAGGGAATTGGACTGTAGGAATAATTTAAAATTCAGTTGTTCTGCACTGCCATTTTCCGAATTTTCTTCGAAACTGCATCTTGATCAAAATGAAACATTTAAATGATAGATGCTTCACACGTTTGAAAATGTGTTTTCGAAGTTTAATCAAACTTGAAAGTCACACTCAATTACGTGAATTAGTTTACCATGTTGTAGGGTGTAAAAGTTTGATGGAAAGTTCTGATCCGACTCGCTTACATCAGTTTATTTTGGCGAGATAACAGTTTAAGAGACTTAGCTGACCACCGAACCAATGGCCGGCTCCCCTTATACATCTGCTGAATACGACAACCAGAATGCCTTGCAAAATCTTGTTTGTAATGTTAATCGAAGCAAGTGTCTTTCCATTCGCTTTGGGAATTTAATGTTTGCACGAAAATGAAAAAACCGCAAAGTGTTCTGGTAGTTGTATTCTGCTGACGTAATACGGGGAATCGGCCGTTCGTTAGCATAAGCAGTCGTTCATAGACCCGTGCAAACAAGTTGTGCGGGACGAAAGACAATCCCTTATTTCGAGTCATGATGAACTCTTTCCCGTGCTAAAGTCTCCCTTCGGCGAGAAAAACCTTCGGACGTGAGCCATAGTAAAGTGTACGCAAACATATCCAGACAGACAGGAGTAAGAGAAATATGTAAGAGGCACATCAGCAATATTTGTTCTCACTACAAATTAGAAGAACTTCGACCTTTTCGACCTTGAAATCACTTTCATTTAGCTACTACTGCACTACTTCATTCACGGAGAACGACCTTTTCATTAAAAAACGGCCGATTTTGCCTCTATACATCACTAATCACTTATGGATAACGATAGTTCATCACAAATCGAAAAAAGAAGCCTCTGTAACACACAGGGTATGAATTATGGGGTCAAAACAGCTTTGCAAAAAGTTTAGCATGCAAATCAACTCAAGTAGCAGCTTAGATAATTTTTTATGTTTTTACTGACCCCCATTACATAACTACAAACAGCGTTTAGTTTCTGAAGTGTTACTAAAAGATAATTTATGCTTACAGACTGGTTTATTCCAGGGACTAGTGCAAGTTTGTGCACACGATTGAAGCTCATTACTGTGCTTTTCATTTGAGTTGGGCAATGGTCTTGTCGTTAAGTTTTCAGTTCGAAAAATTGGAAATGTGTTCACAATTCACAAAATGCGACGCGCGGATGTACACGTACAACAGGCATGGCAAAGTTCCCGTTCCAGTCTCTCACTTGATATTTCCCATGTACATATAACGATTTTTAATTTGTCAAATCTGGCAAGCAGGTCAGCTCGTCAGCTTGCCTCAGTCACAAACGACCTTATTGGAATAAATATGTAAACAACATAAAAGATTAAAAATGATAGTTTTTTTCTTTTTCTTTTAATTTTTATGCTTTGCATTTTCCCGTTTTCACATGAATTATGCTTCGCAAAAGACTGTAAATGCTGCTCACATTGCGAAGTGCGAGCCGCTAATTCGTACTCTGACACACTGACCAGTGTTTTGAAATTAACAAGATTGCCACTCCAAAGAGTACTTACTCATCTTGTGAAGGTGGTTTGTATGAAGCTGGATCTTCTGTATACAACTGACAATGAAAAAAAGGGGAAAAGGATCAGCAAGTTCCAAAGAGTTAAGGTTATTTTTGCCCTGGACTTACATTAGGCTCAGTATTAAAAACAATCAGCAAGACATGGGTATGATTCCACAAAAAAATTAGAATTTGTCCAACTGAACTGAGTTTGTCTTGGACAGCATGTGTTTGAAAAGCCAAAGGGGTGAGCCAACTGCTGAAACTTAGGAGAAAGACAATGTCATCATATTTCATTCTAACAAAGGGCCTTGGCTCAAAACATCAGTATCTCCCCCCTTACATTTCAGAAGTTCCCTCACACCTTAGGCTTCTGAAACATCTTATTCAACATTGCCAATGCTGCACTCTACTTTTTTATATTTGTTTTGGAGACTTAGTCTGCCACCTTATCAGCAGTGAGAATTTACAATGCCAGAAACCATGGATTACATTTAGATGTGGTTAAATCTTTGATTTTAAATCAAATCAAATAGCTCAAAAATCAGTGGAAAATGCTGCCACCAATGTTGGTTTTGAATGACAGATAATTGTACTGTACGCACAAAAAAACAAGTTAAAAGTTGTGAGATACTAACAGGACTTTTGCTTCAGTTTTTCAAAGGTCACATGAGCATTTGTCATAGGTTAAAATAATTACCATATGTTCCACATGAAATCAATCATTGTATTTGTTGCTATAGTAAACACATGTAGAGTAATGTTGCCTTGCATTGCAAAATTTTAAGTCACATTACTATATATAACACATGTATTGTGAGAGAACAAAAATGTTACTGTTTTTACAAGAGGTTGCCTATTAAGGATAAATGATGTTATGTTGTGTGACAACATGTTGTTATCATTGGAAGGTATTAATAACAATGGTCAGTGGAAATATGTTTCTAACAAACATGATGATGAAGCTTCTTAAACATTGTGAGTTTTTGAAAATGCTCATCAGAAAGTCCAATTCAAAGTGCAGGATTTACATAATCCCTCCTACAATACACAACACATGTAGTCAGATTTTTACTTTTTCCCCCCCCTTTATATGGAAGGAAAAAGGGCATTTCCTTCTTTTGGCAATTTCAAGGTCCCAATTCTGAAATGTTGTAACAGGAATCAAGATCATAGAAGTTTACTGTACATGTATAATTTCATACTTGCAATTATTGTGATTTAACTCATGTCATTATCTAACTTGTAAAGCCACTTATAACACACTGGTTTCTAACATTTACTTTTGCCTTATTTGATTGATTATCCACATGTATTGCTACAATGTCAAGTATTAATCAGCAGGTACACTGTAATTTCATCAATCTGGGACTTCTCCATTAATGCAAGTGGGGAAAATTGATCACATCCATAATCTTTTTCACCAGACCATTCTGCCAGAGAATTTGTTTCACACTAGACATAATTGTGGCTATTCTGCCCCACTAATGACATTGAGTATTTGTACATCATGTTTCTGCACCCACTTGTGGTATGTTTGGAAAGAAATCCTAATACTCTCAAGATGAAATATCTGATAACACAAACAAACAGCCACATATCACACATTAATGAACCAAACAAAAAGTATCATATCCCACATTAATAAACCATATGGGGAAAACAAATCAAGGTTTTAATCATCCTAGAAGAAGTAGCCATGTATTACACATTTTTATCATAAAGACATCTGTCTTTTATAGGAAAATAGGCCACTTATAAAATCTGCACAGAAACCTTAAGCATACATAACCCAGGTGGTGTATTGAATTCACCATTTCCTTAGTGATGCAGACATTCATAACAATATTTCCCATCTTTTCATCTTTGTTTGGGCAGAGCTACCAAACAATAAACGATGGCAAGCTATAAAATTGTAAAGTTCACTGAAGCCAACAAAAAGTTGTTTACTAAGGAGCAGGAAAATGCCAACCCAAATAAAATGTCATATGTCCTATAATTATTCCAGCACTTCCTTGCAAGTAACAGTGAAAGGAGAGAAATCAAACAAATTCCAGGCCATGACTGATTGCAGGTTACATTTTGGTATATAAAAAAATTTTTTTAATTCAAATTGCATGCACTTTAATTTCGAAATTTTCATCGATATGAAAAATAACATAAAAGAGTGCATGGAAGCTTGAGACACAGATCAGAGTCTGAATTAGTGGTCCAAAACAGCTTTGCAGTTTGTTTCCCCCCCCCCCTCCAACGTAACATTTAACACACATACAACCCCGTGCATCCCCCACCACCAAGAATAAAATTTTTAGGGTAAAGTGGAACATTCAAAAATTTTCCTGAATGTCTTGTTTTCTTTATCTGGCCATTAAGTGAACTACTGACACACTTTGCTTACATCTTAAATGGAGTATTACATGGACAATTTTATCAAGTTAACACCAAAATCACATCCCTATATTTGTACAGTTTTTCATTGAGTCATGTTGGAACTACTGACACAGGTTAATTTGCAATCTTTTAGAACAAGCCTGACGCAAACCATTCATGCTTGAAATGGACGAGGTCATGTAACATTTTGTGATAGTTTTGTTTTTTTTTTTGACTGACTTTTTACAGTAAAACCTCAAAACAGAAAGGTGAGATTTCACCAAGCAATATTTAGGAGATGCTTCTTACTGAACTTTTGATTTATTGAAGTGGCAATAGAATTTCACAAAATAACTTGTGATGAGAAACTCTTTTTGCAATAGCTGAGTGTTAGTGGCTATTAGCAGCAATAGAAACAAAGTTTTATCAACTTTTATGAAAGATAACCAAGGACAGTTTGTAATTTATTGGACAACGAGTCTTATCATTGCTTAGACAAGTTGAGTGATGTATGTCATCCTGAGCTACTGTTATAGAGATGTGTTTGAGTTGTAGCTCTAATTAGGGGTAAATTTGATCCTGTCTTATATCTACAAAGTTTCAAAAAATCATTGCATGTAAAATGCTAATTGTGAACGACAATCAACAAAATTTGTTGTGGCAATATACTGCTTTAAAAATTATTGTAGCAATGATTGTGGCATCAGCAAAGCAGCATGGTCATCATGTTGTTAGTGCCATTAGAACATTTGGAAAGAACACAAGAACTTGCACAGAATCACAAAGACTGCTACACAGATACCTGTGAGTCAAAAACTAAAAGTGCAAAATAAGCTTTGCAGTTTCCAGAAGATTCGTTTCACAGATTTTTGCAATTTTCAAAATTGCTTTGCAAATTGCAATCAGCAAAGCACTAACTTGGGCCCTGCAGATTATATTTTGTCATGTCAAAATATTGTTCTTGACAACAGCAGATACAATCTGTATCTTCTCACTACTATATGAATAGAATCCTGTGTAGACAGTATTATTATACTATGGGAAAATATAAGAACTGACATACTAATTGAAAGTTATTGCTATAATTATTGCCTGTGAAACCTTAACTGAAATCTTGGTAAATTTGAACCATTCCCAGGCCTCTCATGTTTGAAATTTGGCACGAGCGGTCGATCACACGGGCAGATTACATTGCATGTGCAGTTAATTAACAACAAATTGGAGGGGGGGGGGGTGAGATTGTCAAAAAAATTAAAGATTTTTCATTTTTCTTGTAATTACACCAATCTAATTCCAATATGAATACAATGCCATATACACCTTTTACTGTTCATAACCCGAAAATATACTACCATTAACACCATCCTCAAACTCATTAACATGAAAATGCATTCATTTTAATGAATCAACACTCATCAATGCATTTGTCACGCTCCATTAATATTTTTGCATAGAAGGTGACATTCACTAGTGTAGATACACAACCATGTGCATCAAAGGGTATTCTATAGCCCCAAGACATGACCATTAGCACCATTTTAGCATACATTAGGGAAAATAAAATTTCAATTACACAAGATATCTCTCCAGTCTGTTGGATGGTCAAGTTAAGGTTTTATCGAATTTGGATATGTATAAAATAAAAGGGGATAAAACTGTCATAATTCGTACATAAACTGAATTTGGTTAGACAATTCGAACCTTGTTTATTTCACCAGTATGTCGATGGCTATTTTGCTATTTTTCACTCAGCTGACCATGTTATATGTGTTCAGCTGAGCCCTTTCAAGACTATCTTAACTCACAACATTGAAATATGTTTTGTAGTGGGATAGAGAATAGTTCTATTCTATCTTTCTTGAATGTCTTACTTGATTGCACACATGGCTTTCAACCTCTATTTATCGGAAGCCCACAATCACTGGTTTGTTTATAAATTTTGATAGTTTTATTCCCTATCTTTTAAACATGGTTTTGTCTGCACCTTCACTTAACTGATACTATAAAATTTTCTCATCATACCATCAGTCTCCGTGGAGTTCTATGCAACAAGGACAAAACCATTTTCAAAACAAAACATTTGACAGGCGAGTGGAAATTAACATTTGCGTGCGTGATCATTCACACATGTGACATTAGTGGGGTGCGTGCCTGCATGCTCGTGTGCATCCCACTGAGAGGCCTGCATTCCAGAAGATCATAATTGCAACTGGTGAAATATTGTGATCAAAAACTGCTAGGTAAACAGTTCTGGGACTCCAAATCAGTTTTAGATGCTTGATTAAGTGACTTATAGCATTAATTATCATGTACAGTATTTTTCCTTCAATATTCATATCATTTGTAACTTTTTGAAAATGTTTATATATATATTCATAAGAATAACCTACAGCAAAACAGCATTAGAAAAACGTAAAATTTGAAAACATATTCCTGGTGATAAAATCCAGAAATTTTGTAGCTGTCAAGAGGGATAACCATATACACTGTAAATGTGACTTTGTATTGGAATCACAACTACATTTACAGAATTTTTCAATCATGCAATCTACCACATGGGATCATTTCATTATTGTGAGCACAGAATTTTGGTATATTTTATGTATATAGCTCCTAACTGCTAAAAAAATTAGTAATACCTTCCTACAAGCTGGACAAAGCCCATTTTCATCTGTCCTTATTCTGTGCCAACAGAACCTACAAATCTGGATAAAAATAAAGTCAATTAATGTAGTAATAATAACAATAATTAACCTTATAATAATTAATATTTACAGTAATGATTTTTTATTTATACAATAAGTAACCAAAAACCAGTAGTCCAAAAGACCATAAATGTTAATCCAGGAACACTGGTAACTGTGGGCTTTGGTTCTTGCACATTTTAGTTGACAAGTCAAGTTCAAATTTCACAGCCAAAAATCTTAGAGAATCTTCTCAAAGTCTGACAGAAAATTTCAACTTTCAACTCTAGTAGTTTTAGAACTTGTCCACAACATTTTCATTAAGCCAAGGTTAGGTTACTTCAGAATGGTTGAGAGTTTGCTCCAAATACTACAAGAATCTACTAGAAGTGTATATACAAAAATATAATTATACGGATAAAATTATAGATTGCATCCGCATGAAACTTGGACTAGCAACCAAAAACTTTTAAGTGACAATGTATTATAACATATGTAATGTATGTATGTATAAAATTAAAAATAATATTCCTTTATTTTGTTAATGCAGCAATGAAATACCAATCTTTGTGTTAATTCATGTTTATACATGTACTTTCTCTTGGTGATGACTTTACTTTGCCTCGTATTGACACTCACTCCATGTCTAAGGTACCCAGTTGTTCCTAAGTTTCCACAGGATATCAATACGAAGAACTGTTCTAATGGCACAATCAGTCAATAAGAAATGACTCACAGCTATTTTAGGTCCTCTTAACTCAAAATATTTAAAGCTGTAGACAAGGTTGCTTGTGTGATTTTGTGCCTTTCCACTGTCAGAGGGTTGTTACATTCACTAGGATGACAATCCTAAGTCACAAAATTTGACATGAAAACAGACCTTAAGAACGATTTGTTATACCAGCAACAAATCCCTCAAGAGGTTATAAAAGAATGGCTCTTCAATAGAGATTAACAGTAACAAACAAATTGGTGCTGAAAAATAAAAATTCCCAGAGATAGTACACCAAAATTCTCTGAATCATTAAAAATCCACGAAATTTTAGCGCTTTTATCGTCATGATAACTAAAATTAGCATGTTCACCATAAAGGATGTACGTAGAAATTTTAATGGTTGCAATGGTTTTTCCTCTTTGAAAATGCCGACGAAATCAAAGCAAGTTTTCCGCTACTAGTGATATGCCTCCTTTCGTTCAATGACATTTCAAGCTTAGTGTAGTCTCAAGCAAGTTTTCATTGTCACATGTGATTACAAGGTTAACTTAATTGCTCAGACGTGCTATACTTAATGACCAAGTTGCGAAATCACATTTACAATAAGAAAGGATTCTTAAAGCGGTTTTCCTTTATATCACAAACTAGTTTCCAACTAATTGTCCGGTATAACAACCAAAAGGCACGGTTGTACGGAATATAGTTCATTCAAATACAGAAACACGTCAATCGAAACGATATGACCCAAGTTCGACACGAGAAAATACGAACCTGATATCCACAAGTACAAGGATAAAAGTTCACATCGTCAATCTCCAGTGGCTCCATACACAATGGACACTGGAAGAAAAATACAGAATGAGTCCTCGGCAAGTCATAGATTCAGTGCCTTATCACGGAATAAGTCGACGTGGAAGAACATTGCTTACGTACTTCGACTTCGGTGACATCCATGACGTTATAATATTCCAGACAAAATTTTCCAATAATGTCCACCACTTCCAAGAACTTTGTACGACTAATAGGTACAGTAAGATATATTTACCGCACAGAGTGAGACAGTGAAGTAAAAAACGTAATTACAGGAGCACAAGACAGATTATATCTCACATACGCAGCTCAGCTAGACTTCGAAGAGAAGTGCAGTCACAATCCTACTAACTCTGATTTTTGCTGAGTAGCCACGCCTCCCACAACAGCGAAATGCACTGTGGGTAATACTTCCGAATAAAAAATGTACAAATATTGGTATTTACAATAGCTGTTTAAAGTTGTTTCATAACTTTTATTTTATTCTATTTGAATTATGTTCCTCTTAAGAAAATGACAACGAATTCTGCCGGATACCTGTTCTAACACGAATATTAAACCATAACTCAAAAGAACAGAAGCATACATTTTGCAACTACGACAAATATAGTGGTCTTAAACACTGGTCTACCGGGTTATTTGCTGTCGTTGAAACAAATTTGATTGGTCAAAGAACGTTACTTGACCGTGCATGTTTGGATCGATGGGTCGGGACCATATATAAACGCAAATGAAGGGATATGACGGACCATGGATGGACCAGTGGGATGGACGGACTGACGGTGCAACATTTAGTAACATTTGTCGTTTCCAGTTTCCTTTAACTGCTCGCCGTGTAAACATGGCGTCCTGTGGGCAACCGAAAAATATGAATCTCCTTTGTTATTCAGCAGGTAATAAAGTTGGGTAATTAAATCAATGAAATGTGTATCAACCAGTTACCATAGTGCTTTACCATACAGTTTAATTATCGAAATATTGAAACGTTTCCGAAGAGTGTGCATTGTAACACTGGTTCGCTAAAGTACCAACAGTTCTGGAAAAAGCTGTTTTAGTATTGAGGCCAATAGGTACCGAGAACAGTACATTATTTCATGTCTTTCTGGATTAAATCTATATGAGTAGTAGTGTCTCTAAGGAAAAGAGCGCCTCGGAAAGTGCTTAAGGTTTTTGAGATTATGTTTCGTTACCAACTTACAACTGTTTAATGTGTTTATCGTTCGTTCATAATGCGTGTGTGAAGTATTAAATATTAAATCATGTCGCAGGATTTCGTTAATCAGCTTGGGGTTCATTGATAATTTTTTCGTGTACTTGTTTTCAATTTCTTCTAGCCGTTGTGCTGTATGGGTTGTGGAACATCCCGTTCACCAGCAGTACTTTCCACTCAAGCTAAACAAACCCCGTACTCCAAACTTGTTGCCCCATCTTCGATATCGGAGGACGAGAACGTAAATAACACTTTCTTGAAACCTTTGTCTTCTACTGTACCGGCACAAGAGTTTCCTTTTACTAATTCTGACCTCGAGGATTTTGAAATATCCTTCGAGAAAGCAGCATCGCTGAGACTTGAGACGCCGTCGGCGATGTGGGCAGCTGTGCGAAAAACCTGCTCTCCTAACAAGAAGTGGACAATCGAAAAGAACAAAAGTCGAAGGGGATGGAAAACCATACGTCTGTTTGTGTCATCTACATTCAAGGACTTTCATGCCGAAAGAGAAGTCCTTGTTAAAGAGGTAATTTAACTTTAATTAAATGGTACTGCAAAGGGATTTGGGAAAACCAATTAGTCAATGAGTAAACACAAGGGGCGGACTTCTTTTTTCGGCATTTCAGCGCCATTGAACAAACATAACTTTGATGGTAGCCAGCTCTCCAATCCTAATCCCTGTCAGGGTTGTCAGCAAAATTTTTGAAAATCAGTGAGTCATTGACATCACACACCAAAAGTGTACAGTACACCATCTTAATCAAACTTTACATGGACACAAAAACTAAGAAGATTTTGCCATAGTTTAGCAGCAAGCCAGGATGGATTCTTGAAATGTAAACACATCTACATTTGGTTCAATCTGGTTCAAACTAAAACATGGTTCACAATTCTCATTCTATAAAAAGTCATAAAAAATGAACAATTTCATAGGGATAAGGCTATTTGGCTGATTGGCAAAAATCCCATGAATTCCATTCAAATATATAACTAGTGTGAACATGACTGTCCTCAAAGTCACTCGGATTGCATCAGTCAGGGACAGAGCTGTCTTTAATTGTCAATTTTTGTTTCAGTAAATGTGAAGCATCCTATCCAATTATCAGTGGTGGGTTTTAAAGTCTAATGTGGATTAAAACTTACTGTGCCTTGGACAGACCTGGCTTTGATTTTTGTATTTTGAATACAGTTTTTAAGCCAGAGTAGAAAGTTTGCCTCTCTGTATGTTAGCCCAGGATCTTTGGCAGCAGGTCATAATATCATATAAATATTGTATATATACCAACAATATATATGTATATATATGTAATATATATATATATTATATGTGTATATGCATACAGTGGGGGTCAAAAGTCTGAGTCCAGTCATATTTTTTCCCTCAATGTATAATAAATCATGTTCCATGTGGAGAAAAATTCATTTATTGATGTACACATGCATATTTTTATCAGTAAATGCTTCCACTTGCCTTCCTTTTAATTTTTGAGTTATTTAACACACGCTGTAATTTGTATAAAGTCTCTATGATGTGTAGCTGGACCAAAGATAGCAAAAGAGCTCAGTAATGGAATAAGAGGTCAAATAATTGCACTGAGTAATGAAGGGTTTTCACAACGCAAAATTGCTGAAAAGATAGGGGTTTCAAAGGGTGCCGTGCAGTGAACTTTGGAAAGATTTTGAGGAACAAGATCCTATTGTACAAAACCAAAATCTGGGTGGCCAAGAGCTACGACTTTGAAGGAGGATCAGTACATTAAAACAACTTCCTTACGTAACAGAACTGCAACGGCTGGTAACATTCAATCAATAGTTAATGAAACCCGAGAAAAAACAATAAGCAGATCAACAGTGAAAAGGATACTAAATGCATGTGGTCTATATGGAAGAGTGGCTGTCTTAAAACCATTGCTAAGATCCCGAAACAAATGGAAACGGTGGCTATGGGCCAGAAAATACAGGCGTTACACTAAAGAAGATTTGAAAAAAGTTCTTTTTGCAGATGAATCAAAATTTGAAATATATGGAAATAACCGTCGCATTTATTTTAGACGTAGAAAGAATGAGAGATTTATAAATTCTTGCCTCAAGCCAACAGTGAATCATGGTGGTGGGAACATTCAGGTTTGGGGCTGCTTTAGTTATAATGGTGTTGGCGATCTTTAAAGAATTAAGAACACTCTTACAAAGCAAAAATATCACTCCATCCTTCTAAGACGAGCCATACCATCTGGCTTAAGGTTGTGCGGAAGGGGTTTTGTGTTGCAACAATATAATGATCCAAAACACACTTCTCACATGTGTAAAAATTATTTAAGAAAGAAGGAAGAGAAAGGTGATCTGGTCGTTATGGATTTTCCTCCTCATTCTCCGAATCTAAACCCTACTGAGAATTTATAGGAATATTGAAATGAGAGAAAGTGGAACATGATCCCACAAGTAAAGACAACTTATGGGATGTCCTTAATCAATGCTGGAATAACCTTAAACCAGCAGTACTCAGAAATCTTGTTGACTCTATGCCAAGAAGAGTTGAAGCTGTTTTAAAAGCAAAAAGAGGTCACGCAAAATATCAAAGTAATGTTTACTTGGTTAATACAATGTACTCAATTCCAATGTTGATGTAAATGCTAAAGTTATGCACATGTAGTGCTGTGTTGTGTGAAAATATATTGTATATCAATAAAAGACAAAAGCATATTAACTGGACTCAGACTTTTGACCCCCACTGTATATGTATTATATTTGTATATACATATAATATTATATATATATATATATATATATTGTCGGTAGATTGAACAATTAAACACACACACACACACATATGTGTGTGTGTGTGTGTGTGTGTGTGTGTGTGTGTGTTATTGTATATATATACTCTATGGCCTCTTGGTTCATATTGAGCACTCTACAGGATGAGTCATGCCGCTAGCATATTTGCGCATGCTCACTAGTCTCCAGTCAGAGCGCTCTGGCATGGCTTAGATGTACCACAAGCGTGGGACATCTGAGCTGTCTATATAATGTAGGCTACTCCATCTTGCTCATCAGCACTACACTGATGAGGCCCAATAGGCCGAAACAGTTCCGTCTGTAGTTATATATATGTATATATATATATATATATATATATATATATATATATATATATGTATAACTACAGACGGAACCGTTTCGGCCTATTGGGCCTCATCAGTGTAGTGCTGATGAGCAGGATGGAGAAGCCTACATTATATAGGCAACTCAAATGTGCCACACATGTGGTACATCTAAGCCATGCCAGAGCGCTCTAACTAGAGACTAGTGAGCGTGCGCAAATCCGCTAGCGGCATGACTCATCCTGTAGAGCGCTCAATATGAACCAAGAGGCCATAGAGCGATATCTAACTACAGACGGAACCGTTTCGGCCTATTGGGCCTCATCAGTGTAGTGCTGATGAGCAGGATGGAGAAGCCTACATTATATAGGCAACTCAAATGTGCCACACATGTGGTACATCTATATATATATGTATATATATATATATATACATATGTACACCTATATATATATATGTACACCTATATATACATATGTACACCTATATACATATGTACACCTATATATATATGTATATATATATATATATGTGTGTGTGTATATATATATATATATATATATCAGATTGAACACCCACACACACACACATATATATATTTCTAAAATTCATTAAAAATTCATGATTAAGGAAAATAGAAAAGGAAATCATAACCATGTCAGGTATTTATATGTGGTAAAGACATGTGTGCCTTTATATGTGAAGAAGTTGATTTTTTTGGCTTACAAAAGATAAGTTTCCAAACTTTCTTCATGAATTAGCATATTAGAAGGTTTATTTTAGAACACATCTAAAAACTTGCAGTATATGCTTTATCAGGTCTAGGACACTCAGCAATAGCCCTGTGTTTTAAATCCTGATAAAGCACTCCTGTTTGGTTTTTAAATATTACATATATGTATATAATTATATATATTTGTGTAATATATATATTTTTTTCTTGGTTGCCCCTTGGACAATCATGGTGGTTTTTTCAGGTTGTCCAAGAAAGAATTTTATAACTATGTGAGCTTGCAATGCACAATGGTCATTGTTTCGAATAATGCTGGCATATTGCAGGCTCAATAACATGAAACCAGCATAAATTGTGAACAAGAAAAGCTAGTTTATTGGGAATAGCTTTGAGAACTTTTTAAAGGAGAAAGGGCACACTTTTGTGTTACCTAGCTCTTCAATTCATTTTACTTTTTTCAGTGATTCATAAAAGGTGAAAATATCAATCATGTTAGCACTAAAAACAGGTTACCTAAAGGCCAACCATTTGCCAAAATTTGATTGCCCATAGAAAATTTGGGTTGTCTGGGGCAATTGGGCAACTGCTAATTTTGAACCATATATATATATATATATATATATATATATATGTAGCTGTTTGGTCTCTGAAAAGAAGAGTGCTCAATACAAAGGTGTAGAGCTTTAATAGTCTATTTAGTTATAGCTTTAAGCAACTGTCGTTACATGGTGTTTCATGCTTACGCGATCATCAGACGATCGTGTAAGCGTGAAACACCATGTAACGACAGTTGCTTAAAGCTATAACTAAATAGACTATATATATACACATACAGGGTGTCCCAAAAAAATGTATACACATTTTGAATGATTATAAATACAATGTTTATCAAGACATATCTAAGTTTTATAGCCCAAGTTAAAGAAGACAAGTGTAGAATTTTTTGAGTTATCACAGGTGTTCGAACTGATGACCATTCTGGTCCAGGCAATGCTGATAATGTGGACAGATGGAATTGCAAACATTACGAATTATGATCATTTCATTTGGTATTTGGGTGCATTCTCTTTCAATTGCTGCTCTCAACTTATTGATTGTTACAGGTTTTGTGCTACAAACCTCATCTTTGACGTATCCCCATAAAAAAAGTCCACAGGCGTGAGGTCAGGTGAATGTGGGGGGAATTCAATACTATATCTTCACCCAATCCATCTGTTCGGCAGATTTTCGTAAGTTAGGCTCTCATATCACGATGGTAGTAGGAAGGTGCTCCATCTTGCTGGAAATAAAACTTCTCATCTCCAAATTGCTCACGAATGCATGGCATTCGAAAGAAAGTTTGTTATAGTGAGTTATCATCATTCAAAGTGTGTATACATTTTTTTGGGACACCCTGTATATATGATGATGATGATGATGATGATGATGATGATGATGATGATAGGTGAATGTATGAAAACTCGAGTAACAAATTGTTTTAGCATTTGTAACTTTTTACTATTATATATATATATATATATATATATATATATATATATATATTTTAATTCGCGAGATCGTGGATTTGATTACCATCTGAAGGCTGCACGTCATATTTTTCAAAACAGGTCCTGGTCAGGTCCTAAAAATGTATCCTGACACTTGAAATTTATCTCCATCAATAACATTTTCAAGTTATGTGTTAATGATGAAGTGAGCCTGAAAATTAATGTCATCTAAGTTGCATAGACCACGGAGATGTTTCTCGACATGGCAATACAATGACGCGGTCGTTATAATTCTTTTTGTTCTTTTCATGAACTATCAAGAAATTAAGTTTTGAAGGTATAGTGAATTAAAAACCAAACTTAAGTAGTTCGTTACAAGGGTGCAAATGTGCAAGAACTTTGCCAATATAAAACTTGTCACAAATACCGGTAAATGTTCCTTAATCTAGATTGCGTTTTACTTTCAATGAAAGAGTACCAATAGTCGCAGCTATTAGAACCTCTGAAGGCTGTCACGGCTGAACTGTTTGACGTTTAAACATTCACAAAGTCAATATCCGTTTAGTAATTAAATAGTAATTAGTATCGGTAAGAGAGAACGCTCCGCCCCCATCGTTTATGTAATATTTAAAAGCACGTAATACGAGTTTTTTTAAATGACTTCAGAAGCGAAACTCTTAATACGCTAATTTGCAAGGAAAGTTTAGGAATTAATGTATTCCTCACCGAAAAAAAAGTACGAGAAACATGTGTATCAAGCACGGTGGTCAATATATCAAGCACGGTGGTCAATAAACCGTAGTTTCTTTAAATGCCGATATTTTAAAACAAGTCGTCGTTCAAGTTGGCGTTGTAAATCTTAAGGTCCCCAATTTGTTGCTCTGTACCTCGGAGTATCGTGCATGTCTGGTCACATTCTTGAACAAAAATGAGGTTATTAAATGTGGTAGCTTGGTAGTTATGTGATGTTCTTCATGCGCATGCTCTCAAGCTGTTCTACTCAGAAAAGCTTCCTGAGTCCCTGACGGGAATCGAACCCGTAACTTTCTTACCGCCGGTGAGATGCTCTAACCATTGAGCTACATGGACTCAGATGGTGAGCGAAGTTTACATTTACAGGTTAAGGTTATATAAATGTAATCTTCGCTCACCATCTCAGTCCATGTAGCTCAATGGTTAGAGTATCTCACCGGGGATGAGAAGGTTACGGGTTCGATTCCCGTCAGGGATTCAGAATGTTTCTCTGAGTAGAATAGCTTGAGGGCATGCGTATAAAGAAGAGAAATGAGGTTATTATGTAGCGCAGTCAACTGTACTGCATTCTTTGTCTTACTGAGGGTTTAACTCATTAAGGAGCCGGGATCATTTCCTTGACGAATACAATCGTGTGGCGTTAGCCAGAATAAAATGATCGTGTACGCCTTTGCCCCTTGGTGGGTTAAAGTCAAGTAGAGTTGAGCGCCCCCCGTAATCAATTTTGCAATCGCAGGCTCAACTTAGCTAACCCTGACCGTAACCAGCTCAGTCTCTCACCTTGAAAGGACGAATATTATCTAAAGAAAATGAAGGCTCCCGCACGCGTTAGGTTGTTCCTGAAGTGATATAGTTGTGGAACTGGTAGAGGTAGGGGGCATATTTTAAAAAATTTTTAAAATGGAGTGAGACGTGGGTTTACTATCGCCAGGGGGTGATTTAACCCTTATCCTAACCCCAATTCTTTTCGAAGTTTCCCCTAGAATAATGATATTCATCTATTTAAGCACATTTTCAGAATTGATGCTATTCATCTTAGTGGAGGTGAAACTGTGTTACCCTGACCCTAGCCCAAGCACTAACCCTAAGCCTAACCTTAAAAGTTCAGCGGTTTTTCGGGGTCCATTGAGATGCACTCGAATTAGAATTTAGTTTCAGTTAAAGCTTTATATTAATGCTAAATATCTGTTTAATTTTTAAGGTTTTTCCAGATCTCCGGTTATGGTGTGAGCAGCGGAAACTACATCTTGTTGAATGCGACCTTCGATGGGTAATCATCTTGTCACAATATTTGATTTTAGATATTAAACCATTTTAGGAAGGAAGGGAGGAAAGAGGGAAGGGGAGGGAGGGGGTAGGGTAGCGTGAGCGGCTGGAGAGGCAGAGGTATCGACGGAAGAATAAGGTGGCTGGACGATGGGGAGGAGGGATGAACCGACGGAAGGAGTGAGTGAGTGATGAAGTAGAGAGATAAATTGTCCAAAACTGCCATTCGAATTTTTCAATAATTTTTCAAAATTGCGATGCTCAAGCTCACAAATATTTTCAATCAATTTGTAAAAGAAATAAAATCAAAATAAATAAGCAAAAAAAAGTTTAGAAAATTGAAAAATTAAAATCAAAACAAATAAAGCAGTGAGGGAGAAAAAATATCCAACCGCCCAAGGCGGACGTATCTTGTTTTTTCCTTCCTCACAGCTTCGATGGTTTTCAATTTTTCAAGTTTTCGTTGTTGAAAATCTATTTTCTGCATGTTTTATTTTTGAACCAGACTTATTTGAAATATTTGTAAATTAGAATAAGGTCATCTTCAAAACTACAAATAAATAAATAAATGGCTAAAAGACTGTAATGGCAATTTTTGGCCATCACGTAAAAAGGAGACATACAGACTGGCAGCAGGCTGGCAGATTGTAAAGGAGGGAGCGACAAAGGGAAAAGGGATAAAATGATGGACAGAATGGAAGACTGAAAGAATGAAACAAACAAAAATCAAGAAAAGAGAACCCCGGACGTGTATCAAACGGCAGAATGAGGGAGGCGGGAAAGATTGACTGTAAGCCTGATAGGAACTTACCGATAAACTGACTGGAGTATTTCATTTACAGGGCGTCCCTAAAGACTCTACTTCAGAGGAAACCATAAGAGTTTGCTTAGAAGTTCTGGGTAGATGTCAAGAGGAAAACGTCCTTCCGTACTTTCTCAATTTAACATGGTAAGACTGAACAATCTGGTAAAACGGTAAAGCTCACTGTAGAAATATTCACAACCGATAACACTGACCTACATGCACCAAAACCAGACATATTCAGATGTTTCGAAGTTAGCCAATTGTTTTGGACAACCATGTTGTGAAACACACGTCACTATCTCAAAGATATGGTCAACCATTCCCAGGAAATGCATCATAATAACAGTTCCTCTTTTATTGCATACTAGCCAGGGTACCCCGGCTTCGCCCGGGATTATGGAGAACAAATGAAAAAGTTCCCTTTTCTTTCAAATATGATTTTAGAAAATTGAATGGTTCCTCATGAAGAAATAATTGTGCACAGAGTACCAGAGATATGTGTAGATAATATTATTGTTTCTGTACACTGAGAGAAACCTCTCAAAACTCAGGGAAATGCGCCTCAAACGCCACAGTTGAAAGTGAAGAAACCATGCATTGTCATTCGTGACAGATGCATACCAATACCAATACGTACCATGGTTTCTTTTCTGAGGTATTTTCTGAGGTATTGATAGCTAATGTTACTCATCTGGTCATGGTGAGTTCGAACATGTAATTGAATCTTCTGTAAGTCTTGTGGTTCTGGAGTTTCAAGGTAACCGACAAACCCCCGTGACTCTCAAAATTTATATATACAGAAAACAACTATCGGACACCTCTTAGACCTCGTCTTGATTCATTTTATGGTTTCTTTAAAGCGAACGTGCTGGATGGGTCCCGACATTTGGTGACCTCACCTACAACCTGGCTGCTCAATATGGCTGGATTTATGGCTTGTCTGTGACAGAAATGGAGATTGTTCATGGCGCGTTTCGGAAGTGCAATCCAAATGGTAAGACCGCTGCACTAGAGATTAGGGATGGGCAGGGGCGCAGTAAACTCACCTTGAATAGGGGAATCCAACTTAATTTGCCCGAATACTGTATTCTTTCAAAAATTGCCCGAATTTAATTTGTCGCTTATTCAGACCATGTATAATGTACACTCGCTTTCTCAGTTATATTACCTAAATTAAATATAATCCAGTAACCAGAAGGGATTTTGACCTACCTTACCGAACCAAGTTTTGCCCAAAATTTGATATTTCAACAATCTATTTTACCCGGATTTTTTGAAGGGTTGCACATGATTTTGCCATGCTTTGTGTCCCGTGCGATTAGAATTTACCTCTTCTTGGCTGTAATCCTCGACAAAACAACTCGATGACAGCGTAAGTAACCATAAAAACAAAACGGCACATGAAGCTTCCGAACCTAGGGAGATCGAGGTTTAAAATCTCCTTAAATTTTCGGCTGTCATCACGCGAACATGTTCCTGTGAGTCCATGATTTTACACCGAAATCGCAGCGGTAGTTTCCACTGGGACGTCAGAGTCTGAACTTTCCGATTTAGTTCTGCAAAGCCCATTCATTTGTTGCAGAATTGAGAACTGTAAAAAAAGAGGGAATGTCTTGCAGGAGATCGCGTTCGACGAGGAGAGAATTATAAGCCATGCAAATCAGCCATGCAAAGCCCTCGTATTGAGAATCTGACGACATATCACCTTGTTGGAAAAGCTTGTTGGTAACCAAGTCTTGGTTTTTCTGGAGAACTAGACCTGAGCGACAGCGGCAGCAAAATGTACAAAATAATTTTTTTCATTTAGCATGAAGATGAGTTAGTCAAAATCGAAAATTTACTATTAAAGTTGTGCTTGATTAATCAAACCATGATTATGCATATTTTTCCTCAGAATTACATTTATTCTGTTTATACAAAATCATCAAGGTCAAAAATTGACTTCCTCTATTCGTGTTGAGAAACGGCTTGTGGAGGAAAGCAGGACAGTTAGTACAGAGCTTCCGGAAACGTAAAATGTTATTCCGAGAAATTTGATCGTTGCAGCTGTCTAAATTATCGACAAAACACCCGAGGCATTCCTCTTTTATGAACTTCTGTTTATCATAATTTATTTACGATTGTAAATTATTGTTTATTGTTTATTTACAATTGTTTACATGGATTATGAACCAGACATACCAAATGTACTTGGTTTTAGCCGTCTGATCATTGTGCAAATCTAAGGTTTGCATGGGGGAAGGGGATACTGGGAGCAACTTGAAAAGTTGGTAAGGCGTACGTGCTATGAGTAAAGGACAATGATTTTAGAATTTTGATTTTCAACCAATGGATTTATCTGGGTTGGTAGTCTGAGTGGGAAGGGGAACAAAAAGGGGGAGGTATACGGTGTTAGGGTTAGTAAAGTCTACTTTCCATATTATTCTACTGATAAAATCTGACATTTCTGCCTGAGAAAGCGTTCAAATTATCGTTCCTATACATCTGAAAAGTTGGGTAGCATATAACCAGCCTTCTGAAAGGACTGCAATCATTGTCCCCAGCCCATCCCTATGGACGCTCATGCGCATAGACTCCAGCTGTACCACCAAGTTTTTCACTTTACACTTGTGTATCACAGTGCCAGGTCACAAAATAAAGCCACAAGGTCCGTTGGACATGTTGAGTGGCTACATCAGTCCTGTAACTGGTCGGTCAAGTAGCTTTTCTGTACTTTCACAGTGCGTGGGACGCAAAAAATTTACTCACCTGTCATAAACTGAAACTAGTGTACCCCACAGCCAAACTGTCCGGCCGCGTATTGGCGGAGGAGCGAAGGAAAGACCCTGGGTACGGATTGGGAATGGTTATCCCATGCTGCATCACAAGCATTCACCAAAGGAGGCTGTGTTATGCGTCTAGCTTGTTTTCAATATTTCAGAACTATTGCACGACATCATATTGTGCCAAATACTTAAAGAAATCACACGTGGATTTGTGTATACACGTTATGTAATAGATACAATATGAGCGGCCGATCTGTATGCGATTTACAAGGCGAGCCGTAGTAAATCCGATACAGATCGGACGTGAATATTTTATCTTTCTTACAATACGAATACATTTAAGTGGCCATTTCACCAGTTATTCTGAAGTTTCGGTAAATTATTACGTGGAAAATTGAAGCGAAAAGTTCATAATTCTAATTTGTATTCCGTATGCGATTTACAGAATACTAATTAGGAGCCAAAACTTTTTGTTTTCTTTGTGAATTATGAATGAATTTTTAAAGTAATGTTTAAAAAACGAGCAGGAGTGCTTTATTGGATATAAAACACGAGGCGGAAGCCGAGTGTTTTGGGTCCGATAAACGGCTTAAAAAACGAAACGTTTTAGACGCTAATTCCTTACGTAAATCTGGCAATTTCTGTTTTCTAAGGCTAAAAATATTGAAGAAAATTTGAAGAGAAATTCAGAATAAAGTCACACGTGTCTTTATCACATATAAAGACACGACACGGTTGTGATTTACTTTTGTATCTTCCTCATGAATTCTTAATAAGTTTTTTAAATAAATATAGAAATGAACTATTGGTGGGTTGTAACCAATCCCTTAGGATTCAAAAGATAAAGATACCGCGGCTACATTGGTTCCACATGCAATAGAAGTTAACAAGATTCTTTTGTCAAAGTTCATCGGAGATGCATATCACCAATAAGCAAATCTGTCAGAAAACATGCTCCTGTTATCTTTTGTTTTCCAGCTTTGTTTTTAATTCGCGACGGAGAATTTGCCTCAAGCCTTCCAGACAATTTGAAAGAGGCTTTCGTTGACTCCGACTCTTTCTCCCAACAAAAACTGCAGAAACTTCGAGAAGTTATCCATGAGCAATTCCCGGTAAGGTACAACTAGGTAAACCGGCACGAGGGAATTTGAGAGTGTAAACGTTCCGGGGTTCTTTTTCGTGCACACGATTAATGTGGTAATGTGAAAATATCTCTTGGGAGGGAAGGAGAGAGCAATGGAGAGAGGGAGGGTGGGGCAAGAGAGGAAGAGAGAGGAAGGGGGGAGGAGGAAGGGAGGGAGAAAGGGAGGGAGAGAGAGGTGGCAAGAAGAGGAAGAAAGGAAAGAGGGATGAAGAATGAAGTTGAAAGCGGAGGAGAGAGGGAGGAAGGAAAAGAGGGGGAGGGAGGGGCAAGAGAACAAGAAAGAGGAAAAGAGGGGGGAGGAAGTTAGGGGGGAGAAAGAGAGGGGGGAGGAAGGAAAGGAGAGAAAGAGGGAGGGCAGAGAGTGGAAGGAAAGAAAGAGGGACGAAGGGTGAAATTGAGAGCGGAGGAGAGAGAGAAGATTGACAGTGGAGGGTGGAGAGAGAAAGAACGAAAGAGGGCCAGCCAGTCCAGCTCAACGTTCGTAATCTTGCGTACAGGCTGGCAGACGAGCTGAGCCATGTAATAACGCGGAGAATACATGACCGTGTATCGGTTATTAAAACCCTATTTTCCATTTCATGTATATTTTTTTTTCCAATTTTTTAGAAAAGCAATATTCATCATTACAATGTTGAGTGTGTTGAAGAAAACTTTCGTGACAAAACAGAAAGGGACGTCGAACTGAAGGGACTGAGTGGACAAGATTCATTCTTTTACAAAACGGTAAGTTATGAGACAGACATCTTTTCTTAGCCGACAACGAAAATTCCAACCAAGGGACATCTTTTCAGCGACGTATTTTTAAAGCGTATTTATCCAATTACCGCAAATTCGAAGACGACAACTTCCTGGAATGTCTTAGTTGAGATATTTGTGTATCTTTTTTAGGTTTTTGACTTCTTCAAGACCCGGATCGAGGAGCAGTATCCCTTGGATCCAACCCCGGAAGATCCCCTGGAAGCACAGCGGACTGCGCACGAAGTAAGAATACGTGATTTAACATACGTGATTCTATTGCTTAAGTCTGGTTCGGTGAATTCGATTTCCATATCTGGAATGCTAACTGGCCAATGAAATGTGAAGCCAAGATGGCCGCCCATGGAGGCCAGTTTTGTACGTCAGTTTTAGTCTCCCACGCGACTTTGTACACTTTCTTGAGAGCTTTTTGTTTGAAAATGCACACAAAATATCTCTTCCAAAGACAGAAATGAGTTTAAGGACTTCAAATCTATTTCGACAAAATCAAACCGAGTTTACCATGTTTAGACAATTTAGCACACTTCTTGGGCCACATGGCATTTTTAAATCCTTTTGAATGCTCGATTATGTAAAATTGGTCCAGTAATATTTCGTCTTGGACACTTTTCCCGTAGTCGGGAATGTTTTGAAGCCAAACCAAACAAAAACTAATAACTGAAATCGTGTAAAGGACTGGAACTGACGTACAAGACCGCGAAGAGCACTGAAACTGACCTACAAAATTTCCCCTCATGGGCAGCCATCTTGGCTTCACTTTTTGCCCGAGCAAATGACTGAGAGTTAGCATTCCAGATATGGAAATTGAGTTCACTTGTTTGTTTACACGAGCGATGCAAGCGCATGCGCAAGTACAAGCACACTTTACTTGTGAGCCGGGGTGAAGCAAACAAAAGTGAAAGCCTCGAAGCAAACGGTGGTTGTTTTATCTTTTGTCCAGCCCATATCCTTGTATTTGTGCATGCGTTTGGAGTACTTAATAACATAGCTGAGGTATGACCCGCGCTGATGGGCTGCCTAGCCATGCAATAAGTTTCTCTTAAAGACTGGCAAGTTTTGGCCGGAAAATTTCTGAGTTGAGTTGAATACAAACAAACCGGATTCAAGTACATTTTACCGAAGATTAACAACAACAAACTAGAAAAGACATACTTAGATCTTCTTAACGATGATTTCAAGCAGATAACTTATTTGATCGATGAATTAAACACGACATAGTATGTAAGAAAAAGCAAATAAACCAGAGCCGCTGCCTCAGAAAACAAAAAGTACTTTAAAAATCATGAAGGAAGGAAGCAAGGCAAAATAACAAATTCTTTATTAAAGGTTAGTTTCCATATAGTCGCTGACGATCGCCGGGTTGCTAAAACAGTTTTACCGAATAATCGTTTTAGATCGCTATCGATCGCTGAGATTCGTTTCCATATGATCGCCTGCACCACAGCATTTGATTCCCCGCTCACAAATCACTCAGCAGAGACTGCAACGAATTTGGAGCCATCAATAAAATGATCCCTGGACTAATGCTCATTGAACTCAATGCCAATGTCTGAACTACTCAGAACCATAGTGTAGCACGCGTACCTCGTCTGATGTAGATAAAAAAGACGGAGTGTGGAACACTTGCGCTCGGAATGAATTATTGGCTGCTTTTGGTACTTAAAAGAAGACAAATTCCACTGACATTTGAACGGCATCCTTGCCACAACAGGACGGAAGGTTCTTTTATTCTTTCAGCCATCTTCCCCAGGCCGTCCTCACGTTTTTAAATTTCGCTTCTGCCACTGTTATTTGATCGCTGGGTTGCTGATTTTTGTTTTCATATGATCCCTGACGATCACTGTGGGTCCCTCACGGCCACCGACATAGAACATTTTTTATCTCAGCGATCTTGAGGGATCAAGATATTGCTGGATTACTGGAAAGTGTTTCCAAAAGATCGCCATCAATCGTTTAGGATCGCTGGCGATCAGCAGCGATTGTGATCGATTAAATGGAAACGAGCCTTAACCTCGTTTATTCGATCTGTGTGGGAAAGTATTTGGCTTAGGGCTTTTTTTTCTGCACAGACACGGGAAAACACTCTCTGGTACAGATCTTACACTAGGTTAATAACTAGACATTCTCTATCTCATCCTTCGTTGCGTTGTTGTGGTTGCGCTTGGTATACTCTTGTGAACCAGGCTTCAAACTCTCTATTATCTCCTTAAACGCCGTGATTCATTCTTATTTTAGTCATTCCTTGATATCAGATCCCAGTGCGTGCTTGGAAGGGACAAGATTCTGGCTAAAGTACGTGCAATAGTTTTATTTCACAACAGTGCAGGGCTGGGACCAGGTAAAATTTTCCTTTGACTGGTTAGCTGGTCGAAGGAAAACCAGTTAACCAGTTAAAACAGTCAAAATGAAGAAGAAAGAATAAAACACAATTATCGAACATAGAACGTCAAATATTTCAGTGAAATTTAAAAGAAACATTTATAAGATTCTCTCTTTGGTGAGGGTTCTCCAAATCTGACGTCATGATCATGGTTTTGCCTTTATAGAATGCTATTTTGACGATCTTCGCACCCGAATTGTTAGCTTTCACCATTCAGAACGATACTTTTTTCATCATTTAAAATGAGTTTTCTTTTTTTCACTGTTTTACCGGTTAAACCAGTCAAGACTTTTTTGACTGGTCAAAATTTCTCTGACTGGTTTACTAGTTAAACAGTTAACCGGTCCCAGCTTTGCAACAGTGGATAAAGATTCATCGGTTTTATATGACTTCTTAAATCCTCTTCAGCAGAAGTCCTTAATGTTTTTCTTGCCATTTCCACCGTTGACGAATTGAGACAAGTCGTCCCTGATGCCAACGAACGTGTCATCTCAAACGAACTTAACAGTGAACAAGAGTGTTTTGACGAATTTAGTTGACAAATGAGTTTTTAAGTAGATACGCGGGGAAGGATAAGACCGTGAGTTGCGGAGCTTCGTATGTCGGTGAGTCTTGCCAACACCTGCTCACACGAGTCTCAGACACATGGAATTATCGGATCTGACCAGCAAGAAACGCAAAAACCCTCCCCCTACCAGCGTCCTCTCACCACCTGGACTCAGGACACCCTGTACTCTTTAAAGACGTCTTAATAATCTCTTCCTGCTCTTCTGAAATTGAACTCCTTTTACGCGAAAGTCTACTTATTACTAAGCTAAAATCTTCTCCTAACTCCCATATAACCTCTATACCTTTCTCGTTATTTTAATATTGTCAATTCTGTATCTTACTCTCTTTTTGCGTACCTGTAATCGTTAATTTTATCCTGCTCTCCTACTGGTCTATACAATACACTGTAATTGTATACCCAGGCGTCTGCCACTATGTTAGTCTTCTCTCTGAAGATGTTGTGATGTTTACAACGAAACGTTAGATCCTCTTATTTATTAAATGCTATGAATCGATTCTACCATGGCTATTCTTAAACTACTATGCTGGGTTTTAATCTTCATTTTAAAGTTACGCTTCCCTCCTGGTCAATCATTATCTAGTAGATCGACTTTTGTGTTAGGGTTGCGATTCTTCATTGATACTTTTTATATTTTGTTAAGATCGACGACTACATTCGAGATAATCGTAAGAGGGCTCCATTGCTGATTGTTGGTAATGCTGGTTCTGGAAAGTCTGCCATCATGGCAAAATCTGCGCATGACGCCGTGGAAAAATCTCACTCCTCAACTGAACTCAACTTCCCAGGGTAAGCAGACATGTACGCATTATTGCACGAGGCAAAAATCCATAACAACCTAGTTACACAAACGGGGGCATGTCTAACTTTGTCAAGCATGCTTGCACGCTTCGGATTATTGCTTGATATATGTCACTTTGATGATGTTGCGCGATCGTAACGAAACGTCATTGTTGGTAAATCTCTATAAATTTTCTTTGTAGCTTGCCTGTGTTTTGAAAAGATGACTTTTGATCTTCATATATTGAGCTGGGCTCTTATATTCATTATTAGACTCAGATTTCCGCCTGGTAATTCATTAGTGAATACTTGAATGCTTGAAAGAAATTTTAAAGACCTTGACAATTACCGATCTCGTTTTATTATTTATTTACTTATCGATTGATCCATCCATGCATCCATCCATCCATTTCATCCCATCCCGTCCCGTTTATCCATCCGTCCATCCACCCGTCCGTCCGTCCGTCCGTCCGTCCATCCGTCCATCCATCCATCCATCCATCCATCCATCCATCCATCCATCCATCCATCCATCCATCCATCCATCCATCCATCCATCCATACATCCATCCATCCATACATACATACATACATACATACATACATACATACATACATACATACATACATACATACATACATACATACATACATACATACATACATCCCTTCGTTTGTCCGTTTGCTTGTTTGTTTAGTTTATTTCTGCGCATAACATATTCAGACTTTCCTATGCGTGGCCAATTGATTCCACCATACCGAATAACCAAACTTTGTAATTAATGCACATTTGTTGAATTCATGACGCCCCTCATTTCCGAATACATCCGACAAAGGACGGGGGAAGTGCTCGACTCGTATCGCCTGCTGGGTTTCGCATCCAACTGTCTTCGTGGAAGTCAAAGTAACTTAGCTTGAAACATTAGTATTCACTCCCGTAGACTGCGGCAATTCCCACACTATTTCGGCTTTTTAATGTCGTCATTTGATTGGCTACTGCTTGACACATAGCTGGTAGAAAAACTGGCCGATAAATTTCAGTGCGGTACGAGGGACAGAAGTCATTTCTACACTAGAACCAAGTCCTCGCTACAGTGCATCTCAAATTAATATAAACTCGTCAAGTTTACTTTGCTAATGTAATTGTGTTACCAATGATTTACTTATTTTACGCTTAATAAATTAGTCCCCGCTTACAATTCCTCACTATTTCTTAACTTTTTTTTTTTTAAAATAGGCAAATGTTAAAATGGAAAGTCTTTTTTCACTTTGTTGGAGCCACACCAGGATCTACCGACTTGGCTTTCTTTCTTCAAAGACTGACCAAAGAGCTCAATCCTCGAAAGGTAAATACAAAATTCGTAACTTCCACAACTTTATGCTGTTACAACGATCCCCGACTTGACTTTCGCAATGTTGGATCGTCGTAAAATTTTCCCCTTCATGTCACCCGTTTGATAGCTCTGCATATGTTCGTCCGGGTTTTTTCTTTTTCCTTGATAACGCCTTTCTTCATATCACCAAAAAGCTTCTGATGTGGCAGCCTTCTATTTGTGACCAGCGATTGAGTGACATTTAACTACAATCCCCCCTCTAGTTGATATATGAGCTCTATGCATCATTAGCGTAGCCAAAGGGTGAGGGCAGGGGGGCAGTTACCCCCAGTTTTCGTCCTGACTAAGTCCGTCGGTACATCCGGTACATTTATCGGTACATTAAGCCTGTCTATCGCTGATTCCGATTGCGTTTGAATTATCAAATTAAAAAACAAACTCCGGCGAAAGTTAAGTACGGGAAATTCTTTAGGAATTCTGTTTTGTTTTCTTTTTCTGACCGACAAAAATGATAGATCCAGTCAACCCTCAGGACAAAGTGGTTGTGGTAGCGGTGATGGCCGAAAAAGAAGATATGTTGGTGTACATCATAGCTCACGTGATGTGAGCTCTTTAGCGAATCATTTTCGAAGATTAATGCCATTATACCAGCCAGAACTAGCAAAGTAGAAATCATTTATTCCTTTGTCGCATTTCAAGCTTCTCATGCCCTAGGTTTGGTTAACTTTGATTTTTCCTTAATAATATTTGTCGGTACATTGCTAACATCTTGTCGGTACATTTGTCGAAAATCTCCCCTGCCTCCCCACTTTGAAATTTCTGGCTACGCGACTGCTATGCACGAGATCAAGTGTAAGTGAGTAAGGAATAAAAAAAGCCTTGTAATGGCCCGTACACCTTCTTTGCCTTCTGTGGCCTCGGTCTACTCTCGGAAAAGTCCCATATACGTCCGTGCCCTCATATGAAATATCTCTTACCTTGTTTCCTACAGACTGACGTGGTCAGCGACCTTGACTCACTTGTCCAGCTGGCAAATTCGCTCCTCTCCAATCCAAACACACCTCCTACAATTGTGTTTGTCGACGCCATTAACCAGGCAAGTTACTTGAACTGCTGCCTTGTGATAACAATATTTATTAATTTTAGTCCCTTTTGACACTTCTGTGAAAATGTGTTAGGAAATATCACCATCGTGTTTTTTTTTTCCTGTTCTATTTTCATTTGTTATACATTATCGCTTTCCTTGTCATTGGTGTCATGATCAATACATCAAGTGTGTTGGCTCGCTTAATAGGCTGGTCCAGCTCGCTTCAAACAGGCTGCGTTGACAAATGAGCTGGCTCGTATCCATATGATCACAAATTTTGCTTTTAGTAGGCCTTAACGCTGTTATCGAGCTAGTCCGTTAAGTAAACTGTCTCATTGGCCGGGGAAGCTTGCCTCGTGTAGTTGACAGATTAGCCAAGCTTTCATTCACTGGTGAATTTCATTTTCTGGGCGCTGCTGCTCCAAACGTTTTCGAACTCTGAGGACACACACACACTGGATGTCTTGAATACTGCCTCGTCCGGTTTTTGGTAACAAAAACGTATCTTTAACCTCTTATTCAATTTACTGTATTCGATCAACCAATCACAATACTGTCAGGTGTCTGCGTCTTCAGAGCCTAATAACTTTTCATGCGTTTGCGCTTAAAGAAGTTACGAGATTTAGAGTACGACAATGTAGCTGATTTAAGAGATGGACCAACAGACCGTGGTCCCTCCCCGATATTCCAACTAAAAATGCACTTTTGAAATATTTAAAAGTTAGTGTACCAACGATTGAGTAAGCGCGTTGGGAGGGGAGGGGGTAGCGATTTCTCTAGTTTTAATTGTTTGATATACGTTCTGGTCCTTCTTTCCACCACTTTTTGTATACAACGATCACGTCCGAAACCTTAACATCTTCGTTGTGTCTCGCAACATTATCAGAGTGTGACAGATTTTGATAAGAACGGAGTTTGTACCATAGGCGAATCAGATAGACTGCGGATATTTTTCAACTTCTTCAACTTTTGGGACTTGATCTACCCGCGACACACTAGTAACTCGGCGTATGCAAAGTGGTTTGTGGTGTCCAATATGTAAAAAGTCAATTCTTTGTTGATTTTAGATATACGTTGTGGAACTTGATTTCCAGAAATTTCCACTAAGGCCCGGACCTTCCCCCCCTTAGAGAATTTCTCAATATTTTTACCCCTCCAAACAAAAATCCAGCCGAGATCCTCTAGTGCTTCTATTTACGCAAAAAGATAAGGAATTTTGCCTACTGTAATTTGTGAAAAGTCATCGAAGTGTTTTATTGCTTAAGAAGTTAATCTGAAAAGATCTCTCAGATTGTTTCTCTGGGAAGAAATATCTCAGCTTGCTACTATCGCTCATATCTTTGCTCAGATGGACGACGACAAACTACAGTATTTAACAAGATGGCTTCCTGAGACCGTGTCACCAAATGTCCGCGTTGTTTTATCAATGATTGATGAGACCGAATGCCATCGCATGCTAAGATCTTACAGGACCAACCCTACAGAAATCATCGTTGGAGAACTGGACTATGAATCTAGAAAGGTAAGGCAGAGGAAAGAGCTAAAGCTATTATAAGTAAAACGTTTTTAACGTATCACCGCTAACAGCCACGGCTCCAATCATGAGTTTTTGCTTCCACAGATGATGCAACGTCTTGTAAAATTATCACGTTATCAACGCACAATTGAGAATTTAAGGTGTTGTTACGCGAAACAGTTTTTTACTCAACACTAATAGTGCATGCAGTTTTGTGGTGGGAGAAAAGTGCCTGAAGAAAACTGAGTAACTTGGCTGGCTAGCAGCAAATCCTTCAACGTTTTTTGTAGGTTTAGTCGTTACGAGGAGTTCAACTAGATTCTATACTTTCCACAGCACTTTACTCAACAAGAGATTCGAGGCTCGTTTCTGGCGAGGGGTACTGCATAGTAACTTTGTCTCGCAATGTAGTGGCATGACAAAATTTCGAGCCTTTATGTTTAGCGTATTATTAGATAACATGAGCAACGACGTTTCTAGTGTTGACGGTGATGTGGGTGATCGAGAATGATTGGGAAGAATACGGCGTTGTTCCCGCCAAAATATGAAAGTTAAGCAACGGGAAAACGTTCAACGATAATGAAGGTGTTAAAATATTTGAATTTCTCAAGCCATATTGTTTCCACGACGAGAGTACGGGCTTTTTTTTCTTGTTTTGAATTTGTCAAATAAATTGTTTAGGGGATGGAAACACGAGTAATCGTACGGCATATTACATCGAAGTCCAAACTTTTTCAGTGGCGATATTACATCTAAAAGTTAGGAATTTATAATGAGCTGAGCACGAATTGCCTTGGTATTGAACTTAACGTACAAATTTTGCACACTTTCACTGTTATTATCATTTGTTTTTGGATTTATTTGTCAGCAGTCTCATATGTTCTTTCTATTTCCAGGCAATTGTAGTGAACACTTTATCTCGTTACAACAAACGTCTTGACGATGAGCAGATGAACCTATTACTGTGCAAGAAAGGCTCGGCGAATCCATTATGGTTGTCCCTTGCCTGTGAAGAACTACGAGTCTACGGAGTATTCCGTAAAGTCAACGAGAAAATCCAGTCGTTGTCCGACGATTTGCTTAGGTAAGACCCCATCCTCCAACTCATTCCTATATAAAAATTGCTTCGTTGTTGATCCGACAGACCAATTTAAGTTGGATGAAGGAGATACAATGTAGTATCTTAGTCGTGACGGTCCTTTTATGGCTGAAAACTTCGGACGATTTCTTGTTCCGAAGCCCAGGCGCTCGAACTTTTGTGCCCATCGGGCCCTGGGCACCAGTGGCATACTTAGGTATCCTGCGGGCGAGCAGTGTTCATGTGCTAATAGTCTGGAATGAAGATCATGAAAACGTACTTTAGCTAGAAGGAATAGGTAGTATTTTAGCTTAAAAAGTTGAATTCCGTTCTTCAATTTATTTTGTTTTGTGTGCGTGTAATTTATTTGTCTTAACCCTTTAACTGGCTCTGTTACGACTCAGCAACTTATTAATTTCTCTCTCTCTCTCTCTCTCTCTCTCTCTCTCTCTCTCTCTCTCTCTCTCTCTCACTCACACACGCACGCGCACACACACACACACACACACACACACACACACCTCGTCTCTGTTTCAAATTTTGATATTTCGAATCCATTTCAAAGTTTGAGAACGGCATTGAAATCGAGTCGACAAACTATCGCACCTTTGTCACTCTCTTGTCTTTTAACTTCAATATCAAGCAAACAAGGCGACGTTTCTCGGCTTATGTTTCTTCTTCACTTTTTTAATTTACAGTCTCGAGGAACAAGTCTTATCACGATTTGAAGAAGAAAACGGTGGCCAGTTAGTTGTAGCCACGGTTTGCCTCCTCGAGACATCTCGCCATGGTCTTCTAGAAACTGAACTGCTGGAACTCCTAGCTGACGATAACAACCTCACCCCCCCGAAGTATAAACCCGGAGAGGATGAATCTTCTGCCACCAAAACCAAAAGCATCACGACTGAGACTACTGATGCTTTGGCGGACAAACTCCAAGAGCAAGTGAACATCGCTTATGTACAAACCGGGGGAAGTGAGAGCGAAAAAGGCAAAGGAAAAGAAGGCGGGGGAGAAAAAGGCAAAGAGAAGGAAGGTTAGTGTGTTCTGAGTGGCGGATCCAGGGTGGAGCCCAAGGGGCCCTGGTCTCACCTGTCAGTAATTTATAACAAGTATAATGTGTTATATATTCGCTTACTAACTGACGAAATAGCAAAAGAAAACTGCTACAAGTGTTTATCTTCTAAGTAGTCTATAAAACACAAGTTAAAATGTTTAATTCCGATACTTGCAATTTAGAATATAAATGATAAATGTTAACGCGTTGGTAATTTCGTCTCTTTCAGAAAAATACACCAATACCTTGTTTCTACTTTATGTATATAAAATTATAATATGTATATGTATATGTATAACAGTATATGAATATGTGTATGGGTATATGTATGTATATGTATAGGTATATGTGTATGTGTATGTGTATGTATATATGTATATGTATATGTATGTACATATACATATATACATATATACATGTATATATATATATATATATATTAGCTTATTGAGGGGTGAATTTCATAAGACATTTAAAAAACTCGCAGTTCGTCCTTTATCGGGTCTAAAACACTCGGCTACCGCCTCGCGTTTTAAATCCCGATAAAGCACTCCTGCTCGGTTTTTAAATATTACATATAGGTATATATGTATATACATATACATATATATGTGTGTGTGTGTGTATATGTATATTGTTGAGCACTCTATGGATATATAACAATAACCAATAGCGTTAGACAATGCCCACCGCTCGAGTGGCGGTTTGAGCACTCTAGTCCCTTATCAATCCAAGTTCGTACCGACCTGCACTGATGAGCTCTTGTACAGCGAAACGTACGTCTGCAGATTGAACATATATATATATATATATATTAATGGTAAATACTGTAAATGCACACTTGAACATCTCAGTGGCCATGAAGGACCATCTTAAACAAATGAACATGTGATTTCTCTGGAAAAGCATAGAGCAGAAGAGGAAATGTTACTGTTTAACTACCACTCCAAGCTGCCCCTCCCCTCCCCTCCAAGCGAAGTCTTGATCCGCTTGCGGTTTTTGACTGTGTTTAAAAGCCCATTTACACCATACGATGGCTTGTTCATCCTAGCGTCACGAGTTGCGTCGTAGTCAGTGGCAAGCGGAACGTAGTAACAGGTCAAGCTATGCCAATGAAAAATTCTGCACGGTGTTTAGACAACGAGCAAAGCATACTGTGTCTATTATATTACAAACTTACATATATCCAATTAGTCGTTGAGTGAATAAGTGCGATGCTTATCTTAATAACTTAGGTTTCATGTGCGGGGCTTATTCGGGGGCGGCGCTTGTTCGACGACGGCGCTTATTCGAGTAAATGGTGATTTTGCTTTGCATGACCTGTTGCTGTGCTTAATGTCGCCACTAGATGTCGTTTACTAACCGCGGTTAAGTTGTTAACCAGTTTTTCAATCAATTGGCCCCTGATTATCTTCTTTGTAGAGCCAAATCGAGAGGAGTCTCAGAAGCGCCGGCGAGTTCATTTGCCAGCAGTCAAATGGGCGAATGTTTACCGCGCCTTGAAACCTTTACTGAGGCCTTGTGGAGACCTGGGGGAAGGAAGACTGGATTTCTACCATCGGTCCATCAGCAAAGCTGTTCGGAGAAAGTAAGTGATCACGTACAGATATTTGCAGTACCATACAAAAACCTGAACAATTGCTTTTTTTTTTCCTGTCGTCTGTCTGCAAAGTAATTGACTCCTCATGGATGTTCATGAGGGAGTATTAAAACCAAGAGGGACCTAGTTTGACGTCAAACAGGGTCCCTATTGGCAGGGCCGCCGAGAGGGGGGGGGGCAGGGAGGCAACTTGCCTCGGGCCCCCTACTTGATAGGGGCCCCCTAAAATGTTTGAACTTTACGTTTTTGACGTCACGAAGATTAAAAACAGTGACATAACGGATGGCAGTTTGGTTAAAGTAAAAAATTTACCCATAAACACGATCTTATTACATATATGACGTCATCAAGGGCCCCAAATCGAATTTTGCCCCGGGCCCCACAAAACCTCTCGGCGGCCCTACCTATTGGTTCTAATGCTACCTCATTACCATGATCCAAAAGTAGCTGGAATGACAGACGCAACAGTTCGCCTGGCCGCAAACTCTACGTCCTCTGATGTGATCAGTAAGATGGAAACGTTTGGCTTTTTGCCTTAACTAATATTTCTGGTGTAAGGTGGGATCGTTTGAGAGTATCTGCGTGTGCTCAGTGCTCAATGTTCGTTGCGTTGGAAACAATATCCTTATATCCTTATATCCTCATAAGGGGATAAGAAACCTTATGTCTCTTTCGGCCCACGGGAATTTTACTAATCGAACCTCACGGAGTGGAAAGATCAGCAGCTTAAACGTGACTTTGTCACTTGTGATGTTATTAAAACAATGTGCATGATTATGTGTGATGTTTTCGTTAATGCAGGTATTTTGGATCTGACGAGGGCTTTAGAAAGCACATGTACACCTTTTGGCATGGACGGCTTGCGGAGTTCTTTGAGCACTGTGAAGATTTTGATCGAAAATCCGAGGTTAGTGGAACTCCATGGAACCCTCAGCTGCCTTTGGCTATCCGGACTGTCTCTTGCTATCTTCCGTGCTTCTGCCTCTCTCGATATGTTTATCTGCTTGGATGTTCTTGTCCGTATTGTTGTCTTCAAGGAACCTTTCTCAGTCCCCAACCCGCCAGTCTTTCTCTCTGGTTATCTTTCTGTGCTTCTGCTTCCGTCATTATGTTTCTCTGCCTGTCTATCTTTGTCCGTGTTGCTGTCGTTTAGCATACCAAACGAAAGGGCAGGTTGCTGCAACAGTGTTAAAAAAGTACCATAAATTTGCCGAATAAAAGTAAATTTACTTTTAAAAGATATTAAAATTTTAATGTATCGCTGTACTTTGTCTGGGTAAACTAGGAAATGTTTTCCAAGAACAGTACTTTTTACCATATAGTACTTTTACAATATACTTACTGTAGAATATTACTGTATATTTTTACGTAATATATCATGCTCAAGAAGGAGTGTTTCATCAGATATCCAAACACCGTGAAGTGTCTTAAAAAACGAGGCGATAGCCGAACTTCGGGGTATTTGGATATCTGATGAAACACGACTTTCGATATATGTGTATGATATTACATCTCAAACGAACCCGTATTTAAAGAAAAAATCGGGTTTAGATTTGACGAAATTCTATGCTAATTCATTTTATTCAATCGACGTTCACTAGCATAGATACGCAACCATTTCCATCAAAGGGAAATCCATAGCGACAACAGACGACCATTAACGCCATTCTACTATACGTTAGGGATAATAAAATTTCGATTACGTGACAGAATTATCTTGCCTAATTGAAATTTTATTATCCCTAATGTATAGTAGAATGGTGTTAATGGTCGTCTGTTGGCCCTGTGGAATGCCCTTAGATGCAAATTGTTACGTTTCTACGCTAGTGAATGTCGATTGAATAAAATGAATGTATTTTTGCGTTAATGAGTTTGAGGTTGGCGTTAATGATAGTATATTTTCTGGTAATGAACAGCAAAAGGCGTATTACTAATAAAGCAGGATTAATCATCAGCCAACCGAGTATCATTTATGTGGTTCTGAAACAGGGGTGAAAGACTCAACAAATATCTGTGGCAGGGTTTGATGATAAAACTTAAATATAGCATTCTGAAGAAGCACAATATCTTTAAATTTTAAGATTCCTAGTCTTTTAAAAGTTTGACCGAGTTTAAATTGTTATCGAATCAGCGTTTACAGCTTTTGCTGTTCATTACTCGAAAATATACTATCGTTAACACCAACTTCAAGCTCATTAACCCAAAAATACATTCATTTTATTCAATTGACATTCCCTAGCGTAGAAAAGCAACCATTTGCATCGAAGGGCATTCCATAGCGCCAACAGACGGCCATTAACACCATTTTACTACACATTAGGGATAAAATTTGAATTACGCAAGAGAAACATCTTGCCTAACTGAAATTTTATCCTTTACGTCTAGTAGAATGGTTCGATCCAGTGTGCTTCCTTATATCTTCAGACACGTCTACACGTGCGATATCGTGCTTTTCTATTGTCACCTCAGTGTATACCCTTTCAAAATTTTCACATGCCATTTCACATGCAAAAATGATATTTCAAATGTGAACGGCACGTGAAATCTTATTACGGGCAAAGGGGGCCCGCGGCGCCGTATATATGACGCATTGAATATTGCTTTTTCTTCCGTTTGCGCAAGAGTTAACTATCAAGACGAATGTGTTTTCTTAACTAGTATTTTTATTTCTATTTCTCTGTTAGGAACTCCCTTACCACCTTGAGCAATTGTTGGACAACAACCGTTTGACGCGATGTCTTTTGGAGTGGCCTGTGTTCGAGAGGCTTTTCTCCGAGGACTTCAGTGTCGACCTTCTACGTTCTTGGCAAAAGGTATAGTCAACAATTTCTGTGTGCTGCTTGCATGAAACTTCATATCAAAGCACGTGGTTTATAGATTGACAGAATTCCTCAAACTTAAGTTTAAGTCGTTTAATTTGATTGCTTATGTACACCAAACTCTATCTATTTTGGTTTGAACAGTTAAACAAAATCATCGCTTCTCGTGATTTTATTTATTAGGCCGGCGGCTATGCAGCAGCGTCTAACCTTTACAGGGAATCCTTGAACATCCTGGAAGGTTCTGGAACTCCTCCCGCTGAAGTAGCCGAGCGTAAATTGACTGTTATTACATTCTTGTAAGTAAAACGTGAACGCTGTTGCGAAAACGTAACAGGACATATCGGGGAAGTAGTAAACTCCGTATACCAAGCGAGAATTATGTTCCTTAGCAAATTTCTCTTGTGTAAGTTAAAAACGAAAGCAATAGACCAGCGTATAATATTTTTGCTTTTGCCGTTCTAGAATCCAAGCTGGGCAATACAAAGAGTCGTTGGAGCTGCTGGAAGAGCTGCTGAAAATTGAAGAAGAACAGATGGGTGCGAGAACGGAAAAAATGGCTGAGATTTATCAACTTATGTCAAAAACGAAGAGCGAGGTATAGTTTTGCTACGTGGACAATTGCACAAACAAAAGTAAAATACGCAAATTAAATAGGTAAACCGCGTTGCACAAAGCCATAATTTTTTAAAGCTTTCCCTAGCCTTGCTTTCCCGGGTTTTTCGAGCGTTGAATCCAAGTCAGCAAAAGAACCCAACGGTCGTAATCATGAAACAAAGTTTAGAATTAATGATGAATTTACGACAAACATTTTCAGTTAGAAACCACAAACAGCCGACAACTTAAAGAAATATAAAACAAAACAGATTCCAAAAAATAACATCTCTTGAAGTCTAAATTCGGGTTAGAGCGAGACAAAAGTGAGACTGTAATACTTCGACTTTATTGCAAAAGCATCATCAGATAGAACGAATACAAAAACAAGCCTAGGTCTATATATACAGACCCTGTTTTTGTTTTTGTATTCATTCTGTCTGATGACTTTGCAACAGAGTCGAAATATTACAATCTCACTTTTGTCTTGCTCTAATTGGAATTTTGAGTCCCCAAGATGTTATTTTTCGGAATCTGTTTTGTTTTACATTTTCAGTTAGATATGTGCAACTTGGGAAACGTGACTTAACCGAGATATGTCACAATGCCTATATGTTACTGGCCGAGCGCGAGGTCCTAATGATAGGATATCAGTCGAGTTCTTCCTTGTTTGCGAAAAAAGAACGAAACCAATATTAAAAACTAAATCGAAAAAAGTTTCTTGAACGCAAAGATGAACAGTAGTAGATGTAATTCTTCAGCTAGTAAGGGCAATAGCCGTGAGCAGTCCGAACTGCAGGTTTACAACCCCAGACGGACAAATGAACTCGCCCCGATCCGTACCCGACTTTTTAATTTTACTCTGGGTAACACCAGACAATTTTACTCGTCAAGGGTAGACTTAAAAACCAATACCAGCCGACAATTTGAAAAAATATAAAACAAAACATAATCCGAAGATCAGCATCTTGAGAAATCCAAGATATGGATTGAAACAAGACGAGAAATGAGTTTGTGTTTTTTCGATTTAGTCTGACGATGATTTTGTAATAAAATCGAGATATCACAAACTCATTTCTCGTCTTGTTTCAATCCATATCTTGGATTTCTCAAGATGCCGATCTTCGGATTATGTTTTGTTTTATAAGGGTAGACTTCTCGGACAGGGTTAGGGTTAGAGGGCTTCATTTTTAAGATGAGCCAGTTTACTGTATAAAGTCTTCCTAACTTTCCTCTTCAGTCACTCGATTTCGCTGCACTGGAGTACATGAGAACTAAGCTGACGAAGAAATTGTCATACTATCCGACATTTCTAGTCATGATCAAACAATGAACTCGATTTCCATATCTGGAATGCTAACTGGCCAATGAAATGTGAAGCGAAGATGGCCGCCCATGGAAGACAATTTTATACGTCAGTTTTAACCCCCTACATGGTCTTGTAAGTCACTTTTAGTCTCTCGCTACATTTTTTACATTTTCCTGAAGAGTTTTCTTTGAAAATACAAAAAATATTTCTTTAAAAGACAAAGACGAGTTTAAGAATTTCAAGTATATTTCAACAAAGTCAAACCAAGTTACAGGTTATATATTTTCACGAAAATAAATTACCAAACTAACGAGAAATCTGACAAAACGGCCTCGAAAAGTTACTTAGGGGAACTACTCAGTGCTCGTCCTATTTTTACAGTTAGTTTACCATCTTCAGACAATTTAATACACTTCTTAGGCCACGCGGCAATAATGAATCCTTTTAAATACTCGATAATGTAAAACTGGTCCACTAATAATTCGTCTGAGCACTTTTTCTATGCTTGGGAATGTTTTCGAAGTCGAACCAAACAAAAACTGAAGATTAAAGTCGAGCAAAGGACTGAAACTGACACACAAAATTTCCCTCCATGGGCCGCCATCTTGGCTTCACTTTTTGCCTGGCCAAATGACTGGGAGCTAGCATTCCAGACATGGAAATCGAGTTCACTGTGATCAAAAGATTCGGGGTTTTTCATACATTTAGAGCTGAAGATTCAGAACCCTGATATTAACCGGGGCACTGTTACGCGCGTATGACAGGCAAAGTTTAGTGGCCTTGGAAAGGATGTTCCACGGAGGTCCTCGATTTTCGTCATGAGAGGGTTTTGTGGATGGGTGCGACCAGATCCGTTTTCTAATCGATAATGTGGCCTGTTGGGGAGGAAAAGGTGAATGAAAGAGAAAGCCTCGGGGCACATGAGAAGCATAAAGAGATCAAGTACAAAACAATGGTGACTCCGAAGACTGAAATCATTTTTATTTTCAACGTTTCGACTATCTTGTATTCAGATTCCTGATGATGACTACAAGATAGTCTAAACGTTGAAAATAAAATGATTTCAGTCTTCGGAGTCACCAATGTTTTGTATTTAATCAAGATACTCAGTGGTTATCGAAATTTATAAAGAAATCAGCATATTGAAAATTGGAAATAAAAGAATGGGAAGCAAGGTGGAGAAAGGGACCAAGTACTGGTAACTGTTCTTATGGATTCTGCTTTAGTAATGCGGCTTAATCTTCTTTTAAGCGGCTTAATCTTTTAAAGTTACCTTTGTCACATGTGCGAAGAGTGTTGTCCAGTTTGACTCTACCAAACATTGCAGGTTTTCTCCAGGTACCCCGGTTTCCTCCTGAAGTAACACTGGACCCATGAGGGGTGACCCTTACTGGACCTCTAGGGAGAACAGCTCAGGTAGCTGATAGGGTTATACAGTATAAATAATGGTACTTTACTTTTTTTTATTTAAGATTGTTAAAAATTACAATTTTGTCACCAAAAGTCAGCTGCAGGAAGACCGAGAGATTGTCGAGTGTTGTCGTAAGTGTATTGGATTTCGCGAGAAGTTAACAGGAGATGAGAACGAGGTACTGTGTCAGGTGCTTATTACACTGAATACAAATACTGAACGTGAGGAGAAAATTCGCGTGATTGTCCCACACAACAGAAGTCAACTGACAGATTTCAACTCGCAACTTCGGGTAACTGGTCCTCTACTCTAGTAACTGAGCTTTCGAGACGACTGGGAACAGTACGATTGTAAAGTCCAATTATTTTAAGTGTACAGCAGATTCTCGCTATTTTTATTCACAACTCCTGCACACGAATTTACCATGGAGTAGCCAAAGAACTCTCAAAGAACGTATACCTATCTGTATGTGTTTGCGTGGAGTGTAGTAATATTTTCAAGTTTCTAGCAGGGTTATATTTATGTGCACGAAAAAATACCTAAATGTAAATACATAAACACCAAACGGTTTTTACATTGCATATTTGACACTGTGATCCACACACGCGGGACATTACGAGAGCTTCTGCACTTCATACGTGTTATTTCGTAAATTTACTTATCACTCCTACATCAAAAATTGCCTTTGGAAGCTACCTTAAGTTCAGATGTTTATCAGTGAGAAATCAGAACAGGGTCAAATAACCTTCTTTCCTTGTCCGCGTTCTAGTTCAAAGCTTCCCTGGTAAGAATATTGATAGCACATCACCTTAGCATCGTAGCTGATCTGGAGGGAAACGAAACTAAAAGACAAGAGGCGTTTAGAACTATTGATCGTGCTATTGAAGTATTTAAGAAGGTAGTGGATGAAAACCAACTACTAGTGAGCGTATCCAACTAACATCAACCACGTTCTTCGGCCATCTGTAATTCAAGGGGAGAGTAGTCAGCCTTCGAAACAACATTCAATCCCTGCTGACAACTTTACAAAGTACAAACTAAAACAAACTCCCGAAAGAAGCATCTTGATACTCCATCTGTTTTGTGTTTTTACTCGTACTTTTGGGTACCAAGGTGCTGGAGTTTGTTTCAAAACAATATTTTCAGATTTTATTCTTCTAGCTGAGAGTCTTATTTTTGGCACTAATCAACTTTTCCGTGGCTATTATTCGAAGCTACGTATTTAATCAAAATGTGTCGTGGTTAATTGGACATGCTTGCTTCATTGTTTTTCTTTTGTAAAATGGTTTGTTGTTTTATTGCAGAATAAACTTGGTATTTTAAATATTCTTATGACGCACCATTTGAACACTATTGCTGATATTGAAAACGAGAGGTCTGTGCGTGATCAAGCGTTTTCTTCAATAAACGTTGCAATAGAAATCTTTAAAAGGGTAATAACAATTTCCTACCGTCTTTTATATTCCCATGTTCATGATACTAACTGCTGTCTTACTCTCAATATCTGTGGGTTTTTTGTTTTGTTTTGTTTTTTATTTTTTTTCCTACTTCCTCGTCACTTTATTGTATTAGTTTTCTGGAATGCCAAGCTCTTTTTGATGTCAAATCATCCACTCTTTTGTTCGCTTTCTCCCTAGTTTGTTCGTTTGTTTGCTTATGGTTATGTTTCCCTTTCCTCCTTCACTTCCTTCCTTCCTTCCTTCCTTCCTTCCTTCGTTGCATTCATTCCTCGCTTCCCTTTCTCCATTCTTTCGTTCCTTATGCTGCCTACTCTCTCCTCACTTCCTTCTGTTCATTCCCACCGTCCCTCCCTTCTTCCTTCGGTCCCTTCTTCCCAATTTCCATCCATGCCATTCTGCCTTCCTGCTATCCACCCATCCTTACGTACTTTTTCCCTCCCATCATCCCACCCTCTCTTCCCTCCCACTCTCCGTCCTATCCACCCTCTGTTTCTTCCCTCCTTCTCTCTTCCTAATTTTTTGCTCCCTCCGCTCTTCTTTCATCTCTTTCCTTCCTTCCTCTGTTCGTTCATTCCTCGCTTCTCTTCCTCCTCTCTTCCATTCCTTCCCTACCTTCTGCCTTCTACATCCTCCCTCGCTTATTCCTTCCCTCCCTGGCCGTCTAAAGCCCCATACACATGGCCAAGTTTTCCGAGACAAGTCACCGTTTTCAAAATCTGGCATGACCAGCCATTGAGCAAGGCTCCTTGTCAAAGAGATAATGTCAAGGAAAACTTGGTTGTCAGAACGAGGCTTAACTCTTCCCCTTCCTTTCAACCTACTTCTGCCTTCCCGTCTTCGTCTCTTCCAGTCTTACACCCATCTCTCCGCCATTCCTGCGTCACATACCCGTTCCTCCCTCCCCGAAATTTTTGCTCCCTTCCTCTCTCCCTTCCATCGGATCATGCTTTCCTCTTTTCCTCATTTCACCCTCATGTTCTCCGATCCTTCCTTCTTCTTCCTTTCTAATTCCCTCATTCGTTGTTCTTCTCTCCCATACTCTCCATTTCAGTGTTCCTTCCAACGTAACTCCCTCCTCGCCCTTAGGTGACATATTCTTAGTTAAACAGCTGTAGTCTCCGAAGTACTAGATATAAAATTCCTTATTTACATTTTTAATCGTCAGTCCCTCGATATTGGTTCTACCCCCACGGAGAGCTGCGGCTACGTGTAATTTAGTCTATTTCTTGTATGTTTTTCAACATAGCAAAATGACATGGGACATCTTGCCGAAGCAATAATGACCAAATCTTTTATCAATCCTCGCTTAAAAAAGCATTTTGCCGAAAAAGAGAAGGTACGTTATTCTGAGCAACCATGTTGTTTAAGTTCGCAAATCCCGATCATGAAAGTGATGGTCATGATTTTGTGATGCAGTATGATAGCTTTACCAAATTCAGAACTTTTAATTTTTGTTTCTGTTTAAAAGCAATAATGAGATACATGTTACACATGTGGGAGCTTGGAAATATCATGGATAATATGTGAACATTGATTAGTCAACAGAAAGACGATTTCTAAGTCCCACACGGGGATCCGACCAGCAACGTTGTGATGAGCGGTGACACGTAGTAACCACTGGGCTACCGAGACTCGAAGGGCGAGCCGAGATACAAGCTCGACATATGTGCTTTTCTGTGCGGCAACTTCGATGTGTTAAAAATGATATTCAATGAGATACATGTGATACAAATTCATCTGTCATCCGTGATATCCCCATGCTTCTACATGCCTAACTTATTGCGACTAAGACAGAATTTTCAGTCGGCAACGACAACTCATTGGTCCGAATTTCAAGCTCTGTTTGTTTGGGAAGAACCATATCGCAATGATAATACTGACATTTTACATCTACTTTAAGATGCTTATGGAGGCTCAAGAGTTGTGTGCGAAGACCTATGGTGAAAAACACATGCTAATGTTACGCCTGTACCTCAATATTGGTATATTATACGAAGATAACAGGAACTTTAACACAGCCTATGATTATTTTGTTAAATGGCATGATACTTGCATGGAGGTGAGGTTTCTGAACCGTAACATATTGTGATACGTGTTAAATGAAGTGAAAGAGATCGTTACGTGTTATATTATAACACTAATTAATGATTCATAGAGAAAAAACAAAAGAATTTATGTTTAATCAGTTGTTTATAAATGTGGTACGATCACACGTGTTGAATCAAGTGAGACAACCACTAACTCGCATGAACGTTCCGTGCCATTTTATCGACCGAAATCGTTGGGATCTTCATCATTTTTGAAGAACACGAATGTTTACCTGTATTCGTATCATAACTACTTTACAATATTCGTGTTGGTGTTGTATATTCGATACAATGCCGTCGTTCATATTGATAAATAGTACTTGACCCAAAACTACCATTGGGAGTTATCGTGGTGTTACCATGATTCCAAAGTATTTGTTAAAGTATCAGTAAAATAAAAATTAAGTTTGTCTTACGTTAATGAACTGTTAGAATTATCAATATGTCCTCTAACGCTTTCCAGGAAGGATGGCTTCTCTTGATGAGTATAATCTTCTTGCTAACAGCAGACGATTTTACTCGTCCAGTCGATGTTACTCGTTTAGTTCATTCACCTGAGACCAATTTTCCTTTTTCATTTCATTGGCACTTTAACCCTTTCATGCACGATTTTTTAATTTATTTGTTCTTTGTTCTCTTTTACTTTTTCTTTGATCTTTTATTAGCCCTTTTATCTTTTGTTCTTTGTTCTTTGTTCTTATTTGTTTTTTACTTTGTTATTTCATTAGTTCTTTATTCCCTTCTTTGTTCTTATTTGTTTTTTACTTTGTTCTTTCATTAGTTCTTTATTCTTTTGTTCTTTGTTCTCTTTTGTTTTTTATTTTGTTCTTTTATTCTTTATTCTTTTGTTCTTTGTTCTCTTTTGTTTTTTTGCTTTGTCCTTTCATTAGCTCTTTTGTTGTAATTTGTTTTTTGTGCGACAACGGTATGCATGAAAGGTTAATACTGAAATAACCGCAGAAAAAAAAACCACCTTGCAGGGACGGTCTTTCCATGATAGAATAACAATTCGACGAGATTACTATCTTCGCATGCGTATGTAACGTTCTTGGCGATGTTGAAGCGCTTTAATAATGTGAGTGCGTTGGTACATAAGCCAACGGGTAAAGATGCCCTCTACTGGACGACGACCCAAGAGCAACTAACTTATCTGAGACTGTACACTCTATTTGTACGTAATCACACGTCGGCTACACAATCACGTCTACAATACATGGCGACCACCAACTGAACACAAAACTCGTTGTCAAACGCTATTTGTATAAACCATATTTAGTTACCAATCTCATGTTAAAAATTACCCTAAGGATCCACCTCATCACTTTTTGTTGTAGGTTCTTGGTGCAAGTCATCCAAAAACGAAACGCGCTCAAGACACACTCAAAGAACCGACATACAAGAGAATCAGAGAATTTCGTGAGCGACAAGCTGCTGGAACGGCTTAATAAATCCTGAAGAATTCAACATGAGCAATGGATACACAGTTAAACCACACGTGGATGGACTGTGATGAAACACATAATGAAACCACGTGAACTAACAGCGAACACAGTCACTACCAAATAAGGTGGCCAAGAAGCGTATTGAAAACTTGGCTTGAAAAGCTAAAGGTTACTTTAGACGTCGCACTTCCGTCGACTCGAATCCATTATCAATTGGTTCGAGGCAAGTACGACAAGGGTACACTACTTCAGTCGACTCTAATCTATTTTGGATTGATTTGAATCAGGTGCGGCAACGTCTTAATACGACGCACTTCAGTAGACCCGAATCTATCACGTTAACTTACAGTGGCAGTCAAAAGTAGTAAATGGTTTTTTGAGGACACATTTTTTGGCATAACTTTTTATCCAATGGGCCGTTTTGGTTCATTCTTTTTTTGAATGACACGCCATTACCCTTGCTACAAGGCTACTCCAGTGTATGAATATAAAAATGACATAACTAAGAACTGTAATCAAAAATCTAACAATGCGAAATGTCACCCCGTTCCCTGCAAAATATGCGCGTTCTATGTCATTTACGTTTTGCTCATATGATACTTGATGACCTGCTACAACATGAAAACACATTAATATTATTTAAAGTGAATAATTTTTTTTAAATTCAAATGGTTTACCGCCTTTTCAGGCCACACAACATGCAAAAGTTCTCTAATACTTGGTGTGACCACCCTTTGCCTGGATAACTGCTTCAATACGTCTAGGCATTGAATGGACCAAGTTCTTCAGCATCTCTTGAGGAAGAGCTTCCCATTCAAGTTTCAGAAGCGCAAACAGCTCGTCTTTGTTTGAGAGCCGGGGTCGGGCATGATGAAGTCTGGTTTTCAGCTCCTGCCACAGACTTTCAATCGGATTAAGGTCAGGGGACTGTGATGGCCAGCCTTCGAGGATTAAGTACCCAGCATGTTTGATATACTTTTCCACTGACTTTGCGGTATGTTTTGGATCATTGTCTTGTTGAGGTATTACCTGATCTTTTCCTCCAAACTGCATTAGTGATGGCCGCATGTGGTGCACTAAAATTTGCTTGTATGCATTCTGATCCATGATGCCTTTAATATGGTGAATATGCCCAACACCGTTGGCAGTGAAACAGGCCCAAACCTGAATCTTTCCTCCACCATGCTTTACAGTAGGTGTCAGACACTCTGCATTGAATTCCTCACCAGGACGTCTGCGAACATATGTTTTTCCACACTGCCCGAAGATGCTAAATGGGGATTCGTCTGTCCAAAGAACCCGTTCCCACTCCTTTTCAGTCCAGTGCTTGTATTTTCTTGCGAATGCTAGTCGGCGGCGTCTGTGGACAGGTGTTAGCATTGGCTTTTTCCGAGCGAATAGTACTGACACTGGCATGAACGCCTACTTCTTCCCAATCCTCTTTTAGCTTTGTAGCAGGCTTAAAGCGATCTTTAAGAGATCTCCGTTCGATGAAACGATCATCACGCGGGGTGGATAGTCTCGGCCGGCCTGAGCACCTACGGTTACGATCACTACCAGTGTCCTCAAACCTTCTCTTCGCATTACATACAGAAGCTTGAGACACATTGGTTCTTGACGCCACTTTAGTTTGACTGTATCCTTCCGCAAGAAGAGCCCTGGCAACATCTCTCTGTGCTTCAGTTGTCCACGGTTTCTTTGCCCTTTTCTTCTCATTCCCCTCCAAGAGGCGGACGACATTTATTCGCTGAATAGTACGAACACTGACCTTAAATTGTGAGGCGATGTCTTTAATCTTGTACCCATCTCGTTTCATCTGGCGAATTTCCTCTTTTTCGTTATCTCGAAGATGCCTGCCAGCATGCAGATCATCATGGCGAACCAGCTGAGATGGCATGTCTTGAATTTTGTTGTCCAGAAGCCAAACTAGGATTGTATAATCTTCCCCAAAATATCGAATTCAGTCGTCTGGTATAGAGGATTTCTCTTGTATTTCTAAGGCTGTTATATATTGCACTGAGTTCGTCAAAATTGTGAGCCAAGATATTTTTGGCGAGTTCACCAATTCTCTGCCATTATTTGTAGTTTACGCTAAAGTGATAGTAATTTTTAATTTGCGAGAAGGGGGTGACATTTCGCATTTTTAGATTTTTGATTATAGTTCTTAGTTATGTCATTTTTATATTCATACACTGCAGTAGCCTTGTAGCAAGGGTAATGGCGTGTCATTCAAGAATAGAATGAATCAAAACGGCCCATTGTATAAAACGTTATGTCAAAAAATGTGTCCTCAAAAAAACTATTAACTATTTTTGACTGCCACTGTAGGACTCATTATTGGCGCATACGCAATTCCTGATAATTTCAGGGTAAACATGGCACCATATCCTGCTAAGGTTGCCATGTTTTATGGTGTCGTTAAAGCGAGAAAGAGACGCGAAAAGATAAAGCAAATGATTTTATCTTAACTGATAAAAAGACGACGTCAGTTAATCCGGCTTTGGTGTATTTTACGCCCTCTGATCACCGAAAAAGAAAACGCTATCGTGAACGCTCCTTAAATCTATTTGATTTGAGTCAACAGAAGTACGACGCCTAAACCCAACTCGGACTTGAGTCGCATTATGCGACCAGGCAACTCACGCTTTACTCGTATTTCATATTAGAGTCAACTCTAATTAAGTCTGGCTTTAGATGTCGAACTTTAGTCGAACTTAATCAACAGCGTTAAATTTGAGTTGATTGAAGTGCGACGTCTAAAGGCAGTCTAACTTAATATAAATAACAATACCCAGCAGATTGTGCGAAGTATCGCCATATGTAAACATTAACAATTGCTTAAACAAAGAAGGCTAGAAGAGTTTAAAACATATTTATTGATTAAACTCTTCTAGCCTTCTTTGTTTAAGCAATTGTTAATGTTTACATATGGCAATACTTCGCACAATCTGCTGGGCATTGTTATTTATATTCAAGTTACGATTTCCGCCTGGACAATCAATCACTCGTAGTCTAACTTAAGGGTACTTGTACGTATTTGGTTTCAGAAATTTACGCGTTGCTGAGAAAGGTTAGAATGAACATACGTAGTCATAGCGCCTCGATGGTCGTGGTAACCTTTATATGTGTGTAAACTTTAGAATATATGGTATAATGTTAACAATGGCGAAAATTACAGGGATTTTAAGTTTTCAGATGACGGTAGTGTGACGTCACTACTACGTCACGGAAAGAAAAAAAATTCGCCTTCCTATTTCACATATACAATATCTTGGTCATTCACTAATCTGGAATCCCTAATTAAAATATTTTACATGCTACGATGAATAGTCCTTAGCAACAGTAAACTGGCAACGAAATGCGTCCGATTTCTCTTAAGAATGGTTTTGCTATTTTTATCGCTCATTAACATTAGAACTGGTTGTAAAAGGATTCTTTTTGTGATGATCATTATTAGGGAGGTATGGATTTCCGTACGGATGCGTGTACGAATTTGAGTTTGCCCACAAAGTATCCTGGTTGATCTTGTATGGTTTCTTTTCAGGGGACAGTACGGATACAGATCCCGGCCCTACGTTTGACCACAATGCTTTGCAAACTTAAACAGCTCTAAAAACCATCGAGGGATTTCTAGCGTTAATTCACTTGGTGAAAGCTTTCTTATAGTCGAGTTTAATCTATTTTGAACACCATCTTATATTCACGCTAGATACAACGTTAACTGCATCTGTCTTCTTGGATTCGGTCAATTGCGTTGTTTTCATTGATTCTAGAAGTTCATAAACAAACATGGCGATGAAGTGGAATTGTGTGTGCTTGCGAGCTTGTACTTCTAAGACGTTACTGTCGAACTTTATTTTGTGATAATTGTTGCAGAAAGCGGCGAGAAAGCTCGTGTTTCTATACGTACTCAAAATATAAACAATTTCGTATGGAGGTGTGCGCTGCAATGCAAGTGCCACGGCGGATTTTCGTCGGCGAGAGTACAGCTTGATGACTAAGCGCTCACTCAGGAAAAAAACGTTCATTCTTTTCCTTCCAGCCTGTAAAATGTCTAAGAGGACATGTTCTGAGATATTTTGTTGAACATTTTCGGTCAACGTTCAAGTGAAACGATAAATTCAAAACCAACAGGAACTCATTTAAGAGTTTCAAAGAAAGTCGTTGTGGACGAGAAGGTTGTGCTCAATTTTTTTCGCGTCGAGATGCAGAGATGTGTTATGGAAAACTCGTCCTCTCAGTCATACTGGATCTACACTTGGGTGTAACATTTCCTTCAGTTGCTACGTGGTATCTTTATTTAGGATTTCTGAAAGGGCCGTTGAAGATAAAGATTTTGACGAAATTTTCACCAAGATTTTAAATGACGTCGTCCTTTAAACCAAAGAATTCTTCATGCAAAATAAAGAGAATGAATAATTTTTATTCTTTGGAGCATTCTCATCACAGTCGTCAATCTCCATACAACATTACCTAAACTATTCTCATGTCTTACGAAACAACAGCAGCTTCCACAGGGGAAAACAAAACTGTTAAGATGGAATTGAATCCGACACTGCAGTCTTTTTAGGAGGACTGGAACGTTTTAGGAGTCATAAAACAAACTGCAAGATCAAGAACGGTGGCCAATAAACCTTCGTTTCTTTAAATGTCGAAATTTTAAAGAGCGTCGTTCAAGTGGACATCGTAGATATTAAGGTCCTCGTTGCCTGGGAGCTCTGACCAAAAGATGGGCTGAGAGTAGGAATCTCTACCCGAGGGCCGGCCCCACGGGGAGCTGACTTGCCTCCATACGAACATCGACTTAATTGAGATAGTTATCACTCTCTGCCGGCATGACCTGTCCTCTTGACAATTAAAATCACCTGGCTTTAGCTAGAGTAAAATGATAGCAAAGTAATCTCATTGGGAAAGAGTATGCAAGAAAATAGCGAACGTACCCTCCCCTAGCACATAGTAATTACGTAAACTGCACGGGAGTAAGGTCGCGAGAGAAAATTGTCCAATCAAATGCTTGAAAATTTTCCTCCAAAATGAGGACTCGAAAGAAGCTTTCATACTTCATTTGTTGTCTTTGTCAAAGAAATAACCTCTTGTAAAAAGAAGCAATGCCGGAGATGCCTTCTCAATACATCAGAAAGGACATTTCTCACAACTTTTCCTGGGGAGAAGAAACGCTTCTTAATGGGAACGTATTGATGCGAAACGAAGCTAAGAAACAAAAGACTAAGGTACGATACTTGAACAAGAAGTAGTTTATCCTTGCTAGCTGATGCCGAGCACGAAATAACCTTTTTACCACGAGCTATTGGCTCTTAAGTATTTCAAGAAGTTCCCAATTCAGAAAAAAAATAATAGTCTCTACTGTATTTTCTATGTTTTTTAAGACTTCTTTTAGAATCGTAGAGATAAAAACAGATTAGTAGGTAAACAATGACGGGTTAAGACAGCGAATTTTAGGGTTGTAAACGTTCGGAATAGCTGAAGTAGTGATACACTGACTTAAGTTTAATGAAGAGGAAGTAGCAAACACAATGTTTTGTGGCCGATATTCGAGCTCGATATAGGAGCTTGGAGATGTCGAGAAACTAGAGAAATCTCGTTTTCGGTGAAGAGCCGACGAGCGATGGCGACCAGATATCACTTTAACTTCCGGATTAAGTTGTTGGTTTTCTTGATCCATCATGGGGTTTCTGAGCCGACGTTTCCAGGTTTCACCGTTGCCTCTACAACGTGAGTAAAACGTTCATCTTTGAGGCTCGAAAGAGCATTTCTTGATTAGTTTACTTTGGGGGTTAGTATACTTAGTCTTCTTATTGTTAGTTCGCTCGGGAAAAAACCCCAATATTTTCATTAACTTTGAAAAATTATGTTCATGTAATAGACAATTCTTGGATGAGGCTGAGCATAATATCAAGAATTATCCAGGCAGAGGTCAATGTTATCTGCCGAAGCCGAAGGCTGAAGCTTCACGGACATTGAGAGACATCGCGGCTTTCGGACATTGAGAATTAGCTGGTGAATGCCGATCAATAAGAAACAATGAAGTTTGAATGTATAATACACCTTTTGCTGTTCATTACCAGAAAATATACTTTCACTAACGCCAACCTCAAATTCATTAAAGCAAAAATACATTTATTTTATCCAGTCGACATTCGCATTAGCTAAGATACGTAACCCTTTGCATCGAAGGGCATTCTATCGCGTCAACTGACGACCATTAACGCCATTCTATTATACATTAGGGATAATAAAATTTCAATTAGGCAAGATAGTTCTCTTGCATAATTGAAATTTTATTATCCCTAATGTATAGTAGAATGGTGGTGGCCCGTCTGTTGGCCCTGTGGAATGCCCTTTGATCCAAATGGTTGCGTATCTACGCTGGTGAATGTCAATTGAATAAAATGAATGTATTTTCGCGTTAATGAGTTTGAGGTTGGCGTTAATGATAGTATATTTTCTGGTAATGAACAGCAAAAGGTGTAATGTTGGTTGTTAACCTTATCGAACTACGACAATAACCACAAAGAAAAAAATAGTTTCAACTAGGCTCTTCATTCGCTTTCTTGTGCTGTCTGATAGTTTCCGAGTAACGAATTATTCAAAATTTGTATGTTTATATCATTAACAAAGCAATTCAAGTTCAAGTTATGGTTAAAAATCGAAACAGTAAATCGTATTATTGTTTTCGTATCCCCATAATGCAACAGAAACATCTTGGACTTCGATATAATATGGTGAGTGACTGATTTTTGACGTCCTACTAGTTCCAAGTTCCAAGACAAGTTGTCTGAAAAATTCAAAACAAAAAAACGACACGGTCTAAACAAAATAAATGTTCAAATACTTCACAGACGTTGCAGTTCACATTTTGCTTTGCTTAACATTCATATTCTTTCCAGCCCCACTCGGTTACTCAAGTCGCTGTAGCCGCGAAAAAAGCCGTTTCTTAAGTTCCCTCTTTATGGATGACCGTTGACGTTTGTCAAACTCAAGTTAACCTCAGAAAAACGATTCGTAAGCCTCTGAAGGGAAACGAAGCTGCAACCTTCTGATGAGCAGTAAGACGGTCTGGCCATTGAGCTCTCGAGACTCAGATCGCAAACAAAGGTGCAAGTTCGACATAAGCACTGCGCGGCAGCCACGACAAATTAATGATGTTCAATGACACTAATGTCATCCATAATATCTCTCAGCTTCCACATCCAAAACGTTAGCGTCACTGAGCAGCATCATTAATTTACCAAGGCTACCGTGTAGGCAGTATGTATTATATCCAACTTTCACCTTAGCTCACCATTTGAGTCTTGGTAGCTCAATCGTTAGAGCCAGCGTCTCGCCGGTCATCAGAAGGTTGCGGGCTCGATCCCCGGCTGAGGCTCAGAAATCGTTTTCTGAGGTATGAGCTTGACGAACGTTCAACGTGCATCCATGAAGGGGAATATTGTTGAATATTAAGCAAACTTCTTCAAAAGTTAAGTAAGTCACTTGTAATGGATTTTTTATGTGTTATTTGTTATAGATGCAATACTGCATTGCTGCTCTCTACTCAAATTGTACATCACTAGCCACTTGATAACTTTTATTTGAGAAACATTGATCGAAATTTATAAAGACGGTAGACCAGGTTTATTTTTAATTTGATTTCGTTACATTTCACCCTACTTTATTTTATTTTCTTCTTTTTATCTTCCGAAAATGGATTTTACTGAAGAGTTCTAGCATTTGCCCGTTAAAAAGGTTTCCAAACGTAACTCTTCCAAATTTAGCATTCCCTTCAACTGTCCGTATGATGTTACATTTTGACAGCTAATATCACCATTTGAGTGGCAAAGAGAAGAAATTGAATAATAACATATTTTATAGCTAAGCTAGAATTTGCTTTTTTATCAGAGACATTTTAACTAATCAAAACAAAACAGAACGCGAAAGACTTCATAGGGAAGTTAAAAATTCCACTTCCATTCTTTCCTTTTCCTTTCCATATATAGGAAATAATACACGGGCCTTTGGAGATATGGAATTTATCTTCTGGTATTCAGTCTGATCTGATCAGATCAAATTGAACACGAGAAGATAAATTCCGTACAGCTAAACGCTCATGTATTATTTTGTTTAAAATGAGGATCAACCATCTGGAAAGTTTTCGTCCGGTTTTGTTCTCAAAAAAAATTCGTTTTTTTCGCACAAAATGAACGTCCTGCAAGCAAACTGAAATAAACAAACCACCACCGAAACACGAATTATTAAACGTTGGATCTGACTGATACAATAACATATCTTACGCGACTTTTCATTGGATCGTTGAACCAATATCTTTACATGTAAAAATATCGTATCTTTTACGTGTGATAAAATAAGATTTTTATCAGTGGCCAAAAACGTTGTATCACACTAAAGTTTATGAAATGTATTGCATGCTTACATCTTGTTTCAACTAATCTACATGACAAGAATAAAAACATAACTTTCGTCTAGCCGCATATATTCTAAAATTAATCTGGACGGATTTTCATCTCGCAAGTTTTTAAAGAATACTGTCTGCTCCTCCATGTCTTCCAATGAACCCCATCAAGAGTTCTGTTTTGACGGCCACCGCGATACTGTCCATTTAAGTTGGACTGACGACAATTTTTGTACCACCAAGCGCCACTGTACTCCACAGCACAATTTCGGTCCTTTGCTATATCATTATCTTGGTCTTTCGTGCTAAACTTCATTCCATTGTGGTTAGCGAGCGAATCACCAGCGTCTCCTATAAAACGAAAGGTGTATTTCAACGCAACGAATGTTCTTGTGTGTTACACACGGAATTAATGCGTGTAACACGCTCATTTTTTTGAACAATTTCTACGGAAATCATACAGCGGCGACAAGTTCCTTTAAAAATTGTGTCAAGTAACATCACCTTAGAGATCAAGCGTGTTTTTTTATGTCTTTTCAAGACACGACACGATAACGATTTTCCATTGTTTTCTTCTTGAATTATTCGTGAGTTTTTGAAGTATTAGTTAAAGTATGAGAGGGAGATCTTTATGGTGACTTACAATGGCGACTTACGATTACGACTTACAATTCTGAGTATTCAACAGTATAGTCGAATCATTTTAACTCAGAAAAGTTCAGTTGGAGCCATCATTGCCTGTTAACTCTGATAAAACATTGATGCTTTATTAATCAATGCTTTAACCTGATTTAGAGATACTAATTCAGCGTCCGAAATTTACGGTCGTCCAGTCGTCAAAAACGACCAAAATTTAACACTGGCGACCAAATCGCGTAATATGGTCGCCCATTGGACGACCGTATTTCATGCTACCAACATCTTGGAGAAATGACATTAAGATTCAAAAACTCAGAATCTCAGTTCAAGATGTGTGTAAAAAGGTGCAATTATTAAACAAGTTAGTTTGTTATTAAATGATTCGTACACAGCGCTCCGTACGTTCCTTTTCACTGTGATCTTGTTTAGCGTTTTACTGCTGAGCAATAGAACTAAAACTTGGCGACCACGTTTCATCTTGGGAGCGTAGATGTGAAAAGATGGTTGCCAAATGGGGAACCTTCCTGAAAAATTAATTTCGGCACCTGTAATTATACATTATTTCGTTTAAATTTTCCTCATGAATTATTAATGTGAACTTTTAAGACGCAGAAGTAACTTTTGTTTACGTATAAACCAGGATCACTTGCCTGAATAACCGCTAGTTGTCAAAGAGTACTTTTCTGTTTCATTAGAGACGGCAAACGTTCTGTAATCAGCGTAACTTGTCTTGTTTTGAAAATCTTCGAGCTCAATTCTCAAGTTAATTTTACTACTCCTACACAATCGATTTATCTTATCCAGCCCAAGCCAGAACTCGCCATTTAAGTCACCAAAACCTTTTTGATACTCGGTCCAGTTGCGATAAAAGTCAACACTACCATCTATTCGTCTTTGGAAAACGGTCCAACCACCTCCTGCTTTGGTCATATCGCATCTAACTTGAAATGCTCCCTGTCCATCGGGATTAATGGTGTAGACACCATCCGTTGTTTTTCCTTTCTTGTATATTTCAGCGCAGTTTTTGTCTGGAAAAAATATTATGAAGCCGAAGGATTATAATGCAAATATAGATGCATTATTTAGAAAAATATAAATAAAGTAATATAGGACAATAACCATGTTTGATAACAATTACATTTAACAGAGAAACTTTGATATACTTCATTCTTTCTTGTGCAACAACAGGATTCCTTTTTCTAAATAATCAAATGGTGCGTATTAGTTTGTTGGCCGCGGTTGCAAGGTTAGAAACAAGTCAATTGATGGGTTTGGTAGGTTATGTAAAGTGGATTGGTTGGTCTCTAGGTAGATGTTTTGATTGATAGGTAGGTAGCTAGGTAGCTAGGTAGGTAGCTTGATAGTAAGTAGACGAGTATATGTTAGTAAGTGGGTTGGTAGACAAATTGTTGGGTAGATTGGCAAGCAGGTGGGTAGGCAGACAGATAGGTTGGTTGGCAGACTGGTATGTTGGTGGATGGGAAGGATGGTAGGTACGTGATTATGAACAGATTTCAACCATTCGTGTCATTTTGAATACATTAAAAGATACTAAGGCGAAGGCCCTTCGTCGGAGTGAAACGTCGGTAATTTACACTTAAATTTCCACAGTTCCCTCATCCTTTTGCCTTTCCTAACAAGTCGTTTAACCCTGCGGTTCCTAAGCGACGCTCTATATTATCCATTACTATCTGCTCTATATTATACTCTATACTCTGTGTTATACTATATACTATCCAGGGTTTCACCAAATACAGGGTGTTGCCACACTACTAGAGGTAGAACCCTGGGTTTATTTGTGTGCGCATGCGTTAATGGTCTCGTGACGACAAAAATTAAAGAAACAAAAATTCCAGGTTCGAATTTCACAAAGGAACAACATATCATTCGAAAAGTAATGTAAAGGTTCCTGGGAAACCATAGGCGCTTCAAACCCAGGTAACAGCGAGAACTGCAATTCTCGAGCGCCTAACTTATGATTAAGAAAACAAACGATCATTACACAATGTTGGTAAAGGTAATGAAGGAAAATGCATCAGTGAACAATATCAAGACTAGTTAATCAATCAATCATATTAATACGGCACCTTTGAAACATGAGATAAAACTGCATCCAGTCCTTTCCGTATTGAAAATATAACATAACCTTTGTTCATCAATGATCGAGAAAAATACCTTGTTATAACATTAGACCAACCTGAGATCTTTGAAAAAAATCCGACTTTTTGTCAGCAACAAGAAGTCCCGGATTGAAAATTTCGTATCTCTTGCTATTCAGTTGGCACTGTCCTTTCGCTTCTGAAATTCTCCCATAATTAATAGACTTGCAGGGAAAACCTTCAGTCAAGCATGTTTGAATGCAATGGATGGCTCCCGATACTTCAACTTCTTTTATGACAGAGTTTTTTAAGCGATAACCTTCCATAAAAGAAGAAGCAAAAGCGACTCGAAATATGACAAACACATTTTAAATTCAAGTCTGTAGTATAAAGTGTAACTAGAGAAACTACTGATGATTGTTGGATGTAAAATATACCTCGAGCTAAAAAGACAAACATTTCATTCAATGCCACGACACGAGCGTTGGTAACATTTAAAAGAACCAAAAGGAAAAACCACTTCAAAACCGAAGTATTTGTACTAGTTTTCTGCCCGACTCTTGATACACCATCAGCAACACAATGTTTATTCCGCATGATCTCAGCTTCTTGACTCCCTCCTGGTATTCAAACTGCAAGCAAAATAGAGACAGAGTATTTTTGGAGCAGTCATCTTTGCTGAGAAGAAGACATAATCCTATCAAACGTAAAACAAAAAAATATATTGCTTCCTTAACTCTTTGCCTGCGAGAGCTCTCGCCTTGACGAGCAAAATCCTCTGGCGTTAGCCAGAGTAAAATAATAAAGTCTTATCCCGCCGGAAAATAGTTAAAGAAGGGAACATTACACAATTCATTCGTTCTACTGCACGGTCATAAAACCTTAGTAATATTTGCCTATGTCTTGTAGAATTATTAATCTTGTAGGCTTTCTCCTGTCCTTGCTTTCAGACTTTCCAAACGTTCTTTCCCTCATAATGAATGTTTACCTGGAACAACTGAAATTGAATATAATATTTTGAATTAGATAAAACATTGAAAACATAAGCAATAAGATATTAAGTCCAAGGTATGTTTGTGACAACAGCTGGTTCGCTGCGTACAGGTGACAAATAGTAAAACACAGCGATGGTTAACTTACACTCCCTGAAATATGGAACAATTTCTTGACGGATATTATAAGAGTTGGAAAAACTGAAAACAACGAACGATACAGAACGGAAGTGAAATTATCAGATGAACGACGACATGCCTACTTTATACCAAGGATTTTAATTAAATTTATTTTGAACAATTTTAATTAAACTCGTTAATGATTTAATTTCTTTTATTTAATTTAGCTTAAGTTGGCCTCATACAGTTTTTAATTTATATGCTATAATAAATGTGGACTTCAATTATGAGCGTTTATGAGCAATCTATCTTTAAGATAATCATAATTAGATTCAATGCGGTGTGTATCTAACTGTCGACGAAGTTTCATAAACATGAGGGATTTGCCAAATTGAGCAATCTTTAGTTTTCAACATAATGATATTAGAGTTGGAGCAGTTAGCTGCGGCATACTTTCATGATTATCACGACGAATTTTCTCAATGCTGAGAATTTGAGTTTTCTTCATCAAATTTTTCTAAAAATTGCTCTCTGGATATATATATTTTGCTAAGGGATATTAAAGCAAAATATTTCGAAAGTTTGTAAAGACATCTTTTTAAAATAAAAAATGGTGGATTTTAAAAACCCCAATGTTACTAACAATTTTTATAAGTACTATTTACAAAACGAGCAGGAGTGCTTTATCGAATATAAAGCACGAGGCGATAGCCGGGTGTTTTGGATCCGATAAAGCGCGTACTGCAAGTTTTGTAAATGCCTGATAAGACGAACTTCTTCCTACGCTAATTCCCTAGGAAAGTTTTGCAACTTATGTTTTCTAAAGAGAAAAATATTGAAGAGAATCAGTCTGTTCTCTGTTTGCTTTATCTACTAAGTTTTAAATAATCCTACAGAAGCGAATGTGCAAAAGCTGAAAAATCAGCCTTTAGGGGATGTTAAATAACCGCCGGTGACTCTGGATTCGTTAATACCCCGGATTCCAGCACAAACAGAGTTTCCAATACGTACTTGTTCACATTCACCAACAAATCCGTCGATGCCCTGCAGGAATGCCAAAGTTCGATTACGGTTTACCTTTACAAAAAGTTTCAAATGCAATTTCACATATGAAAATGATATTTCATATGTGAATTGTTTCAATTCCGTATGTGAAATGAAAATTTCATAAGTGAAATTAATTTTCATATGTGAATGTTCCATTTCATATGTGAAATGAACGTTTCGTACACCGAGACTCCACATGTCAAATTTTGAACCAATTCATTTCACATGTGAATTAGGTATTTCATATGTGAAAATGTTCCCATTTCATATGTAAAATGAAAACTTTATTTGTGAAAATGTTCCAATTTCACATGACTTTATGTTGTGAAATGACATGTGAAATTTTCGTTAGGGTACACAAGTGCAACGTTCGCACTTTCTCTTGGTTCCAATGGCATCGACGTTGGCGAATCTCGGTCACCATTTATTCTTCATAATGTCTGCCATGTCTCTTTCCCGGATTCATTGGCCTAGCTGTTTATGCACAAAAACGAAGAAAATTTCTCTGGCTTCTGAGTGGCAGACCAAGAGGAGGAACCCAAGGGGTCTGCCCCCGTTTCAAGCTGTTAAAACATTCCTTATTATTCTTTAAAACATCCTTTAAAATATTCCTCAGTATTAATCTCATTTCATGTAGATGCTTCTAAAAAGGCTACAAACAGTGCATTACCAACGCCGTTGAAGATGATAAGACTGTCACCTTTGTCGTCCATCCTTCATACTATTGCTGCGAACTGTGTAGGTACACACATTTAGGTACAACTATTACAAAGCAATATTTTTTTAAAAATAAAAGATTTTTAGAGGATAACTTTCATGACAAATCCTGAAATGGGTCTTAAAAATCACAAGAAAAAATAATGATAAAAATTGGAACTTTTTGCTTTTTGATTTTTAAGTACCATGTTTTTATTCTTTACAAGAAGAACTTGCAAACATAAAGAAGAGTTTAAAAGTTTAATATATTCAGTATAATTAAAAAAGGTTCAATTAGATTACATGAGGGCAAATAAACCACTCCATCGTTTACGCTTTATGTGTGTAATGATGCGTATTTGGGATTAAATAATACACGTTGCGTGCTTATAATAGTCTGGCGCGACCAGTGTTCGTGTATTAAATGTCAGCAATCAAGCCCAGGTTCAAACGTCGAATATTTCATGCCCAGAATACAATTCATCAATTATGTGTATGATAAGTTCGACGTTTGAATCAATTAAATTCGACAGTTTTGATTAAATGCGACCTGTGGTTTTATTCGACCGGTCAGGTGGAATAAAACGACCTCAGTGCGACGTTGATTCAGACGTCGAACTTTTCATGAGCCGAATATAACGCAACCATAAATTATTATAATGTGGGATTGCTAGCAAAGGCAGAAGTACGCAAATCTACACCAGGCGTTTTCTTCTCTTCATAAGATATTGTAAAGTACGTGTTATCATTTTTTGCAGTGGTCTTGACTCTTGAATGACTTTATAAATACTAAACAATCGTTCTCCTTTCTGTTTCGCCATGTTTCTTTAATATTGTCACGGAATCTGCGGACCAGTATGTTTGCATTAATGGTTTTTGATCCTATTTTGTTCGAATTTAAATTTGACGATTGAATCAAAGGTCGAATATAATAATTTGGATCGACCTTATTTGGTGTTATATTCGGCGCATGAAATATTCGACGTTTGAACTGGCCCATAATTGAAGCAACAGATCATATAACTGAGTACCAGACAGCGACATAACCATGTCGGATCAAAGTACAAAGTCATTTGAGTGTTGGTGCTGAGAAAACATTCGCTTTTTCGCTGGAGAGCAAGAACTCATATGGTTGTAACGTGTCTTTTCTTGCAACTGAGAAAAATCGAATTTGCTATTTCTTCTACACTGACAGGGATATTCTAAAACGGCATTGTGAATGTTCGTGTATTAAATGTCAGCCCTCAAGTGCCCATAATTGAAGTAGCGGATCATATGACTGAGTACCAGGCAGTAACAGAACCACCTAGAACCAAAGTACGAAAAATCTTTGAATGTTGGTTCTATGAAAACATCTTTTTTGCTTCTGAGCAAAAACTGTAATGGTTATAATGTGACATCTCTTGCAACTGACAAGAACTGAACTACACTGAAAGGGGTATTATTGTAGCATAGAAGACGCGCCTAAGAAACATCACTGAGCCAAATCAAAAAGATTATGTCTTACAGTTATTTAGACTACCTGTTCTGCCTGCTTCTTCTTGTGCTGACAACAATCTTTGCAAGACTTCTACTCAAGGTATTTTTCAACGGTGAAGCCAAATCAAGCAAAGCCATGCACGCGGAAACATCCAAGGAACGACCTCTAGATTGTATAGAGTATCTGCTAGACGAACTGCAATCCACTGGCGCAGGAAACGTGTGTGTCATCTTATGCCTTAAGTCCAAGATATCTCTACAAGATGATCATGTCCACCAAGCACTTGTCATTTTATCCAAACGTCAACCCATGTTAAGGACAGTTATTGTTCGAAAGTTACGAGGCAACACAACTGAGAAATATTTTAAATTAGTCCCACAAGACCAACTTAAGATTGATATTCAGCGATCAAAGGTGCTCGCAAGGGACTGGGTCATGGCTTGGCCCAAAATCGTACGCTCAGAATTCGATACCGAAAAAGGACCCCTATGGAGGGCAAATATCCTACAGGAAGAGTTCCTCTCGGACATGAAAACTTATCTGAATACAATTCTCTTTGTGTTCAGCCATTCAGCGGTAGACGGAATCTCTAGTTTAAAATTCTGCGAACAGTTTCTTTGTAATTTGAATGCTATTGCAGAGGGCTGTGTGATTAAAGAAGTCCAAAGTTTGCCGATGTTACCGGGCGCCGCTGAACTTGTTTCCCACAAAACCAAATGGCCTCAGTGGCAAAAGTATTTAGGACTACCGCGCCTTTCTAGAATGCTACTCAGATTCCTGATTCCGCTTCAGATTCGTAGAATGGCCAGAAACCCATTCTATTCTTTCTACCCACCACCCATCGAACGAAAACAAGAGGGTAAACCGATGATAGAAGTTTGTGAGCTAACCAAGAAAGAGACGTCTAAATTAATTGCTGCATGCAAAAGAAATGGCTGCACAGTTCACGGTGCCATGTTGACAGCGTGCAATATCGCATTCTCCAAGCTGATAGCCAGAGCTCCCGGAAAGGGGATTAGCTTGGAGAGTAGCTCAGTCGTAAACCTTTCGCGAGACTGCTGGCCGAACGTACCTGAAGACTATTTGGGAAACTTTGTGGCTGAATTACGATTAAAGTTACCGGCGCAGGCAGAACTACAACATTTCTGGGGATCGGCTAAACGTACTACTGTCCAACTTCACGAAAAGGTAAAACGTGGCCTGCATTTGAAAGATAATGTAGCAATGGTGGAGACAGTTGGTTCTGATTTTTTTGCGTCAGAACTCTTATCGTCACCCGACCCGGAAAAGATCATGCGAATGTCAACCTGTTTTCTGCTGTCAAATGCCGGTCGTTTTGTGTGGAAGGCTAGCCCTGATCAGCACTTCCAACCTAACCAATGCTTCTTTACGGCCGCTGGTCATCGAAATACAACAGTGTGCTGTCATTTTATCGTTACTGTCAACGGAAAATTATCTTGGGTTGTCAGCTATAACGATGCACTTGTATCAGCAGAACAAGCAAATGAATTTCTTCAACTATCCGTGCATGAGTTGTTGAAAAATTGCAAATCAGAACAATAACTTTGCCGTGAAGTGAAATTGTTTTTAATTTTGGTTAGTTTTCATTTTTCATTATTTTTGCATCAGATGTTATTATTAGTGTGGTTTTTATTTGTCAGCATTTCTGCCTTTAAAATAATCATAATTAGTTTCAGCGTAGAGTATATCTAACTGTAGAAGTGTCATAAACATGGTGTATCTGTCAAATTGTACAATTTTATTAGCTTAACGTAATAACACTGGAGTTGAAACTTTGGCATATTTTCATGACTGCCACAATGAATTCTAATTACTTTGCGATCCTGCCTGCTAAGGCAGGACTGAACCAATATCCCCGGCACGTTGAGGCTACTCTATGAAAGCTTAGTAGTTCACACTACATTTAATTTAGTAAAACATATATACCATTTAGCCCACCGACTACGTTCTTGAAAATGGGTAAGCTTACTGTTGGACGGTGGATACTGTTGGGGTGGATAAGCATGATGGATGGGTCTCCGTCCAGGAAATCCTGATTTTTCGATTTCCTCTCGACGTTTTTTCGGATACGTCGTAACTGGTTGCAAAAAGGAGGTAATAACAGCCCCTATTACGGAGAACAGAGGATAGAAATATAGGACTGATGACGATTTTCTCCAACGAAGGTGTAGTCCGTAATCAAATGTAGAAGTCCGAGAATAGCCCCTTGATGAGGGCCAGCGGACGAAGAGTTAAGAAAATACAATCGTGGGCTCTTTTCAGTTTTGGTATAAGAGATTTTAAAAGTCAGCCTTTCAATGATATAACACTAATTTTGAAATTTATATTTCTTTTATTTTATTATGTTTTTTTGCACCTTAGCTCACCATCTGAGTCTTGGTAGCGTCAATGGTTTGTGGCTCAGAAATCGTTTTTCTGGGGATAGAGCTTGACGATCGTTCATCTATCATTTTAAAGTTGTCATTTTATTTTATAAATATTCAGAAGATCAGTCTTACTCAGCAAATGCACTGGAATAACTTTTACACGGTTAAATAAAATTATTTTTTAATGTATATTTCACATCGTTATTTCGTCAACTACAGTGGTTATTCAATTATCCGACCCCTCGTTTATCCGGACTTCAATTATCCGGCCTAACATCGGAACCTCGAGTTTGAAAACGAAAACTATACCTTGTGTCCAAAAAAAAACATAAATCACCGCGCCGCACATCATTCTTGCTGCGCCATCAAAAAGCGTAACAAACAAAATGGTGCAGGTAACCACAAACCGTTCCAACAGTCACGATGTAAATTTTCGTTTACCATATTTGGTCATACAGCTGCGGGAAATTGCCGCAGAGAAGCGCAGGGCCGCACGGGTACAACCGAAAATTCACGCCTTTTTCCGCCCAAAATAACTTTGTTTTTGTAATTATACTTTTTGACAAGGCAGAGAAAAAACTTTTTTACAGTGCTAGTGGATGTTTTATTATGTTTTCGATTATCCGGATTTTTTGATTATCCGGATTTTTTGATTATCCGGACATTTTTCAGATTCCCCTGTACCACACCGGCCGGATAATTGAATAACCACTGTAATCGTTTATAGTATACTGGATACTGAATAACCATGGAAATTTTTCTCTTTGCACCAGTTTCTTTGAACCCAGGGTTAAAAACCTTTATTTGGTTCAACATTAAAAATAACGTGTTTTATATAACTAAAGTTATTTAATAATTCGTGATTTGCACAACCATACAACTTTAAATGTTTTACTCCCTACAAGTACACGTTTTTCTAGCTTATTTTAATTAACTTTATTTGGCAATAGGTCGACTAGGTGTTCCATTTACGAGAAAAATCAGTTGACTTTTGTAAGAGTAAAATCATAACAGCTCAGTTTCGTTTCGAAAGGTTAAAACACAACAATGTCAATGATACTATGAAAGTTCGGCTTTTATTATTTATGGCCACATTCTTTTTTGTTTACCCTTATCTAATACTTATTTCTGTTCATAAAGTGCTCATTATCATTTATCTTTACAGTTTAATTATATATTTCTGTCTATTTAATTCTCATAAATCCAAGCCTCATGGTTTCAACTGATTGAACTTGGATGTCATTTCATCTATTTCATCACCTTCCCCATCTTCTGTATTCTGAAAAACATTCTTCAGCTGGCTATCCCAATACCAATCAGGATGATCTTCGCCAAATTCATTCACGTATAAGGTTATGAGCTTCATTAGATTGTGCTTCCTGTCTTCAGGTTCACCCTTGAAACAATGGAATTCGCTTTCAGGATTAAAGATGTCTACAAAGTTAAATCCTTTCGGTTCGTGCAATTCAATAGCACAAGCGATGAAACTTGCAATGGGCAGTTCATCATATGCCTGTTTTCTTTTGTGATATGCTCGTTTTTGTTTGACCCTCCGTCGGGCAATTTCGAAAAGAAGCAACATAAAAGAATCAGCGACGCCATTCATAGCACCAATTATTTTATTGCAGTTCTTAAATGAGTCTTTAAGTTGCTTAAAAAATTTTTCCGGATCTTTATCTTTTATTACCGGGTAAAGATGCTCATAGGTATATCCAATAAATTTATTGTTATTGGTTCGCATAGAAACTTTGCCATTTCCTGGTTGTTTTGGTGTCGGATTCGATTCTAGCTTGAAAATGATTTTGAAAGGATCATTTGGCTGAACTACAAAATAGGACGGTCTTTGCTGATCAATGTCCTGCCACTCGTCTTGATTCACGACAGCAATTAACAATTCTGTAATTTGTTTGGCATTTTTGTCGGTAAGGTCGTAGACTGTTTCTCCTGCTGGTATTTGGTCAACATTATCTTCGTTTAGGACAAAGTCCTCCGCATCTTGTTCACCAAAGAACCTCTCGCAGGCCGACTTGAGATCTCGATAAACATTGTCACCCATTGTACTGCTTTGCCCGGTTGTGCGCTATCTATACAGGAAAGAATAAATCGTTTGACAATAATCGTTCTTGATATAAAGAGTCATCCTCTGACCTGGAATTATTTTATTTTCGAGCTTTCGACTGTCTGGCTACAGCCTTCAACGGGAAGAATAAAGAGTAATAAGATAGTGTGTTCTATATATACAAGTGACGAGCGGGAATGAAGTAATCGGTAAAGCGGTGGAATTACAATAAGAATGGTACGGATAAAAAGGGATTAGTCCTGGGATAAAAAAAATTCTCAATTCTCTTTGTTTTGGATGAAATATGCTATTGTGGGAAGGACGTCGTCTTTAACGTCCCCGTCGTGTCTGCTTAAGGTCCCCAGCATTTTGAGAAGAAACATCTTGTCTAATTGAAATTTTATTATCCCTGATGTATAGTAGAATGGTGTTAATGGTCGTCTGTTGGCGCTACAGGATACTCTTTGATGCAAACGGTTGCGTATCTACACTAGTGAATGTCGATTGAATAAAATTAATGTATTTTTGCCTTCATAAGTTTGAGGTTGGCGTTAATGATAGTATATTTTCTGGTAACGAACAGGACGAGGTGTAATAACTCAATTGATGAAATCATTTTTGATGTTTGCAACTTGGGTGAGCTTTTGCAATCATTTAATCTTAACAATGTTTCTGAAATAGTCTTTCAACATCAGTAATTCGGCATTTTGTGATATACTTAACATATCAAATCATACCACCTTCGATCTTACTCCAAATGACCCTTATGACACAACGGATTTATTACTGGCAACATATTTGTCAACTGTATTCACAGAGGACACACACTTACCTCTTCAAAATTAATGAATCGCACCGGCACGAATTCTTACTCTTTCAGCGCAGAAGTCGTAAACAACTATTGAAAAACCAGGGCTTAATCGCATCTTATATAGCTGAGTAGATCATGTGTAGATTGTTTGATTGTGTAAACGTAAAATGTAAACAAACATTTTCAAGACAATGCACCAGCATGTAACATGCACAAGCAGGTAACATGAATTAAGACGCCAAAGTCTTCATAATCTACCACAGGATGTAACCACGTTTGTTATGGCTGGACAACTATGATTAGCGTATATGAAACCGACTTTTGTAATACAAGGCATCATATGTCACCGTTTGGAAACTTGTATAAATCTATAATGTCAGCATAAACGGTCAAACTCAAACGACTGGTAGCTCTACATGATATCACGAAGTTCAGTGTTTTTACTGGCGTTTGTTTTGCCGGAACGAATTGTTCACGAGAAATAGATATTAAATATTAACAGCTTTCACAAACATGTTCACGAATAGTTTAGATTGTGTAAACGTAAAATGTAAACAAATATTTTCAAGACAAAATTGCACTGACAAGATTTGTTGCAAAGTTTTTTGACTGTAACTAAGTTACCGTCGGGAAGGACCACAAACTAATATATCGTTGAAGTATTGATCATGTATAAGATGTAAAAGACATGACAAATACCGCCTAATCGGCCCTATGTCACCTGAGTAAAATGCATAAGGATCCTTACTTTCCGATTCGCACTGCACAGTTTGGATAGTAAAAGTCAAGTGGTTCCACATGTAACACTATGACAGTGAAATTCATGGCTGTTCCACTAAGATTGTTTGATTCATATGAATACCCCAGGTTGGGGCATGTATCGGCATGGTAGACCATTTATAATTAAATATTGTTTTGAAAAGTCCTAATTCTGTGTAAATCGATGTTTAAAATGTACAAGAATTAAAAGGATATGATTTGGGGGGGTTTTTTCTTTATTTTTTTTCGCAAACTTTTCCGGTGTTTCGTCGGCAAAATCGGCAATTCTTTTCTTCGCTAAACTTTCGAACAGCAATTTCGATTTGTATATAGCGCAATTCATCACGGCTATCGAGGCTTATGTTAGTAGGGAAAATGTCGAAGGTAAAATACGGTATCCTTTGTGGTAAACATAGAATACATTGATTTCATGATTTACTTCAACTGCAGTAATGTACTTGGTTGTGTGAAGTAAAGAAGGATAAGTTCTGTGGCAGTCCTAGCAAAGGAGTTAGAATAGAAAAAGTCAAATTGCGCAACAATAGTATCTTATCATGTATTCATTCAAACCCAGGGGACTGTTTCAATTTTTGTGATGGGCTTGCTTTTGATCAACATTCCGAGTCGGAAGATGCACAGGCGTGGGTACGCTGTTGAGAGATTCCATGTTTTTCTAATTCGAATTCCTTGTAAACTGGGGTCTAAAACATGTACAAACTAACGGAAAGTAAAATGTTTTTAACAGAATGTTGTCTCGGACTGAAAATGAATGAGAAGGACGTTTCGATCAAGATACTATGGTTTTCGTCAGCAATAAAAGCGTATTCGAGCCGTATTGAATGTCAGAAATTATATACTAGTACAATAATTAAAAATTCTGAATAAATTAAAGACAAATTTAAAATTTAAGAATGTAAACTAAGGATTAAGGTTTTTCACTTTGTTCAGGATTTTTGTCAAAGTTTCCAGAGCTTCCCTATGAAAACGAACCATGCTTTTGCTCACAGACCTTTTCCCTCGTGAAATGTGGTGGTCACCAAACTTAACTTCAAGCTGTAAGACTTGGGTTAGATGACGGTGTGAAAGGACCACTACTGCAAGTCTTAAATCAATTGACAAAGATACTGCCTTTGTGTCAACATCATAAATTGTAAGTCTTTTGTATCTTCTCAGATAACGACGTTGAATCGTTGCATAATCCGCCAGCAAATCTCTACAAATGTTTGATCGTGTTTACAACCCCGTCAGCTGAAATTTTTATTCAACTTTGCCAGATGGCTGTATTTTAGAGACATAGTCAACCCGAGTTTATCAGAATGTAGTTTAAAACAGTTATTTGCAAGTCGCGTGATTGATTAATAGCTAGGTACAGACCTGTACAGAACCTCGATCAAATAACCCTAAATTTTGGTACTCAAAGTGTAAGATATAGGTTTTCGAAAAATGTTTGAACATTTGAGCAAGCGATTGAGGAAAACTTCAAATAACATCTTACGGCAATTCAGTCGCGCGTAGCCTGTGTTTTGCCGGCTATTATTCAGCAACATTTGGTCAATGGATTTCCTATTTTCTAAATTCCAACATTAAGTCTATGGATTTTCTATTTTCATAAGATCGTAGAAGCACAAGTGCTAATAAAGACTTCAAATAAGTATGTAAGAATTTATATTAGATGAGTCATACACTTGTAATGTTTATCAGGTCACATATAAATATCGCTTGAAAATAACCTATTATCATTTGCACTGAAGATGGCATGAGTTTTGCCGAAACATGTATGCAATAAAGAAATTTGTCGTTTACTTGAAGTCTTTATTTTCTATTTTATTGATTTCTGCTAGGGCGAACATCCAAAATAGATTTGAAATGGAATATTTACGATGTCGAAATAGTCACCTTGTATACGATATTGAATTAATACAGACTGACGTCGGATAAATAGGTGGTGAAAAGCGAAAACCAAAGAGTTATTTTATCCAAGTGAAAATAGTTCGAACCTATAAGAATGTGGTAGTTGACGCAGGTGCGTATGTTTTCGGAATAGACGTCAGTACTAGTCGGTGCAATTGTAGTATTGAAAAAATGAAGAATGAACCCTTTTACTTACCTATGTAAATTGCGAAGAATTCCAAGGCACGGAGGTCCGGTGTAGATAGCTTCGATAAAACAGTGGCGTTCTTGAGGTTATTACACTATCTAAAATATAGAAAACAAACTTACACAGATTTAACCTTCGCTCACCATCTGAGTCTTTGTAGTTCAATGCTTAGAGCATCTCACCGGCGATCAGAATGTTACGGGTTCGATTCCCGTCAGGGACTAAGACAGTTTTTCTGAGAGAACAGCTTGAGAGCGTGCATATTAAGAATATAATTACCGAGTTACCACAATCACATCATTTACTATAAACGCCCACGTATTTTTATGTATTCCATGCTACTAATCTCCGGACGAAGGGCCTTGGCTCGAAACGTCGAGAAGCTTGTTTTCTATATTTTAGATAGTATTTAAATACGTAGATACCATGGTGAATGGTAATTTAAGATAAAGTAGGAGAAGATAAAGAGTAATATACGCTTTAAAGAGGTACCTCTCTAAAAACTGTGTTTAAATTTGTTACCACGACAAAATCGCTGTTTTAATATTTTAGATAATGTAATAACCTCAAGACGCTGCTATGTAAATTGTGACCATTTTAGACCACGTGATGTTTTGGTTCAAAAATGTTTAAGACATATCAGAATATTATCAGGTTCCAAAAAAACAAAAAAATACCACGTAGTCTGAGGCCTTGTTTACACTGGACCAAGTTTCTCCAGATTCGTCAGCAATCCGGAGATTTTTTCTTCCCTGGCCCTTGCAATAGGGAAGCCGCCATCTTCAAGGCCTGGTTTATTAAACACGTAAATGCTAAGATACTCTTTTACAGTCAAAGATAAACATGTCAAACTAGAAATGCAAATGACAGTTTTATTTGATTGATCGATGTTTGATAAAAACAGTAACCGCCCTACCGTTGAAAATTGTTCGGTAAAATTAATTTAAATTGTAAAAATAAAGTAAATTAAAGCATAATCAGAGTAAAGTTATTGAATACAACATTGAGAAATGACTAATATTCTTAATCTACTAGGTATAAACCAAAACCATCTTATTTGCTTCGTTTGGCATTTCAGATATCAACTGTCGAAATATTCACCGAAAAAGAATGAGGAGGTAAAGTTCTCTAACGTTTCACAATGCAGTAGTCTAGATAAAAGAATGAAAGCTCAAGTTAAACAAATTACGAAAATAAAAATGACAAAGAGCAAGAAGACAAGAATGAACGTGTTGATTTGTACATTCATATATATATGCACATATATACATACGTACGTACATACATACATACACACATCCACACATACATACATACATACAAGCATACATACAGACTGAATGGCAGGTATAACTGAATATAGACATAAATTACATACATATATACGTTGCATATAATATTCATACAAATATACATACATATACCTAATTTTACTAGCATGATCTTAGGTCACATAGATTTTTGTCGCTGTCATAAACTTTCCATTGGCTATACTCCAGTACACCGCGATACAAAACAACATAAATTCCTCCCTCTCTGTTTCCATAATTCATATTAAACCCTGTACTACCGACATGAACCAAATCCCCATAGCATGACCATTGCTGTGTGCGCTTGCAAGAGTCACAAGGCGAAAGCCGCAGTTTCTGATAATCACTAGGTTCACCGTCGACGTCCAGACACTTTTTTGTTTTTTGATGAAGTAATTGAAGATTGTTTTTTTGCCAGCTCCATCTTTGCAGGGGATCGTTTTCGTCGCATTCAGCTAAGAATACGTAAGTCTTCTCGGCCCTGATGCACCGCATCCAATATGGAGAATAAATCTGGAAAGCTGTCAAAGAATACATATTTATATGAAATTGTGTTACTTAGAAACTCTTTATTGGCGGATCTTTTGGGACTTACTGTAAGGAGTTATTTCTCTCACTAAAGTAAAGTCTATTTTAGTGTGCAATACTGCACAGGATTGATCGGAAAGTACATAGTATTGGGTTTAGCTCTGTGCAGTATTGGAATTCTAAGATTTTCAGGAAATTTCAAAGATGAAAGATGTGGTCATTAGTTTTCTCAACGGGTAGGGAGTTGAGCGGCGGTTTGATAGCTATGTTTGTTTAGATAATGGACACTACTAATTGGCTGTATCAGTTAAGTCCAACAAGATAGATTGATAAATCTTGTTATTTTAGTATTGAACGTTTTCTGTTGATCATCAACGAGAAGCTTTTTAAAATACATTATTTAAGATTTGCCTTCCTCAAGTATTAATGTCAGGTCGAAATTCGAGTGTACACATGCCTGATAAGCTTGATTCTCACGCTTAGGTGTACGCTATTGAAATTCCTTTAGTACAGGCCCTGCACTTAAGAGTTTATTCCATATCAAATGTGTGTAAATGGAGTGCACGAAAAATAATTGAGCAGAACTTATCTCGATAAAAGCATTAGAAGACTGTAATGTTTCAAACTTGTTTGGTATAGAGTTCGTTTGGCGAAGTTCGCAAACGTTGACAGTCGAGACTGATCAGATATCGTTGATCTTGATATTGTTCATTGCAGTAATGAAAAGATTGCAGCCAACTAATAGTTAAAAAAATAGTTGTCAATGCCATTCAGAATTGTATTAGGGCCAAACTCGGCATAATTTATGTACGTGAATATCAAAACACATGGGAGTTTCTCCTTTCTGCAATCCAGACACACACCTTTTCCTTCGGCAATTTTTCAACAATTTTATTTTTTCAATCTTCTAGAAACCTTGATTTACCTTATTGATTATCCCTGATTATTTCACTGCCAACAAAAAGAGTCGCAGCAAATCATATGGAAATTAATGATATAGTGCGGAGAGATATTTATTTTTTTTTTGGCGAAGATCAGTAATTATTTCAGTTTAACCCTTTTATGCATGAGGTTTCTAAAAATTTTTTTTCTGTTTTTATTGAATCTTTTCTAGTTTTTCCTTCTTATTCGCTGTTGTAAGGCAATATAATACAAGAAAGTTTTAAAGCATTTTCAGCCTGTTGAAATTATATGGATATTGCAACGCCCTCGTGGCCGTTTTATTTCAGTCAGCAGTCTTCCTAGGTTGCGTTAGTCTAGCGCTTGTCTTTTCCCGCTTGTTTTAAAGTTGCTTCTAAAGACTTTCAGTATTCATATTCGCCTTCGTTCGTTGGCACATCCTTTTTAAGTCCCATCATTCGTAACTTTGTTCGTTTATCTGTTTATATTTCCAGGGTCTATGTTTCTCAAGGGTTAACTAGTCTTATCCTAGTATGTATGTGTATTTGTGTAGTTTGACAATCAAAGTGTATTGTTTTGACTCTTTGGGCTACTTCGATAACTACTGTGCTCAGTAAAGCTGCCTTTCCAGTTCAATTCAGCATCTCCTTCACTGCGACAAGCCAAAGCAGCTACAGATGTCAAATGGATAAATTTCGTCAAAATATTTTCCTTTCAGAAATTTACAGAAATTAAGGTGAGTTACCAGCAATTATGTAAGGCAAAACATTCATTACAACATAGTCGAAACATTTCTGACCATAAAGAAAGATAATTTCCCTTCGTACAGACAAAACTAAACTAGACCGTCAAATACTTAGGGTACGTAGAAAGTGCTAAAGGTATAAGTTAAATCGAATGAGTGAAATGGTCCGGAGTTGAGTAAACTACTGAAAGGTTGTTGCCGTTGAGAAGTGTTTGACGTGTTAGCTTCAGACGTTATCCCTTCTAGGTGGCATAGGTATCCCTTTTACGAGGACATCGCTTAGGGTTGTCCAGAGTAATTTGAAATAGGGTCCCAGCCATCGGGAAAGGGTTAATGGTACCTGCCGAAACAAAGCATTCCGTGGCGACCAGTATATTTACATAAAGGCACGTTCAAAAATATGAGGAATTTACACACAATTTACACCCACTATTTAATTCAACGTTATTAAATAATTGAAGCTCTGATCTTCTAATAAATTTCGGCATGATGTTTTATTCATGCAGCAATTAAGTTCTTCAATTCCACAATCTTTTGTCTTTCTGAGCTTTCATTCAACAGATAGATACTTTTGACTTTTCAATTTCCTTCTTATTTATCTTACCTTCTTTATCTTCACATGTATCTCCCTCAAATCCTTTAGTGCAGTTGCATGTGAACTTGTCTTTTTCACTTTTACATGTTGCACCATTTTTACAAGGAGAACTTTTGCAAGGATCGCCTAAAGAAATGAACGTTAAAAAGTTTTTAAGTTGTCTGGTAAATGATACTTTCATATTCACAGATTCCATAGAAAGATGAATGTTTTCAAATTTAATGCTCACGCAAGAAATTCCTTTCCCCTCACATGCACGTTTTTTTACTTGTCGAAAGAAGTGCGTCAGGAACTAACAATGACAACAACAACAACAGTAACAACAACAACAGTAACAACAACAACAGTAACAACAACAACAGTAACAACAACAACAGTAACAACAACAACAGTAACAACAACAACAGTAACAACAACAACAGTAACAACAACAACAGTAACAACAACAACAGTAACAACAACAACAGTAACAACAACAACAGTAACAACAACAACAGTAACAACAACAACAGTAACAACAACAACAGTAACAACAACAACAGTAACAACAACAACAGTAACAACAACAACAACAAAAGCGAAAACAACAAAAACAACAGTAATTGCAACAACAATTAAAACAACAGTAAGAACCTGTAGAGAAACTAAGCATACTAACTGGTCATGCCATACACATTTAAAATGTTCAGCAATATTCAAGTCTCAAGATATATAAATCCATTAACGCAATAGTAACTATATCAAAATGCAACACTTAGTGGTCAAGTAAGCGGTTATGCTAAGCATGACTAGAAATTGCTGCAGTAGTACCTGTTGAGGGTTTTTTTTTTTGCTAGATGTCTAAATGTCGAACATCGTTTTATATTTGCATAGCGTGACATGTTGCTATGGACAAATAATTTTCAATTCCATATCATGACCTGCCATGTTTAGATTCGTTGCTGATAACAACAACAACAATAACAGTAACTATAACAATAGCAAAAACAAAAACAATAACAATAACAATTAAAAAAAACCAGCAGTAACAATAATGATAACAATAACGGTAACGATGACAATAAAAATAACATTCACAACAGCAATAGCAACATTCGCACTAAAATGAAGCATAAAGAATACATTATGATCTATAGTTCCGAGGCTGACAGCTCAATTATCAATTATATACGGCGTTCTTTCTACAAAGTCCATCGTGAAAATTTCGAGACAAAAAACAATCCTTAAAACTAAGTAGCAATAAAGTGCCTTGTGTTACAATGTACTCAGACACCGACACAAACATACCTTTTCCAAAAATATTGTGAAACCACCCCTCGGTTTCAACGATGGAAACGCACAACACGATCAACAAAACCTGTGTGATCTTTGCCATTTTTCCCAGCTAGAAATGAGTGACTGCAACTGCAAATTTACCACGTATGTTTACATTAAACGTCAGCTTGTTATAAAGAAACTTTACATCACAATAACGATAGCTGTGACAAAAACAACAATCGTAAAAATAATGAGGATAACAATAACAGGAATGAAGATAATAGCTTATAATAGATGTAGTTTGATTATTATGTAGACTATCATTATCGTGATTATTATTATACAATCATTACCATTACTGCAATTGTTATGATTAATTATCAATGATTAATTGTTACTGATTTATTATAAAAATAAACAGACGGATGGACGGTTTTCCCAACCTGGTTTATCCACACGATAGCACTGAGATATTATATCTCTTATGTGTCTGCTATATGTTCACTAAATAGTCAAGCTGCCTTGCATTAGGGAGACCTTTAGGACAAACGGTGTCTTAAAAGGACTCATAAGCACAATATGATTGTCTCATGCAAATGGTCAAAATGATACATCGGATTGACTCGCTTGAGGCATTCGGACACAAAGATCTTATATTAACTAGAGAAGGCATTGCAGCTAAATGTCACTCAACAGCGGGGGAAAAATTGATTGCCGCCATGTTGTACAAATTGGGGCAAAACAAACAAGCCTGGATGATAAGTTCAAGGTCTTAAAATAACTGTAAAGCCTAGCAAAAAATACGAATAACAGGCATTTTAAAAAGGTTTTAATATTTCTAGCGTTTCGTCGCGTATCACGACATCATCAGAGGATGAATATTTACAAAGTTAATTAGCATATAAATGGTAATGTGTAATACAATATTACAGGAAGTTGGCGTGTGAGAGAAATGAGAATAAAATGCCTGTTATTCCTATTTTTTGCAGGAGTTTACTGTTTATTTTAAGATTTAGATTCCCGCCTGGTACCTCAATAACTGATATCATAAGTTCAAGGTCAGGATTAAAGGCCACTTCACTTAAGTCTCTTTTTTGGGGTTTCATTCTTAAAAAAAAGAATGTAAAACAATTAAGGCAAAAATAATAATCGACGTATGACCAGAAAAACAGTTTTTCTGCTATACAGTTAGTGGAAACAAATTCGAAACAATTTCCTAAAGATCAGTTGTTTAACCTCGAGGTTCACGAACTGATGGAAAAGAGCCTGGGGAAGAACAATTTGCCCCCGTTTATACTGAAAATGGCGGCGTTCAATTTGACCCAAATTTTTTGCCCTCATGCCTCCTCTAATTTTTTGTGATCTTTTTGTACCCGGATGTATATATTGCTACGTTGGTAAACATTAGTAAGCAAATCAAAAGCAGAAATTGTGCCTTTGAGACAACATTGCATAAATCAGGTGCCCTGATTCACTCGGTTGGTGTTTTGAGCGGGGGAGGGGGCAAGAGAGAGAACAAGCCAAAGGAATACCTGCCAAAGTCTTATTGAGAGAAGCCTTTTTTGCGACGAAGACTGTCGGTCTGTCGATCCGCCACACGAACGTAGTCTCCATTGCTCGTATTTAGTAGCAATTCTGTGTTTCAGATTTCGATCATAAATTTACTGAATGATTGAATTTTCTTACTGTTTTGCCAAGGGTATATATGGCAAATATACTGAAGTCTTTCACTAGCTAGTTAGCTTAATGCACATTTTTGGATTTAAATGAACATGTCAATCATTCTTTTTAGGTTTGCTCGTTTGATACTGTTGACGCTTTCTAACGTGACGCCAAACGACCCTTCAGTTTCAAATTTTCGACACTCAACACATCGAGTAAGTAAAGAAAATTCCCAAGTGTACCATCATTTTCTTTTCAACTGTAGAATACTTGTATATGTTGTATACATGGGATTTCAGTAGGCGTTCAATCTCTTCCAACCCAAATGGAACGCCCTTACGCAGGCTTCGCTCTTCAAAACTCACAATTCCTCATATAAATTTCCATAGACTCTCCTTTTAACAATAATCTTAGATAGTTTCCTTTAACCTTGCTCGATATCCTTCATCAAATCTAATACCATAAAGGCTGGTTTCCACATAATCGCTCACGATCGCTGTTGATCACTAGAAACATTTTCCAGCGATCGATTACGATCGCACTAAAATCTGCACTTGATGTTGGCCCCCAAAATTTGCTGAGGGCCCCTCAAGGTCCCCCACTTGAATAGTTCTAGTTACGCCACTACTAAACTTTAATAATTCATGAACACAACAAAAAGGAAATCAGTACCGTGACATATTTTGAAAATGTGATCTTGATTAACATAAAGTTTTGAAAACTTTAAACTTGATTGCTCTTTAAGTACGGGTTATTATTTTGGTCATTTATTATACCGTACAGTCGAAATTCGGGTTTGATCTGATATCCAAACACATCAAATACTGGTAAAAAAACTCGACGATCGCCTCGTTTTTCAAATCTCTTTTCGGTGGTTGAAAATCAGATCAAACACTCCTTCTCGTGTATGATATATTACTTCACACACTTGATATAATCTTGCTGCCAACACATTTTGTTAACAAGCAGTGATATTATTACATAAGAGCTTTTCTGAAGGTTATAAACCACCAAACGAATGCAACCATTAACCACCATCTGAGTGTGACTAAGTTTGCGCACATACCCTTACCTAAAATGCACGCCAAGAATGTCACATGGTCCTCTTGCCCGCATCATAAATCACAAAACAAAAACAATAATGATAGTAATGGGTGATATGAAGTAGAGTAGGAGATGAACTTTTGTCAGGCTCTATCCTCAGAAAAACAATTTCTGAGCCCCAGACGGGGATCGAACCCCCAACCCTTTGATGACCTGTGAGAAGGTTGCGGGTTCGGGCCCTGTCTGGGGCTCAGAAATCCTTTTTCTCCGGGTAGAGCTTGACGAACGTTCGTCTCCCATTCAAGATATCTCCAAGCTCTCACATTTCCAAAATATGTATCTCATAAAGTAGAGTGTTGGGCATGCAGGGTTGAAAGATGTACATGTAAACAGCCAAAACGATGAAAACAATGTCCAAACTTACGAAAGGAGATACTCACCCAAGTGAACGCCCTTCGTTGGAGTGAAACTTGAAACAAATAACCAGCTGGGAGGAGTTTTAAAACAAGTAAAAGCCAGCAAACCCTCCAATAAAACACAAAACATTTTGCATCTAAGCACCAACTTACCTGAAGAAATGTTTTTCAATTGTCAAGCAGGTAGACGAAGCAGCTGAAGCGCACTAATCACTCAGAGCTCTTCACTGTTCAAGAGTATTCTGTGGTGTGACGTTAGGTCACGCTATGCAGGAAATTTATTCTGGGTCCAAAACTGGTAAAGCCTGGTTCACACTTTCGGAATAATCATAAGCGTAACGACATGCACATGAGCAGTTAGTAATTATAGGTCAACTCAACCCACTATATTTCCCAAGTACAAAGGGATTAACAAATTATGGTGTATATACTACGTTTTCGTATGTCGTTTCATGATTATGTAGAACGTGTTAACCAGACTTAAGGCATATGTAGACGATACGACTGTCGTATACAATTGCTTTTTTCAGGGGCATCTAATGTTGGTTGAGAGGCAAAGTTCCGGCTTTCGATTCGCTCACTTAAGTAGCAATATTTCCGGAAGACCTCAGTGGGTTGATCGGATACATCAGAACAAACAATCGTGTGTGACAATCTTGTCGTATAAGTGGACCCTTAAGCTTGTTTCCGTGTTCAAGTGTCCGTGCAAATTATACATTTAATTATTCGACATGGACCAACGAAGCACAACTTGGTCACGAAAATTATCCAGATAACCGAGTTTAGCTTCCACGTGTGTTTGTCACGATTTTTATTTCTACTCGCATAAACCTTTCATATACTACCCACAGAATCTTCAATAGTAATATGCTTATAGAACGTACGCACTTGACGTCATAGATGCATTGTTGGTCAGCATTTTATTTTAAGAAAATGTCAATACTGCACACTTGAAGCTGAGTATCATGGTTACCAGGTCTGTGTATATCAGCACTCCCACGTGACCTTATTTCTGGAGACGAGCAAGTCTAAAGCATGTATTATTAAATGTTTGTGGTTGAAAATCATAAGAAAACATTCAATACCAAATATAAGGTTTACCAAGCTGTTTTGTTTGACTAAACTGAAACAGCCTTGAAAGTTGGTACAGTTAATTTTGATAGACCGCTGTCCAACGTCCAATCAATAAGTAGCTGTCAAACAGCCACTCAACTCCTTGCCTGCTGAGAAAACTAACGATCATAACTTTAATCTTGTAAATTTCTGAAAAATCTTAGAATTTGAATCGTGCACAGCATTAAATTCAACACCATACACTTCCCAATCAATACTTCACGACGTCTGCAATACTGCAAACTAAAATAGGCCTTGATGTCGGTGTTCCTCAACCAAAGAATTTTGACCAAAGAATTTTAAGTACACCGACATGGCCGCCACGCCCTTTGTTATTCGGGTCTCTGGGAGCTGAGTGCATACGCTCTAAGCCTTACTGGTCCAAGACGTCTCCTTTGATCAGTTAAATCGACTGGCGTCAGCTAGAGTAAAATTAAAGTCAGATACGGACCGAAAATATGCAAGGCTAGCCCATTATGTGCGGTTATCGTGAACAGTGATTCGCCTTCTTGCATGTAATTCGAAACCTTGTCAAGTCCCAACCGGAAGGTCAATGGCGACGTCCTTCATACAGTAGAATTTTTCATCCTAAAACAAAGAGGAAGAATGATGTTTAGGCCAACATCTCCATCGTTTTTCATGTAGCGTTAATTAGTGCATTTTGTCGTGTCCACAACAACTTAAGTTCGTGGTCACTCTAATCAATTCTGATTTAATTTCTTTTTGGATTTATCGTTATCGCAGTCCTGGCTTGCTTGAAGTCCTTCCTATCTGATAAGAGCGTAATTCCTGATTACAGCTTGCTCCCAGTGGTTTGCAAATGCTTTCTGAAGACTGCTGTCACTGAATCGTATCTACCAGATCAAACGATCATGTGTCAGAATTGTACTGTGTAGATTAGACTTGCAATTATGAAATATACATTCAAGATGTGAGAGTGAATACGAGGTATCTATTTTAGAGGTAAATTAGCTCTTAGAACGTAGTCAAGTGTACTTCATAAAATCTCGCCTGTCGAGGAGTTAACCCTTTTATTTATTTCGTTGTCCTGGAACAATATATTACAACGACAGAACTAAGGAAAGAACAAATTGCAAAAAGCAAACCAAAGAAAACTGAGAACCAAATTGTAAGTCAACTTAAGGCACATAGGACTATCCATCGTGACTTTGTAGTCCAGTCTTTACTTCGCTATCAATCATTCCTCTGTTAGCAGAGAATGCTTCATAAATAAAAGGATTTGCATGAATTGCACGTCCTGCTGAATATCGACCGACTTCATTCGCACAACATAGTTTTTCGTCCGAAAACAAAGAGAACGAATAATTATTAGGACAACGTCCTCTACATCTTTTTGTGTAAAGTTAATCGGAGCATTTCATCGTGTCCCGGATGAGTTTAACTCATGATCACTCTGATCACCTCTAAAATATTCATTAAAATATTCCGATGCTAAATGTTCGACGACCCATAAATAATGACATATCGTAAGTGCAGTTCTTTGTTGATGAAGTAATTCGTAATTTATTCAAGTGTGTAAATTGATCTTGTTTTTGTTTATTTATAATAAACTTGGTCTGAAGATGGTTTTGGACCTTAATCATACCATTTCGGTTCTACGAAGTTGTTCAAGGTACGAGGTGAACGAGACAGACGTCTAGGAAGACCCTTTTATAATGTTTCAATGCAGTCTCCTAGGTCTGGATTCTGGTTCTGATGGAGCAAGGGCGGATCGAGATCTTGAGAAAGGGGGGCGCGGAAAATTTTTACAAATTCATGTCACTATGTGGCGTTTTAATGGAAGAATTTTCATGTTGTTGTCGTTTCCGGTGATTTTTGAGTTTGAATTTCTTCTCCTTACCTATTCTTTTCATCGCTGTTTGTTCCGATTCTCTTTCAAAGTAACCATCAATCTTCTTGATGGTCGACATGTTCAGTGTTTGTGTGTTGTAACCGAGCACAAAGTCACATGAGAACGATTTATTAAAAAATAGGGGGGGGCGCGTCCGATGCTCTTCCACCTAAACGTGACCTTGTCGATGTTCTCACGCTGGAAAGAAAGATGAGGAGTAGACCTGTCAAATACTTATCAGAAAATCAATTGATATCTTGGTAGACATGCTCAGGCTTTTTAAAACGTGAACAAACACTGAAGAATGCTGCGTCCAAGACCATAGTGTTATGAAACACACATTCCTTCAACTTGGTGGTCTGCAATTTATGTCATAATGAACTAAATGGAATTTGTCAAACGTCAAAGTAGTCTATTGTGAAAATAGCTACTAAATTATTGGTAGACGATCGTATCACGAAAGTTCTAATATTTGTTTCAGTTTTGTCTGGTATTAGGCATGTAAAGTTATCTTAATGAGGCTCGGAAATCATTTTCTGAGTATCGAGCTTGAAGATCGTTCATCTACCTTAATATATCCAAGCTCTCGCGTTTCTCAAACATTAAAAAAAACTGTATAAATCATTAGTTATTGTACGTTGTCTTGTGATCCAATAAAGATCCAGCACCTCGCCAAAGTGTGACTCTACCGAGCTAACTACCTCTAATTTAACAATAGTTAAGAAACAGGAGTCAACAAACTTTTGATAGTATGACAAACTTGAATAACTTTACCATAGAAAATAGCCATAACTCAAAATTATTCAGAATAATGTTTTAATTATTAATAGATCTACATACATACATATATATGTATGCATAGAGATATACATATTTGTATGTAAACATACATGCATGCATACCCTCTCTCTTTCTCTCCTCCCTCTCTCTTGCTTTCTCTCTCTCTCTCTCTCTCTCTCTCTCTCTCTCTCTCTCTCTCTCAACCTATATGGGAGAGAGAGTTAAACACAACCGTTTTCGGCATTACAGTCATCTCCAGGCGTTCGCTTTTTATATATATCATACATAATTTTACTGGCACGATCTTCGGACACATATATTTTCGTTACTTTTGTAAACTTTCCATTCGCTGTACATTCCTGTTCCTTGAAACAATACAACATTATTTGCCTTTGGAATGTTTCCATAATTCATATTCAACTTTGTGTCACTAACATGAATTAAATCACCATAGCATGACCATTGCTGGGTACGCTTGCAGGGGTCACAAGGCGAAAGCTGCAGTTTCTGCCAATCGCTAGGGTCACCGTCGACGTCAATGCACCCCCCTGTTTTTTGTTGACGTAATTGAATATTGTTATGCCAGTTCCATCTTTGCCGGGCATCGTTTCCGTCGCAATCATCAACGACGACATAATGGTTTTTGACCGTGATGCATTTCTTCCACGATGGGGAATAAATCTGAAAGGCTGTCAGACAATACCTTAGTTTGAAATTGTGTAACGCTTAAATACATCATTAAAGACATCAAAGGAAAGAGTGTTAAACCTGGTCGTGTTAAGCAATGAGTTCTGTTTCCGAAAAACCCATCTTGACATTTGCAACAGTACGAGCCAGCAAGGTTGACGCAGGTGGCATACTCATGACATGGATTGGAAAGACATTCATCTACCTCTGAAAAAGACATAAGAAAAACGTTTCCGGGTGCGGAATTCTCTCCTAGATACAGCAGGGGTTCACAACCTTTTTCTCGTCAGATACCCCTTGCACCTTTCACAAACTTTTTGTGTACCCTATGCTCTTTGCCGATTACCTGATTGTCACTAACGGATCCAGACATGGCTTGAATGGGGGGGAAGAACCTAGGAATAGTAATTATACAGTAACATCTCCTCTCCTGCTCCGAGCATCTCCAGGGAAATCACATGTTCAGTTGTTTCAGATTGTATTTAGTGACAATTGTAGGTATTTTCTATTCCTACTTCTCCAGTTAGTAAACTAGTTTATCATAAATTACACTTACTGACTTACTGAAAGGGGGTGCCGGGCCCCATTGGCCCCACCCTGGATCCACCTATGATTGTTAATTAAGAGTAGGTAAACAGATCGTTACTAATAGTTGATTGGTAGCCCAGCTGCCGGGCGCTCTCACGTGAACCCTGTTCACGATGCTGTCTTCCAAAAGAGGAAATTTATGCTACATAGCTCAGATGCTGATCACGGTAATCAAATATTTGGGTTTTTATTTTTTTTATTTTTTTATTCTACTTGAAGCAACCCGGTCATTTTCAGTAAAAATGATTTTTGATTGACATTCTTGATTAAAAATCATAGCCAACATGCCACATCACGCCCATCCTACCACATCACACCCATTCTGCCACATTACACCCAACATAAAGAACCTGGTCTTCAATAACTTCAAAATACTGCACTCTTGCAAACAGACTAGCACTAATAAATTACTGATACTAGAAGCGCTTCTCATAAAACTTAACAAACCTGAAATGAATCATGGCATTAAAGCTAGGAAAGAACTTTCTCTTTTTTCTCAGCTCAACACCTGTAATATTCTTGATTCACATCATTGTCAAGCCTATTATCATTCATCCAGTCGTTTGAATTAATTATATTGATGATGTCATTCTCGTGTATATATAGCGTAACAAGCAAGTTTGTAATCGTTTGGTTTGATAATGACCCTGCAATAGAGTCGAAATATTACCGCAGTTACTGTGTACACGGTACGGTCGAAAATTTGACGATCTTAACTAGTTTTATTTATTTGCTTTGGTAGTGGCACTCTATATGTTCTTATTACTTATTGGTTGAACTGCCGAAAAGACTAGTTTTAACTGATCTATCTATCCATCTGTCTATCTATCTATCTATCTATCTATCTATCTATCTATCTATCTATCTATCTATCTATCTATCACCTATCTATCTGTCTGTCTGCCTATCACCTATCTATCTATCTATCTATCTATATATATATATATATATATATAAATAGATAGATAGATAGACTAGTCAAAGGAAGAATCGCTCGTAACTAAAGTGATATTTGGTTAAAGGGAGTTTCTGAGAAGCCTGAATTAATCAATTACGGAAACGTTCATACCAATCTACAGCCCTTGAACCTATGGCAAGTCGCCAAGCGTAATCCCTTATATATTCGAAAAATTTTAAATACAGTTAACATAATTTGTGGCAATGTGCCGCAAGCATTAATGACCGTTGTGACTGATGAGAGTACACATTTCAAATGCAAACTGTGCGCCAAAGACTTAACCGACGTCTCCAAACACTTTCTTCTCCACGGCCCGTATTCAAGACGTTCGCGTGAATTTATGTTTGATAAAATACAAGATCTTTTGGACGTAATACATTCCGCTAGCTTGTTCAGCCGACAAGATGACGAATTATATCTTAGTTTTCTAAGTGGCTATATTACCTCAATGAGGGAAGATGACACTCATGTCAGAGATAATTTTGTGATAACCGTGGCAATTGGCCTACTTAAAATTATTTATGATGTATTTTTATCTAAAAATTTTTAATAAGGTTTTACTAACTGTAAATATGATATTTTAGCTTAAATGGTAATATAGTTTTAAATTAGATTTACCTTGCTTCATCTTATTGAACTGTAAACGTAACGGTAAATAACTAAAGGTAACTGTAAAGATAACTGTAAATATGATATTTTAACTTAAATGGTAAATTAGTTTTAAATTAGATTTAAATCGTTCATCTTATTCTCCGACCCGGGGCTACACGGGAATCTTCAGAACTGTAGGAAATTAAAGGGATTTTATCTATCTATCTATCAATCTATCTATCTATCTATCTATCTATCTATCTATCTATCTATCTATCTATCTATCTATCTATATCTATATCTATATCTATATCTATCTATCTATCTATCTATCTATCTATATCTATATCTATATCTATATCTATATCTATCTATCTATCTATCTATCTATCTATCTATCTATATATTTATCTATCTATCTATCTATCTATCTATCTATCTATCTATCTATATCTATATCTATATCTATATCTATCTATCTATCTATCTATCTATCTATCTATCTATCTATCTATCTATATATTTATCTATCTATCTATCTATCTATCTATCTATCTATCTATCTATCTATCTATATCTATATCTATCTATCTATCTATCTATCTATCTATCTATCTATCTATCTATCTATCTATCTATCTATATATTTATCTATCTATCTATCTATCTATCTATCTATCTACCTATCTATCTATCTATCTATATCTATATCTATCTATCTATCTATCTATCTATCTATCTATCTATCTATCTACATCTATATCTATCTATCTATCTATCTATCTATCTATCTATCTATCTATCTATCTATCTATCTATCTATCTCTCTATAGATAGATAGATAGATATAGATATAGATAGATAGATATGTAAGGGATGTATAAGATAAGATGTGAAAGGGATGTATTAAACTTAAAGTTTTTAGCCTTTAAACAATTGTAATCAAAATTCTGTAATGTTAATATTTTTCAGCACTTCTTTTAGAGCTTACAGAAGTAAATATACTCTCAGTAAGACCAATCAAAATTTCCCCTGCCTTCTACTTAAAGCTGCCTCAATCCCTTTACCTATATCCTATATTTCGTAATAAGAAAATATTAAACGTCTTACCTGTGGTTTTATTTATAAATTCATTAATGTATTCCCCATTTTCCTTGATATAAAGTGACATAAATACAATACAGGAAATGAACAGAATTCCAGTTATTGAAGATAGCGTCACGATCCAGCTCAGAGAGTATTTTTTCTTATTGTCTGGTCCTTCGTCATTGAGAGGATAAGGTGGACGTAGTGGAGGAAGTGGTGTCGAAAGAAGTGGTAGACGCTTAATTGGGGTGTCAAGCACTGTTATATAAATGTTCTCGGGTTCTTCTTTGGGTTCAGTCATGACTTAATGAACCATCGGGTAACTGAATACTTTATAAGTGACAGCTTGGAGCGAACTTGTTTGGTCTCTTGAAGCGAAGACCTACAGAAGGTTTTATTTCCTTTTGAACTGATTTAGTTGCCAACAACAGCACTTTTTTGGTAACTTAGTTGAGAATCCATGGATATATGATAAAAAATGCAGTAACTTACACTAACAAAATAACCTTTTTGGTGGTCAAATCATTTATCAAAACTTCGAAACATCACTCCAGTAACAGTAATGCGCTCGAGAATTGCATATATTGATCATACATGTCTCATACACTGTTGCTATTCTGCATTATGGTAATATAAGAATGTAAGAAATCTAATTTGTATGCAAAAAATTTCTTAATTCCAACCATAAGATGAGCTGATATATTCATTGGTTATCTGCAAAATCCACTTACATGCAAAGATTGACAGAAACGATTTCCATATAAGTGGGGTTGATTGGGAGAGAAAACAAAACGACGGTGACTCGAGCTCGTTATTCTGTCGCAAAGTTACGCATGCTGATTGGTCGCTCAACGGTCCGGCAGTTTCCGATGTTGGTCCGATCCAAAACGCGTTATATGCCGGACCAGGGAGTTTTGGCGGGAAAATCTTAGAGCTGATTTTAATGAAATTCCAGGAGAATTACGTGTTTAAGTGAAAAATTCCAAATAATGAAATGTGCTCGAATACTCCTACTGCTTTTATATAAAGCTAAGTGCATAAAAGCACGATAAATGAATGTTTAACTGGTGGTTACATGAAGGAGAACGAATATATTACGAGGTAAGGTAAACAGCAACATCCGACGAAAAAAAACCAGCTAAAACGCGAAATAAAAAGGACCAAAAACCATATAATAAACTCTTTATTAACCTTGTTTACTCGGTCCATAGTGAAAAGTATTTGCCTCACAGACCTAGGTCCTTCGTCGCTTGGTTTGTGCGAAAACGTCAGAAATACTCTCACGTACAGACCTCGCTCACTGTTAATTAGTATTATTCAATGCCAAATGCCAAGACACTTCGCAAATGTTAATCTCAAGAGTAAGCTTTACAATGTCAAGACTCTGTTGACAATGACATGGGGCCGAAACCACGAAAGAACGTTAGGAACGCTTAACCTTATTTTCATGATAAATACTGGCTTTTTAGGTGGGTGTTTCTTCTCAAAAAATCCACCAGACTACGAGTCTTTGGGATGTTACATAAATACTTTTATCATCTTAGGGACTGGTTCTAACCATAAATGGATTTAAATCTATTGTTTTTGACTATCTCTAGATTTCTTGCGAAAAGTTTTACCCCTTCGTTTTCATTGAGATGCTGGAAGAAGCCATCGAAAACTCATTTTGACGTAAGTATTTACCCTTTTTTACGAAAAAAATATGATTATGATATCAGAAGGCTATCGATAAGTAGCTGAAGGACGGACTTCATAAACTTTTGCTTACCATGTAGAATTTGTTGCCTTCTTGTCTAGGAGGTAATTTCTACTTATTGACCAAATGTGAGGTCTGTACTAGTAAAATATCGGACCGATGTTTTTAAGTCAAAACCAGAGGTTCAATATTCCACTAGTATAGACCAAACAAAGGACGTCAAGAAGTAGTTTATAATATGACTTTACTGATATATGATTGACAACTGCAAAGGTACAGAGCGTCAAATAGAAACTTGCATTTCTGTCGTCATTTCATATACAGTTTCTTCACCAACTTTACTCCGCATGGTTACTGTCCCTTTTTTTCATTCTTCGTAATACATTTCATTCATATTTTGTCAAAAATTCTAATTATTTTTCTACACAAGCAAGGCTTTTTTTACATTTCTCCTACTGTGTGGGCAATACGAGAAATGTCCGACCGGTTATGGACCAATCAAATTGCAGGATTTCCGTATTTGGAACGCTCGCTACCACAACCATATATTAATGGATCTTAGTTATAGTCATTGTGGAGAACATGGAGTAATAAAAACAAGTTATTGATTGGTTGATTTAAAATTTAAGACTTGTACACATCGAATGCCAATGCGACGGCATAGGTTGTAACGCTTGAAAATTATCTCCATATTAGTTTAAATGACATCTTTCCAACTGCATGCATTACCTTAACGCTGGTACGGGGATGCATTCACAACAAACGATAGCATTAAAATAAAGTTGTGCAAATTTCCACCCATAACGACGTACGGTTACGACGTTGCGTCTTGCGTCCCATGTGCACGGAAAGTTATTGAACTTTAACAAAGAAATCTAGGTTACTGTTCGTCCTATGGGAAAACAGAACGGTGACATCTAGTAGATGCAAATTGTCCTTTAGAAGGTACGGCTTCTGCCTCAGTTTATTTCCTAACGACAAAGGTATTGCCTTTGAGGTATTACTGAGTACTTCTAAGATATAGTTTTAAGCTATTTAAAGTATTACTTATCTAATTCGTGAAAACGCTTCCTCAAGTATTCGTCGTTAGACAACCTTCCCTGGGTGACACGGAAATTAATTTCTTGTAAGAAGGAGGAGCATTGCTTCTTAAACCTTGCTCTGATATTACCCCGAAGAGCCCGATGAAATACTCTATCCCAAGGAAACCCAGACAGTTAAACAGTTTACATCAGGGACGGCGGAGCGGAATTACGAGTGGGGAGGGGGGGCTTGAGATAAAAATACAACATTTTGTATGTTTGTCTGGGAAATTGCACAACAAGTGTTTTAAAGCGTAGTTGTTTCAACATTACATTTGGAAAAAAGTGGGGGGCGACAGCCCCTGCAGCCGCCCCGGCTCCGCCGTCCATGGTTTACATTGAAATAAGAAGCCAGCAACCTAATTATTGGTGGTGTTAAACGTCACAAGCATAGTGTTAGTTTCCAATTACACAAGACAATAAGTATTTTCAAACTGTCAAACACTTTTGCTTCCATACATATGGATTTTCTCAATGATTAGCATAATAATTCTCCATCTCTTCTTCGAATGTTTGAGCTTTTAACTGACTTGCCACAAGTATATTCATAGTCCTATGGTCCTCTGTAGGGATAGATACTTCACTATTTATTCATACAACTCAAACCTAAATCACACACGTTGAAAATTAAATGGACCGAAGTACTCGGACTTGCCGCATCTTTACACTCCGGTGTAAACAGGATTAGAAATTTTGTAGGGACTGCCCGAAAGATTTCTCGAGGCAATGGCGTTGATGTTAAGGGGAAAAGGGATAGGATAAAAAGTTAATATAGTAATCAATAACATGTGGTAATTTAACATTTTCACCTGTCCACTCTTTGAAATTTGATTCGAACAAAAGTATCTCTGAAATGGCACGGCTTTAAAATCCGAAAAGAATGCAACAGTATAGAGGCTGCATCTCAAATATTAGAAATACTTTAAAACCGCTGTCAATGTGACTATAAATGTTCAATAAGTTAACTCAACGTTGCTCGATTAAAAATTGGTTCATTCTTCGTTATACCAAGTTGGATTGCGTTTGCCTAACATTTTCTAGTTGTTCAAATATGGGCTGAAGTTCGAATGCGTTTTCCAACCCATTCTAATTGTAAAGAAAATTAGGAAAGTTAAAAAAAATTTGTAAAAATGGAAAAATGGGAAAATTAGAATTAACACGGCAAGAGATATTTCAGTAGTCGATGTAAAGAAACACATTGCAATAGCTGTTTCTAAGAGCTCTGTTCGTTTTGGTTTTTTTTGTTTTCATAAACGTCAATAAACTTACCAGTCTGTCAGTGGATTTATTATATTCGTTTGATGCAACTGAAAGCTATGAATGTTTGCAGTGTCAATAATTCCAAGGTCGTCGTGAACCTGCAGATTGAAACGCTCTGTCTAATGTTGTGTATACAATAAAAACGCCATAGAGAATATTCTAGAGACGAAAAAGTGTTTATTTATTTTGTTTTGGAAAAAATCTATGATGAGGATCCATGCTTGTTGTTGATATCATAGTGGTTTCCCTAACATTGTTATGTGAATGTTGTGTATAACGATATTATGCATTGCAAGCTTGGAGTAATAAGCGTTCGCCAACATTTGATAAAATCATATTTCTGAGTCCCAGACTAGTATCTACCTAAAACTTTTTTTGTTTTGTTTTTGATATTTTTGTCGTCGTTTCGCTGCGCTTGGCGAAACGCTGCGTATTGTCGGTCATAACTTCAAGCTCGCACAAACATAAAGTTAATGCACAAAACTCATGAAATTTGTGTCCGACCAATCGAAGAAACATATATTTTTATATTTCTATCTTTATACAAATCTTCGTGACTGAATGTTTGAATGAGTTCACCCGCCATCAGAAAGCTACATATACAATCCTGATTAAGAGCTCAGAAATATTTTTTTCGGAATTTGAACTAAGCGAACTCCCTCGTAAGATCTATTCCCATAATTTCCAAAAATGTAGGATGCCTTTTTCAACAATAATTGATAGGTCAGCCGTCATTGCCCAAAGATTTTGCCCGGGCAATAGTAGTTTATTTTTTCAAGGTTAAGAGACATTTTTTGAGCATGAAAATTCTTTCGTAAGAACTGCTACAGATGATGTAAACATTTTTGATAAAGAGAACGAGATCAATTTTCAATGTATTTTTTTCGAATCCAACGAAGTGCCAAAAATCTTGTTGAGCCCCTGACAAGAAACTTAAGAACTGAGCGTTCCTTGATGAAAATTCCTACATGCGTCGCTGCTTATAAGCTTTTCACTAAAAACAAATGGAGAAACACAGTTGCAACAGCGAGATGCGCTACACGTTTCAGTTATCGTATGTTCACTGGCCCATTTTAAGATTTACCTCACTGGTGGAATTCGATGTCAGCCAATTGAGAGTATCGCAGAGAATCTCGGAGTTGCTCCCGTCACTAGCTTCTTTTGAGTTTTTCACCAAATATGATCAATTGCTTTACTGTTATCTCCAACTTCTTTCAAATTTTTCACCTGCCCGTGCAGCTTATTGACACCGATTATTTACAAACACTCGAGGACGAATGACTAACTTTATTAATAAAAAGAAGAATAAAAAGATTTCTCAGTCCTCATAGGCTGGAACACTATAATTTCAAGGAAACAAAGTAAAGAAAAAAAGGAAGAATAGAGAAAGGAAAAACCTACAGTAAGTCAATGCAAATTTCTTAGACTACAAAACTTCTCGAACGTCTATGGAGATCCCGAAATCAACGGTAAACCAATCAATGCCAACCCTTAACTCTTTCCCGGTGGCATTGGACCTCTATTATTTTTCTTTGGCTAACGCCATTACTTGTAAAGGGGAAAGCTTCCACATCTAAATAGTTGTCTTATAACCATCCCAATTAACTCTTTCCCGGAGACTTAAGACTTCTATTATTTTACTCTGGCTAATGCAAGACAATTTTACTCGTTAAATGGAGACCTCCCACAGTGAGAGAGCAAAAGTATTACAAATTTGAAGAAATTACGAGACAAAAAAGTAACCTTCGTTTTGATAAAATTTCTTTTTGTAAGCGATTTCCGTTCCTCGCACTGGTCAACTTAGCTTAATTTCGCTTGATTCGTGTAAATTATTTTTTTCATGTATGTTAGTAATTACTTTGACGAGTATCATCTCACTAGAACTTGTGTTCTTACTGGTTTATGCACGAGTTATTAAAATGTTTGTAAGCTATTTAAGAAAATGAACTTGATGAGCGTTTACTTATGTCCTGCAACAATATTAGTCTCCCACATGCAAAAAAAATTGATGTACAGCATCCGTTTCGTCCATTAAAATTATTATCATATCGTGGCTACCACACAGACAGCACATATGTACCCAACCAACACCCAGTGGTGCCGGAGGTAACCCAGGGTAGCGAGGACAGATCTCGAAAAAGAGGCACTTAATTTTATTTGCTTCTAAATTAATCTCTTCAGGTCAGAAAAGACAATAAAGTCAAAAGTTCATTGATTGGAGCATTGGCTCGCAAAATATCCCGATGTTTAGAATTTGCTCTTTCGGGCGTTATATGCTACCAAGCCATTGCAAGGGTTTGAATTTGGTCGAAAACCAATATCTCTGCCAAGCTGCCCCAATGCTTCTAAAATGTTGTTTTCCACTCAAATATCATAAAACAAATCGAATTTCATTGATTAAAAAAATTGCTGGGAAATTTTTTTAAAGTCGCGAAAAACGCTCTATCTCGTCGAGATAAAGCGATTACTAAAGTGAACAGTGAAACTACTGAGACTGCAATTAGTTGCACTTATCGAATCTTGGCCAAACCTCGCCAACGGTTCGAAAATGATCTCTTCGGGTCAGAAAAGACAAAATCAAAACTTCATTGATTGGAGCATTGATTCAGTAAATAGAAACTTGTAATCCATTAGGGGAAACTGTTTCCATGTCTTTCTTAACTTAATATCCATAGATGTAACTGGAAGATCCTCACAGCAAACGTTTGTAAATAAGTCACATATTGCAGCTCAGTATATATGTCTCGGTTCTTATTCGGGCGGATTTAGGCGGTGGCGCATCGGACATGAATCCCCCTTTTGTGACTAGTTGTCATGTGACTTTTCGCTTGGTTACGAAACACAAGCATTGAAGACGTCTACCACCAAGAAGATCGATGACGAATTCTTCCATTGAAATACCACATAGTGGCATGAAGTAGTTAAAAAACTTTGAACCCCCATTTCTCAAAATTCTGACGTTTTTATAGTCACTGGTTATGCAGCAATATTCAAATATAATAGTTCCCTCACAGTTGACCCAGCCTGCTTACCGTATCACTGAAAACATAATACACCGTTTCTGCCGAACGTCTGCTTATTCCTAATAATTTCCCAACCGGTAGAGAGCATCAAACTTTTTCAGTGGTCTCTTAGATATTGATTAATCTCTTTGTCAAACTGTTCCAATTGCCTCACAATCTTTGTTTGAACAGATCCATCGAACTGTTCCAATTGCCCCATAAACAGTGATTAGCTCTTGTCCTGTGAGATCTCTTTCTTGACGAGTAAAATCGTCTGGCGTTAGCCAGACTAAAATAATAGAAGTCGTATGACGCTGGAAAAGAGTCAAACACTGTATCAGACTGCTCCAGTGAGGTAGCCAGTTGGGGGTAGGGAGAAACAGTTTGCTTCACTGGGAGGGATCTAAAAAGACAAAATTGGGACAAAAAACGGGACGAGAGGGAACGGGAGGAAAAGGAAGACTTTGAAAAAAGGAGCATGGAAGAAAACAAAATTACTAAGATAGAAGCAGGAAGATGCAAACGAGAAAATGTTGCGCAAGGAAGTCAAACATTTCATTCAGAGGGTTAATAACTATGGCCTCTGCCATATTAGACACGGGATACTGACATTAGCTCTGATGGAATCTATCAGGTTAAAATACATTTCCTCTTGTTCTTGGACCAGTGTTATCCCGCTTACAGACAGGATGATTATCGGGCCTGATATGAATAAGATAACCTAGCCTGTTTATGTAAACGCAGGCGAAATATTACTGGCTCTAAGAAATGGAAGCTAAATATCAATTCAAACTAATTATTGGTGCCAACGGTGGTCCAACCATTACCATATACAGGAATAAATTTCTGCCCCCTCATCCCCGAAGGACAAAGCTAGCTACGCCAATGGACTGCTCCGAATGCCTCATGGACTTTTATTAAGAACTTTATTCACTCGACTAAATTCGCTTATAAAACTCCGAGAGAAAGGAATGAGATTTGATGAGGATGAGTAACTTGAGAAGGACAAAATGCACAGCGTGACAAAAATCTGTGTTTACTAAAAATAAATCTTTTTCAATTGTTAGTCTTAAACTATAACAAGCACCATCCTGATCATACCACAAATCCATCCACAAAGTTTTAGTGCAAGTTATTGACCTATCTGAGAGTTTTGGTTTTGCAAATACAAACATGAACAAATATATCTGTCTATATCATTACTACACGAAAGTAGTATGGGCCTCTACATATGCAAATAATCTTCATCGCACTGTTACAGTTGCACTGTCCTCAGAATCCTGGAGGGAGATAAATTTGACGCTCATTCCGATTCTATATTTAGAGAACTCAAAATATTGAAATCTCAGCAAATTTATTTGTTTCAATTGGGTTCATTTATGTCCTGTTATAAAATTTCAATTTTACGGAAAAGGTTCGAGAAGACGCTTACCATAAAATAATATAGTAATTTTGTATATATATATATGTATATGTATATGTATACAAATAGATAGATAGATAGATAGATAAAGTAATCAATTCATTAATTGATTGATTGATTATTTTATACAATGCCATGCAGGTAAGGGCAAGTTACCTTCTGATAACTATGTATATATATATATATATATATATATATATATATATATATATATTATATCGCTTACCTCAAAAAGTCACTACAGCCTGTTTCATCTTGGGAAAGAATCTTCAGGTGACTGACGAACTTGTTCGTCAGTCACCTGAAGATTGGGAAAGAATCTTCAGTCACCTGAAGATTCTTTCCCAAGATGAAACAGGCTGTAGTGACTTTTTGAGGTAAGCGATATAATCCCATTTGCTCTTTCTTTGCGTTATTGAGCCCTCTTTGCATTTCGTAAACCTAAACGTTCACGTATATATATATATATATATATATATATATATATATATATATATATGACTATACAATAAATTTATTTCTTATTGGAATTTTCAAAAGGTGTTATATGCTATTTTTAAAATCCGAGCACTAGTACTTTGTAGGGATTTAAAACAGCAGGCGATAGCCGAGTGCTTTAGATCCGATAAAGCACGAACTGCAAGATTTCAAAGTCTCCTAAAATGAACCTCCTCACGTGCTAATTATCAAAGAAAGTTCTGAAATTTATGTAAGTTTTCTAAGCAGAAAAGAATTAACTTTTTCACATATAAAATCACGATATGGTTATTATGTTCCTTTGTATTTACTCATGACTTCTTAATATTAAATATTACCGTGTATGTCATCACAAAAAACTACCCTATTAAAAATTCTAATGATTATTCTTTAGAAATCACCTGTTGTACAAAAGATGATTTTTAAAGAATATTAACGAAGCATGAATAGGGTAGCCTTTTGGGGGGCACTCACTGTATGTTCAATAAATCATGGGTAACAACCATTGAAATGGATTCATTGTATATGCATATACATCCACGATTGCTAGATTATTTGTAATAAGCATACGCTAAGATCTTTTTCGTGAAATTGAGATTTTATAAGAGAACATAAATGAACCTAATTGTAACAGATGAATCACCTGAAATTTCAATATTTTGAGGTCTCTAAATACGGAATCCGAGTTAGCACCCAATTTATCTATTTAGAACACAATAAAATTTTTAAATTGTAATTCACTTTAGTGACAAATCAAACAAATCAAATGATATCACAAAATTAAAGTCAATAGAAGCCCTTTCTGGCTCTTAAAATCTCAAGGGAACCATTAACTAGAAGGCTTCTAATCAGGTTTGTTCAGTACACCAGTTTTTCCGGTTTGTGAAGACGAATATACGTCCTGAATTTTGGGGATATTTTTCTCAGAAGTTTCCTTCTTAACCTTGAAGTCACACGCCACAAAAATATACAAGATGAAATTGAGGAACATCAAACCAGCCAGGAGAAAGAAATAATTCGCAAGCTTGCCTTCGTTTATGTGATCCTTGTTGGGATACCATTCTTCCGATTTGCCGTAAGAGCCTGTGATGGCATTCACAATTGCGACGAGAGCTGCTCCAAGGTACGTCCCTAAACCTGTTGTGAGTAGATAGATGCCCATGACAGCACCTTGAAGTGATTTTGGGGCCTCGGTGTAAGCAAGCTCCAGACCTATTCAAAAATCATAATCATTATTACCATCAGCATCATTTTCTGCATTATGATAACTAATAAGGGGATTTTTGCGTTTTTGTGTTTGTAAACAGGCTTGAAAACTGTAGAAAAAATTGCAAGTAATTTGGAACATGGCCTTACTAATGCCAACATCATCATCATCATCATTATCGATATAATCATTATCATTCTTATCATTGTGCTTATTACAATTACCAATATCATCATCATTATCCATATTATTATCATATTTATCTTTATTATTATCATCACCTTTTTCATTGTCATTATCGTCATCATTATTATCTTAATAAATCTGAAGCTATCTTAGTTAAAGTCGAAAATTTACGATTAAAATTGTGCTTCGTAGATCTAAATGTGATTATGCAAAGTTTTCTCGGAATTTCATTCTGTTCTTATGGAAGGCATCGATTAGCTGAGAAGTATAAATATGGACTTCCATTTAATATAGGTGATTAGAGCGTCTCACCGGTCATCAGAAGGTTGCGGGTTCGATCCCCTTCTTGGGCTCAGAAATCGTTTTTCTGAGGATAGAGCTTGACGAATGTTCATTTCTCATTCAAAATAGATTTTCCTGTTCGTACATCCGTGCGTCTGTTGTTCATACAATTTCATTTTTTTTTTTTTTTTTTTTATTTTCCTTTTTTCCTCGGTTGGTATATAGAGACACTTTGCTTATCAACTTGTAAAAGGAATCATTCGACGCAATGTACGATAGCTTAATCAACTGTTCATAAGCCGACAAAAATAAACGAATTATAAGATGGATACCTTGAACAAGTTTTGATAACTCGCTTAGGCGTCATGCTAATCATTCTTTTCTTCCTCGTTCTGACCTTTTACAAGCAAATAACAGAAAAAAAATCTCCAGAAACTTGCCTGTGATACTAGTGAATACTTCGCTAAGTCCAATTAAAGCGTACTGTGGTACTTGGTAAAAAATTGTAATGTTTGACACTTTCGTTTCAGTTCCATCGCTACCACGTTTTTGATTCATGCAACACTGTTCTTTTCGATATAGCTCAATCCCGCCGGCGCAGGCCATGCTAAGGGTTACAATTATCATCCCCACGCCAATGCGCTGTAACTGACTGAGTTTGACATTACACTTCTTCAGCAGTGGGTAGACCAATTTATCCATGATAGGAATGAGCACCAAAACGCCAATTGTGTCGAGGAGAGAAAGGGAAGCAATTGGAATTTGGAAGCCTGAGAGACTGATGTCCATGTATTCTCCTTGGTATACCATTGATGTACTCATCTAAAAATAATAACTTACTGCAAGTGTGTGGTCCGTATGGGAAAACATTGGCCTGAAGTCTTCATACAGACCAGGCGACGAACAAGCGAGGTCTTCGTGGAAAAAAACGGCAATAAATAATTTCCTGTGCAGACTGTCATCTCCATTAATGAACTTTTTATTTCGCGAGTTGAAGTTTTTTTTAAAATACATTATGTATAGTTAAAATAGAAGTTTTTGGCACCGTACTGATTTTCAGCATTACATGTCGGAAATGTGGCACGCAACAATGGTGTTTGAGACATACCACTGATGCGGTATGAACAGTGAACAGCGAAACTTTATTTAATGCAGGTATAGCAACTTTACAAAGTACTCTACCAGTCGGTCTTCGGTGTTATATATAGTCTTTTGTGATGGAGAGACTGTGGTGTGATGGAGTGATGGAGAATGGTGTGATGGAGGTTCATGATGCTCGATGCAGTGATGAAAACTTGGAAAATAATGATGAAAGCACCGAATATAATAATAATAGCACCAAATATAACGATGTAAGCATCGAGTGTCTTTGTGCTGTGATAGAAATATCAATGA